>CM050175.1:64289284-64544284 GCA_027410445.1 Discoglossus pictus | reverse complement strand
TATATATATATATATATATATATATATATATATATATATATATATATATACATACATACATATATACATATATACATATACACACACATACATACATACATACATACACTAGTAACTTGCCTGTCATAAATGATGTTCAATTGTCTGTTCTGTCTCTGTGCGCCATCTTCCTCTCGGTGCATCCTCTCTTTGTGTGTGCGCGCTCTCTCTGTGTGGCCTCTGTCTCTCTCCTTCTCCCTCGCGCTCTGCCTCCCTCTCTCTTTCTATCTCCCCCACCTCTGTCGCCCCCCCTCTTTCCCACCTGTCGCCCCCTTTTCTCTTTCCCCCACTTTTTCTCTCTCCCTCACCTCTCGCTCTTCCCCACCTATGTTGCCCCCCTTTTTCTCTCCATCTCCCCCACCTCTTTCGCCTCCCTGTTCTCTTCCTCTCCTCGCTCGGTCTCCTACCCGCTGCCCCCATCTATAACTTTGTCCCCCACCCTTTTTCTCTCCCCCACCTTTGTCGCCCACTCCCTTTTTCTCTCTCTGCCCCCCACCTTTTGCCCCCCCTTTTTCTCTCTCTACCCCCACCTCTGTCCCTCACACCTCTTTTCCCCCGCTCTCTCCCTCTCCTGCCCCCTCCCTCTATGCCTCTGTCCCCCTCCCTTTTTCTCTTTCCCCCACCTATTGCCCCCCCTCCCTCTCTCCCCCCACCTCTGTTGCCCCCTCTCTCTTCCTCTCCTCCCTCTCTCTCTCTGCCCCGTCCCTTTTTCTCTTTCCCCCAACTGTTGCCCCTCCCTCTCTCCTCAACCTTTGTCGCCCCCCTCCCTTTTTCTCTCTGTGCCCACCTGTCGCTGCCCCCTTTTTCTCTCTCTACCCCCCACCTGTTGCCCGCCGTCCCTCTCTCCCCCCACCTCTGTCGCCACCCCGGCTCTCTCCCTCTCCTCACTCTCTCTGCCTCCCTCCATGCCACTGCCCCCTCCCTTTCTCTCTCCCCACCTGTTGCCCCCTCCCTCTCTCCCCCACCTTTGTCGCCCCCCTCCTTTTCTCTCTGCCCCACCAGTCGCCACCCCTTTTTCTCTCTCTCCCCCCACCCTCCCTGCCTCCCTCCCTATATGCCTCTGTCCCCCTCCCTTTTTCTCTTTCCCCCACCTGTTGCCCCCCTCCCTCTCTCTTCCCCACCTCTGTTGCCCGCCCTCCCTTTGTAGCTCCCCCCCACCGCTGTCACCCCCCGCAGTCCCTCTTTCTCTCCCCCACCTCTGTTGTCCCCCATTTTTCTCTCTCTCCCCCACCCCCTTTTCTCTCTCTCCCCCACCTCTGTGGCCCCCCTGTGCCGCGCATTGCTGGGGCTGTGTTACACATGCGCAGTTGCGAGATTCCTCCGCAGTCAGCATGTGAATAATGCCTGCGCAGAACGCACGACAACTATTATGGGCGATTTATCTTGAAAAGCGTCATGTGCAGCCTTTGAGTTAAGTTGAGTTAAAAGAGCCTCTTGATGCAGTAAGCATTTTTATTTTATCCAAAGCAAAATGGTAAATTTGCGGGTTGAAAGGAATTTATTGATAAAAGAGGTATAAATTATGATGTTGTTCAATCCTTCAGTTGTGTTCAACTCTCCATGACCACATCTGTCTGTGTTTCTGGTTGTGATCATCAATATGGTTTTCTTGGCAAAGATACTGGAGTGGGTGCCAATTCCTTCATCAATAGGCCACTACTTGTCTGGCCTCTCTGATATGACATACCCTTCTTGGGTGACCCTATATGGTATAGCTCATAGCTTCTTTAGTGATCCAGAGAGGGATGGGTAAAGAGAAGTATTTAGAAAATACAAATGAGTTTTATTTGCCAATTGTAGAGAAACATAGAACACTATGTATGGCTGAAGACCCTTCCAAAGAATAGGCTGTCCCCGACGGGTTAGTGCCGGAGCGCTGCATGTTGTTCACAACTAATATATACAAATATTTTCACTAATCTATGAAATAATGCTTTCAAGATATATGTCATATGTGGTTAAAAACATATGAATAGGTAGTTATTTTTTTCTTTTATCACCGGCTATATTATTTTCTGCTGAAACACGGATATGACTCAGCTCCGACTCCAATTCTAGAGCTGATGGATTAATTAAAAACTAAATTTTAACAAAAAAAACCTTTATTGCTCATTCTGTAATATCTTTTTTGCACGTTAAATGAGCGACCTATATTGTTCATTCCAGTAAACGGTAAAAAAAAATGCATTTTGGAAATAATAGCTAGGGTTTAACTATTTTGCTGCCAGAAAACAGTAATTTATTGCAACTGAGGCTGTGAAAACATTGAGTAATTGGTTCACCTTACTATTCAAAGTTCTCCGTCATTAAATTTTATGTTACTCGTTTGATGAATGTGTGATATTAATATGTTTTTGTAATGAGATCAGTGCTGCTTTTTATGCTTTTGCTGAAACCCTCCCTAGATCAGGAGCAAATCCATTTATGTTTTATCTTCTTGTGATTATTGCGACATCTCTGTAGTTTGATGTGAATATGGTGACTTCATGTAACTACCTCAATAGCTAAGGAGCTTGGACAACAATAACTCACAGTAGAAGCTAAATTATTATGTAGTTGTTTAGTCGTTCAGTCACGTCCGACTCTCCGTGACTCTATGGACCACAGCATGCCAAGTACATCTCTCAGTCACTGCCCCTCTGAGTTCCATCAAGCTCATGTTCATTGCTTCAGTGACCTCATCTATCCATCTCCACCTCTGTCATCCCCTTCTTCTTGTGTCTTCAAGCTATCCCAGCATCAGAGTCTTTTCTAGGGAATCCTGCTGTCTCATGATATGGCCAAAATATTTGAGCTTCAGCCTCATGATCATACCTTCTAGTGAACAGTTTGTCTTGATTCCCTAAAGTATTGATTTATTGGATCTTCTTGCTGTCCAAGGGACTCTAAGCAGTCTTCTCCAAACACCACAATTCAAAGGCGTCAATTCTACGGCGCTCAGACTTCTTTATGGTCCAGCTCTCACAACTGCGAATACTATAGTTCAAACTATGCTGACCTTTGTTGATACATTTTTGTACAATATTCTAAATGATAAATCACTGCAGTAGTTAAGGCAGGTGTTAAAAAGGTATATCTAAGTGTCCCTGTGGGATCCTTTATCTAAATCGAACACCTGCTTCTTATCTCTCTCACACACACACACACACATTACATTGATTCATTTTATACACATACAAACTTATTGTATTCAAAAAATTAAAACAATTCCACACCCCAAGAGCTGCTAACATAGGCACAGTGTACCTACCAATAAGAACACTGCATTTGGGTATGGATTTTAACTCTACTAACCTTCAAGCCAACAGCAGCACAATGCAGAAATATACAGAGCAGTGTCTGGCTACACATCACATGATTCCTTCCTACACAACTTGCTATTAAAGATTGCTACAATGTATTAAAATGTATAGCTGCCTGTGATTGGCCATCCCCCCCCCCACCCCAGATGCACATGGAAAAACCCTACTGGTCGGTCACAAAGTCATTGATAGGCACCTCAAAAAAACAAATAGTAAACAACAACAACAAAAAGAAAGAAAGAAACATGGCACCAACTGAGCCAAATAGCAGAAAGCTACTGAACAAAGAATTAATAGAGATTTTTACTGCAGCAGAACATTGCATCTTCTTGGCATATCATAAAAGAAGCAGTAACTGGCAAGATACCAACTACTCCGAAGAATTCAGAATTTCCTTTAAACCAATCTTCAGTAACAATCCAATCCAAACATTGTTAACATGGATAAGACGTTTAAGAAACACTCACAAACATAAAATAGGTAATAAATGGAATGATAGGTTTTGTTTAAGTGGAACTGCATCATCAAGTCGGAAATCATTAGAGAGGTGTGTAAGGTGCACATTAAATCAGCAACAAAAAGAAATTATATACAGAGTACCATTAGAGGGAGAACAGTTCAAAGGTAATGGAGTACTGGCAGCGACATTCATCAAAAGAACGAGACATCACATATCACATTAGCTCAAGCAACAAACAAACAGAAGCAAAAAGCAGAACAATGCAAGCTTAAAAGGTTTTGGTTCACAAAAGGAGAAAATGCAATTACTACTTGTAATCTCTATCAATGTCATCTGAAATTATATTATGGCTCTCTAGAAATAATACAGGTATCAGACTCCTAACCATAATAGCATGTTTGATGTAGCCAATGTGCAGCTATCACCGGTTGGAATAAATTCATATAGTAAGAGGCGTACAAGAAATACCATATTTATACGTAAACACAACTGCCATCTTGTAGAATTCAGAATGAATTGTCAGGACTTGGTACATGAATTGTATATGGGATCAATTACATTGAATATCCAGTAAGGCTGCCCGGACCTAGCGAAGTTTTGCCAGTTTGCAGAGATATTGCATGGCTCCCATAAGTTTACCAACTGGGACTACCTGATACTTCAAGTTGGCAACATCAATCCCTGCATTGATTGCATCTTCTAAAAGCACACAGCCAGCAACTACCTAGTGGTCCATGTGGCAACATCGGGCCGGCTCCTGCAGGTGATGCTGCTTTTCAATACGGGACCAAGAGAGAGCCATTGGCCATGCTGTAAGCACTAAAAGATGTAATATGGTGATCTACAGCTTGCTGCCCACCCAGTGACAACTTCTGTAGAATGGGGGAGTGAGGGATGCCAAAAGGGCCAGTCTCGTAGAGATGGAGAGTGGAAAACCAAAATAATCTTCATTCATAACTTTGTATCAATAGGCCAATATGTTTTTTTTAGGATGACTTGTTTCACTATTACAGGGTCTCTGCGTTGCGTTTATCAGTTGCAGTTTGATACAAGGTAAGGGGAAAAGGTACTTTAGTGTACACCTGTAGCAGTAGCAAATTCCCCTAACGTGGAAAACCGTAGCCCGTAACGTAGCCCGCAAGACTTGCGGCTATTAAATTGGGTCCATAAAGCAGGATGTCAACGACTTGCGGGGTAAGGCTGAGAAAAGGCTACGGGACGTGGAAATATGAACTGCGCGCCCGCAAATCATTTGGTCTGTCAAGCCCGTAACGGTTACATTTCCAATCAAGCTATTACCGTATTTTTCGCCCTATAAGACGCACCGGCAGATAAGACGCACCTAGTTTTTAGAGGAGGAAAACAAGAAAAAAAAAATCTGAATCAAACACAAATACACTTTACACACAGATACACACCTACATTACACACAAATATATATATATATATATATATATATATATATATATATATATATATATATATATATATATATATATATATATATACACATACATACATATACATACACACATAAATATACATACACATACATACATATATACACACACATACATGCACACATACATACACATACACACACATACACACATATACACATACACACACATACATATCCATATACTGCAGCATTTGGGAGCCCTTGACCCTCCCTGACCCTCCTGATCCTCCCTGACCCTCCTGATCCTCCCTGACCCCCCTGATCCTCACCTTTCTTCTGATCTCTGCCATCTTGATCTCACCGCAGCGCTTCCTACCAGCACTCCTCGTGTACTGCAGCGTTGCGTGTGTGACGTCACTAGGACGCACCGGCCGACGCGATGCTGGTAGGAAGCGCTGGGGTGAGATCAAGAGGACAGAGGCAGTTTGAAAAGGTATATTCGCCGTATAAGACGCACCAACTTTCCTCCCCCAGTTTTGGGGAAGAAAAAGTGCGTCTTATACGGCGAAAAATACGGTAAATTGCAACAAGTTCACTAGCGTTCACCCCCGTAACCTGCAAATGGAGCCAAGAAGCCTACAGGTACTAGAGAGGACCCGCTAGGGGGGGTAAAGTCCAATACGTAGGACTGAAAATGCCAATATAAACACACTACTGTACTTATAGGTAAATGGAAAGTGATGTTAGGTATTATAATTAATAGCACAAAATTCTGAAGCTCGCAAATCTGCAATACATAATACTTTATTTTATTTGTAATTTTCGTGTTATATCGATCCCGGCAATCAATGTGTTAATACATATAATGGAACTCGCATGGACTAGAATATCATATTTACGGATTTATTAACATAGCATTATATCTGGAATGTGATGACGATCTAGGTTGCCATTGGCTCCGTCTAAACCCCTAACTACGGGCTTGACTAATTGATCATGTTCACGGCTGCGCATCCAACATTCAACAAATGGTTTATAAGGTTGCGTTTCAAGCCCGTAACTCAATACCTGTTCTAATTTAATAGCTCTGTAACGCAGCCGAATTTCAAGCCCGCAGCCGTTGCGTCTCACATTGCACATACTGGCTGTGAAAATAATAAAGCTGCAGGTGAACCGAATTTCCATCAAACCCACTTAAAAAAGAGAATTAAGTAAGAACACAGATTAACAGAGCAGGACCCAAGTAATCAGGAGTCATGTTTTCTGATGGAATTACTCAAGAAACTAGCCCCCCAAGGACTCTGGGTATTAACACACAAGTGAGGTTCAAAACCGATCACCTTTGTATCTCTAGAGACATCAATGAACTGTCTTTGGAACATATACAGTGGGGGAGGGGGGGGCAAGTATTTGATCCCCTGCTGATATTTAACGTTTGTCCACTGACAAAGAAATGATCAGTCTATATTTTTTGACAGTGAGAGACAAAATAAAATAAAAAATAAAAAAAAACACAAGAAAAATGCATGTCAAAAAAGTTCTAAAATGATTTGCAGGTCAGTGAGGGAAATAAGTATTTGATCCTCTATCAATCAGCAAGATTTCTGGCTCCCGGGTGTCTTTTTATAAAGGTAATGAGCTAAGATTAGGAGCACTCTCTCGTAAAGGGAGTGCTCCTAATCTCAGCTTGTAACCTGTATAAAAGACACCTGTCCACAAAAGCAATCAATCAATCAGATTCCAAACTCTCCACCATGGCCAAGACCAAAGAGCTGTCCAAGGAAGTCAGGGACAAGATTATTGACCTACACAAGGCTGGAATGGGCTACAAGACCATCGCTAAGCAGCTTGGTGAGAAGGTGACAACAGTTGGTATGATTTTTCGCAAATGGAAGAAACACAAAATAACTGCCAGTCTCCCTCGGTCTGATGCTCCATGCAAGATCTCACCTCATGGAGTTTCAATGATCATGAGAATGGTGAGGAATCAGCCCAGAACTACACAGGAGGATCTTGTTAATGATCTCAAGGCAGCTGGGACCATAGTCACCAAGAAAACAATTGGTAACACACCACGCCGAGAAGGACTGAAATCCTGCAGCGCCCACAAGGTTCCCCTGCTCAGGAAAGCACATTTACAGGCCCTTCTGAAGTCTGCCAATGAACATCTGAATGATTTAGAGGAGAACTGGGTGAAAGTGTTGTGGTCAGATGAGACCAAAATTGAGCTCTTTGGCATAAACTCAACTCGCCGTGTTTGGAGGAGGAGGAATGCTGCCTATGAACCGAAGAACACCATCCCCACTGTAAAACATGGAGGTGGAAACATTATGCTTTGGGGGGGGGGTTTCTGCGAAGGGGGCATGACAGGACAGCTGCACCACATCAAAGGGACGATGGCCATGTACCGTCAATTCTTGGGTGAGAACCTCCATGGCTCAGCCAGGGCATTGAAAACGGGTCACGGGTGGATATTCCAGCATGACAATGACCCAAAACACACAGCCAAGGCAACAAAGGAGTGGCTCAAGAAGAAGCACATTAAGGTCCTGGAGTGGCCTAGTCAGTCTCCAGACCTTAATTCCATAGAAAATCTGTGGAGGGAGCTGAAGGTTTGAGTTGCCAAACATCAGCCTCGAAACCTTAATGACTTGAAGAGGATCTATAAAGAGGAGTGGGACAAAATCCCTCCTGAGATGTGTTCAAACCTGGTGGCCAACTACAAGAAACGTCTGACCTCTGTGATTGCCAACAAGGGTTTTGCCACCAAGTACTAAGATGAAGGGGTCAAATACTTATTTCTCTCATTGACCTGCAAATCAATTTATAACTTTTTTGACATTGCTTGTTTTTTGTTGTTATTCTGTCTCTGTCTCACTGTTAAAATACACCGACCATTAAATTATAGACTGATCATTTCTTTGTCAGTGGACAAACGTTTAAAATCAGCAGGGGATCAAATACTTTTTTCCCCTCACTGTACATGTTGCAGTAATTATTATTCTTATTATAAAAAGACATGAAACATTGTACCATTGTCATTTTGTTTGTAAAGTAAATCATTGTTGAAATAGCCACCAATGTTTGTGCTAAATTAATATGCCAATGTGAGGCTTGTAAATATTGCTGTAGTTGTTCAGTCGTGTCCGACTGTCATCTTATGGACCATAGCACATCTGTCAGTTACTGCCCCACTGAGCTCCATTAATCTCATGTTCATTGCTTCAGTGACCTCATCTATCCATCTCCTCCTCTGCTGTCCCCTTCTTCATGCGCCTTCAATCTTTCCTAGCATCAGAGAGTCTTCTCTAGGGAATCCTGTCTCAATATTTGACCTCCAGCCTCATGATCAAACCTTCCAGTGAACATTTTGTCTTGATTTCCTGTTGCACTGTTAATATTAACTAGCTAATTTGATGTACTAATTTGAGACAAATAAAACAACCAATCATTATGCAGTTAGAAGCCACATATTAGCATACTGAGCCACTTTAGCATAATACTATGGCACAAACAATGATAAATATCTCACTGTAAATAAAAATAGTTAGCAAAATGTGTAGGCAGTTTTTACTGCACTTTAAGAAGAAACTTGCTTTGGGGGGGGGGGGGGGGGGGGGAGTGTTCCTATAATCAAAACTGCTTTACAAGATTATTATGAGGACATTTCACATGAAAATGAATGGACGCAGTAAAATACCCGTGATGTACATGTGACACAACAGTACAATTGCCAAAAAGCCTTCTGGAAAAGCAATTTTATTAACATTTGATACCATCCAGCAGCAGTCCAGCATAATAAAATGTTTCCATTCATGTTATCCTGCCTCAATCAGCAGATTTCAGCGAGCGCCCGCACTCACTCACACGCAATTTCAAAACCAGCAATGAGTTATATTTCCTGGAAAAAAGTTCAGAGTTTTTGGTTTCTTGCATCTCGCCATATAAGATTACTCACAAGGTTACATATAATATTGTGCTAATTATATAAGCAGGCAGTTCATCCTTGGAGCACACTGCAGAAAAAGGAAATAACCTTACATGGGAGTATCAATTTTAAATTAAAAGTAATTATTTGTACTTCTTTTAGGTGCTAAATAAGTACACACACGCATATATATGTACAATAAATATAATTTTCACTAGAAATAAGATGTTTGCCCAATACAAAAGATCTCATAATATAATGCATATATTTATATATATATATATATATATATATATATATATATATATATATATATATATATATATATATATATAAAAGAAAAAAATCTTTATTAAACATCAAAATATCACTATGCGCTATAGAAAATAAAAAAATAAGATATATAGGCCCATTAGAAAGCTAATCTAATGAAACTGTGCACGAAAGTATAAATAAGTACCCAAAGAAGTAATGACATTAATAATAAATGTAGTGAAAGTGAAATGTGCTATATATATATATATATATATATATATATATATATATATATAATTTTTTTTTTCTCACCACAACAATAATTTATAATATGGCGGGCAAAAGAGCGATAGAAGCCTCCACCGTACAGCAGTACAGTAAATAAAAAGTACATCTGTGTTCACATTTGAAATGTCTAATGCAAGTTAAAAAAACCTGCTTCCAGATCAGAGTTCCGAGAAAAACAGTTATTACACTGCATTCTGGGAAGCTGAGCTGGGACGTGCAAATGTGCCCAAAGAGAAGGCTGGATTATACACAAGCTGGGAATCCTATCAACATAAAGCTGTTTCAAGCTGGCTATCATCAGCATGGAGCGGGATCTCAGCCTGTGTTGTGGACCTTATGAGTAGGTAGTTCACCACAACAATCATTTATAATATGGCGGGGAAAAGAGCGATGGAAGCCTCCACCGTAGCCAAGGTTGGAATAAACACAAGCTGAGTATATATATATATATATATATATATATATATATATATACATATACACACATACACTGTTTAAAGGATGACCAAAGTGTCATATTTATTTTTGTTCAGTCAGTTTTGTCCGACTCTCCATGACCCTGAGATTTTCTTGAGAAGGATACTGGAGTGGGATGCCAGTATCTTCACCAGTGGACCGTAATTTATCTGACATTTCTACTATGATATACCCATCTCGGGGGACTATACATGTATAGCTCACAGCTTCATTGAGTTACACAAGCCCCTTCACCGCAACAGGGTAGTGATCTAGAAGGGAACATTAATCATGTTTTTAAGAGAACCCACAAAAGAGGTCAGTTTTCAATATATAATCGAACATTACTAAGTTTTCTATTTAATTATTTATTATAGGAACATTGAATATTAGGGCATTTTAGTCTCTATTTCAGCTTATTTTATTGCCTCAACCCCAAAAAAGTTAAGCTGAAAGACAGGTCTAAAGGGCTTTTAAAAACAATGTCATTAGATAAGAGGCCAAACAACATTCATACACTGGTAATTGACTATAAATATTATTAAGGATCAATGTATAACGAAAATATGTAGCTCCTGTTTTAGGGCATTACAGTGGCCCTTTAAGAAATTGACTTGATAATGGACAATATTTAAAATTCCAAATTTATGATTTTAATTACATTTAATTAATCTTGAATGGCAGCAGTAATTTGCCAACAAATGGGAGGAATCTTTTATTCATGTAAACACTCTATTCACTTCTAATTAAAGACTGCAACCATGAATATCACTTGATAATAGGACTACTTAGAAGAGCAAGTTCAAGTAGGATAATCCAGGCTCCAGGCAAACCAAGACTGCACGATTCCACCAGTGCTAAATTTATGGCTTTCTCGAACGTCACACTTTAATTGAAAAAGGAACACAACTATACAATTACACCTTTTAGGGCAACATTTTATTCACTTCTATAAATGATCATAAAATATAACTTTTATTAGTGTGCAATGCCCTTCTGGATCTCTAACTTGTTGTGGTGAAGGTTCTGGTGTACTTCAGTGAAGCTGCGAGTTATACCATGTAGGGCCACCCAAGATGGGCACGTCATAGCAGAAAGGTTAGAGCAGCGGTTCTCAACCATTCTAGTGCCGCAACCCTTTGTGGCGACCCCTAACACGGTAATTAATCCAAATATAAAATATCTGATATGCAGGATGTATTTTCATTTTTACAAATGTTATCATAATTAAAGCGTAGTGATTAAATCACAAGAACAATATGTAATATATATTGTGAAAGTTAAAAATAGGAAAGTTACAAGAATTGAACCGTTTGTAATAATTATGATTAAATTGTCTGCCAACCTCTATCGAATAACAATTATAGTAAGAAAGTACTAACTACTGGTGGAAAGAAATTGTACAATTACAAGTTTTACAGATTAGAATAGACAAAAAAAAAAAAAAAATTCTGATGGTTTTAGGCGACCCCTGGCACATCAACATTCAACTCCAGAGGGGGTTGCGACCCACAGGTTGAGAACCGCTGGGTTAGAGAAATTGCTGTTGACTGGAGAAGGAATTGGCAATCTACTCCAGTATCTTTGCCAACAAAACTTAACGAGACACAAGATGAGCCTGGAGTGCTGCTGTCCAATGGGTCATGGCGTAAGATGTACATGGAGTGCTGCTGTCCAATTGGATCATGGCGCAAGAAGTGCCTGGAGTGCTGCTGTCCAATTGAATCATGGCGCAAGATGTGCCTGGAGTGCTGCTGTCTAATTGGATCATGGCGCAAGATGTGCCTGGAGTGCTGCTGTCCATTGGATCATGGCGCAAGAGGTGCCTGGAGTGCTGCTGTCCAATGGGTCATGGCGTAAGAGGTGCCTGGAGTGCTGCTGTCCATTTGGATCATGGCCCTAGGTGTGCCTGGAGTGCTGCTGTCCATTTGGATCATGGCGCAAGAGGTGCCTGGAGTGCTGCTGTCCATTGGATCATGGCGCAAGAGGTGCCTGGAGTGCTGCTGTCCATTGGATCATGGCGCAAGAGGTGCCTGGAGTGCTGCTGTCCATTGGATCATGGCGCAAGAGGTGCCTGGAGTGCTGCTGTCCATTGGGTCATGGCGCAAGAGGTGCCTGGAGTGCTGCTGTCCATTGGATCATGGCGCAAGAGGTGCCTGGAGTGCTGCTGTCCAATGGGTCATGGCGTAAGAGGTGCCTGGAGTGCTGCTGTCCATTGGGTCATGGCGCAAGATGTACCTGGAGTGCTGCTGTCCAATTGGATCATGGCCCAAGATGTGCCTGGAGTGCTGCTGTCCATTGGATCATGGCGCAAGATGTGCCTGGAGTGCTGCTGTCCAATTGAATCATGGCGCAAGATGTGCCTGGAGTGCTGTTGTCCATTGGATCATGGCGCAAGAGGTGCCTGGAGTGCTGCTGTCTAATTGGATCATGGCGCAAGATGTGCCTGGAGTGCTGCTGTCCATTGGATCATGGCGCAAGAGGTGCCTGGAGTGCTGCTGTCCAATGGGTCATGGCGTAAGAGGTGCCTGGAGTGCTGCTGTCCATTGGGTCATGGCGCAAGATGTACCTGGAGTGCTGCTGTCCAATTGAATCATGGCGCAAGATGTGCCTGGAGTGCTGCTGTCTAATTGGATCATGGCGCAAGATGTGCCTGGAGTGCTGCTGTCTAATTGGATCATGGCGCAAGATGTGCCTGGAGTGCTGCTGTCCATTGGATCATGGCGCAAGAGGTGCCTGGAGTGCTGCTGTCCAATGGGTCATGGCGTAAGAGGTGCCTGGAGTGCTGCTGTCCATTGGGTCATGGCGCAAGATGTACCTGGAGTGTTGCTGTCCAATTGGATCATGGCCCAAGATGTGCCTGGAGTGCTGCTGTCCATTGGATCATGGCGCAAGATGTGCCTGGAGTGCTGCTGTCCATTGGGTCATGGCCCAAGATGTGCCTGGAGTGCTGTTGTCTTTTGGGTCACAAATGATTGACTAAAACAAGTGATTAATAAAAACCAAAGCAACTTTTTGCTAAAAATGTAATAGACGATTAAAAGACAAAAAAGAACATAAAGGAATGCACAAAATAATAATATCAAAAAGGGACATCAATCATTTGTTGAAAGTTATATTTAAATTATAAATGCTAATATGAGCAGCAAAACAATTACTGAACAGCAAAAACTATTATTGAAATCTCTTGTAGAGTGAAACTAATTTAGGCTTATATAGAATAAATAAAACCTTCATATATCTCAATCATTCATCCAATAAATGTGATCACCCAGAGCGGATAATACATATATAATTACATAAATGGTGCTTGAGAATATTTTTCACTAACGTACCCCTGTTATCCAATTCAGGCTGCAGACAAAGGCAGGCATCTAATTCAAACCAACAATAATGATCCATCATCTTCCTTCAGCTACAAACGGATTTAGTTATGTTACAATAGAATTTAGTTGCAAAATTATCAGTTTTCAGTTCAAGAGTCAGTGTTCAGTTAAGGAATAGATGTGCTGGAGTTTTATGCTCTCCTATTAAGTAACAAATTGCAACAAATGTAGGTGAAACCTGATCTTCCTCCCAAATAGTTACAAGGAGTGATACATACCATATGTTACTAAATTACCCTGGGTTGTCCAATCATATGAATAAAAACAAATCCACGTTTCAATATGTCATAGCGCTATATCTTTCCGCCCCCGATTTATCTAAATTTTAAATTAATCCACACTGACTAATTACTGAAGCACTGTGCCAAATTTGAAGTCACATTTACCCGACGCGTGTTTCATCACAGCAATCTAAATACACTTGTATGCTCATGGCTTACAAAAGTTTCGAATGTTGATAGTTTGCTACATATTTCACAAATATGCGTTTCCCAACCTACAAAAGGTCCTATAAAAATAAGAATCTGCACATTATGCGGTGTTAAAAAAGTCTTTAGGCCAGAGGTACATTTTCAGATTGATCATGTCAATGAGCTTAGAATGTCGCCACTGTCATCCTTTTAGTCCTGTTTAAAGTCATTTTTAGGTTTAGCATGGTTGCATGCCTCATGGTAGAAAAAAAATTAACTGCAGGTAAGGATACAGATTTACAATTATATACATTGTACAATATTTCAAAAAGGAGGAACCACTCTAAAATCTATAATATTATCTATATTCTATTCCTTAAAAGTCAAAGTCTTTTAACAAGGGGTGAGCAAACTATGGGCTAGTCCCAAGTGTATGGAATAAGGATTATTATTCACTAATGAGAAATATAGTTTCAGTTCATAAAGTTATTTTGTAATGCTGAAAAGGCAATACACAGCAGTACTCATTGGCCCCGAATCCTGCCAGAAACACGCTTTACATGAAGCTTTAACAATAACTTAATAGCAAGTTTCAAAATAAGGTGGTGTTGAAAGCCAACTTCTACTTCTCACACAAAATATTACACCAGCCCCATAAAAAGATTTATTGGTTCACCAAGAAGCTGGAAAAAAATACTACAAAAGAAGAAATAACAAAGCCATAAAGCCCAAAGCCCTTATATTCCTTATCTGAGATGTTTCTCTAGCTTTCCATATTTTCCCATCATCATACCATATCCTCAACGTTTAAACACTTATGTGGGCACATACAAGTTTGTTTATCCATGCAGGCTTTAGCTTCTGTCTGGTCAGACAATACTTAACTCCCTCACATCCACTTATTTAATTAGCAATAATATCTTTGTTCATTCTCAAATCCGCCTTTATTGCTTTTAACTGACCATAACAGGGTTATTTGGGGAACAGACACACTCTTTCAGCTCCTGGCCATTATGCCTAAGGTTTTGCCATTTTCAAGACACTTAACCTCATATTTGGAGACACCTTTTACGAATTTGCTTGTCTTTAGCGTAATTTGTTTTATTAAGAAATTCCATCTTCTCCAAGATAGATAGCATCCAAACATATCAATAGGCTTTGATCACTGGCTTACCAAGCTGCAACGCACCTAGACACAGTTCTAGATCCACAGCAGTAAAGCCGGAACTCATCTGAATATCAACACTTTACATTTCCTCAGATTAAAAGTTAAAGCCTGTTTGGCTGAGAAATAACCATGGAAGGCAAATATAGGATAAAACCTTAAAAATGATACACATCTACCGTTACGCTCTATTAGGTGATAGAGGATATGAACATGAGATAAGAGGACTACTGGATGGATTAATGGATGAAGCAAACCTGGACTGGTAACCTTGTATAAAGATGTGTATGATTTAGTTACGAAGGAAGGTTCTAAGCTTCTTTGAACAGGTGCGTTTTCAGAGATTGTTTGAATATTTGAAGACGCGGGAGAGTTTTACAGAGCACGGTAGAGAATTTTTAACGGTGGGACTGACCTTGAGAAGTCTTGCAGGCGAGCACAAGGTGGTAATGGAAGAGGATGAGAGGCGCCAATCTTTGGCAGGGTGGAGAGAGTGGGTTGGAGTGGAAACAAGAGAAGAGAGGTAGAAAGGTGCAATGTTAAAAATTATTCTTGATGAAATGGGGAGCCAGTGTAGCGATTGGCAGAGGAGGCAGCAGATGATGAGCGTTGGGTGAGGTGGATGACTCTGGCAGAAGTATTCAGGATGGACTGGAGTTGGGATAGGCGGTTTGGTTGAAGGCCAATTAGGATGCAAAAGTGAACATACGATGAGAGCATGGATTAGTGTCTTCGTAATGTCTTGGGTGAGGAAGAGATGGATTTTGGAGATGTTCTGGAGCTGGTGACAATTTGGTTAGTGATTAAATGTGGGGGAATGAGAGGTCAAGTGCAACACCAAAACATCCGACTTGAGACACACATATGATTGTTGCCTTGTCTACACTAAATATATTTCAGGTAAGAGTCAGAGAAGAAAGGGGGAATTTGTAAAATTTGTTAAAAATACATATGAAACCAGCAACAAAGCCATGATTCAGTCATAAAATATACATTTTGAAACACAGTTTACATTATGAATGGCCAGTGTTGTACCCCTCCCTGACTCTCTCATTGGGCTATTCACAAGGAGTTAAAAGTAATAAAAACTCTGTTCCTGCTACAAACATAACCAAGGATTCATGGAAACCATTATGACCCAGCAGAGGCATCAACATCATTTTATTAATCTAGTAAATACTTGCTTTACGATCTACAAATAAAGCTCATTGTCAAACGCAAAATCTTTTACCTTTAAATGTTACCTAAAAATTTACCTTTTTAGATAAAATTTGAAATATTGGTTTACAGTCCAATAAGCTTAAAAGCTCATTCTCTCACATCTTGGGATTGTTTTTCAAGAATTTCCTATTTAATTTTTGGAATGTCCACCACAGTTACTCGCCCATTATTGGTTTGTGGAATCTAAATATAGTATTGCTGTATCAGCTTTGTATTTCCTTTATAACACTGGACATAACCAAGCCAAACCAAAAGAAGGGAAATATTAACATGTGCAAGACCTGTTACAGCAGACGACCATAGCATTCCATTTAATTTATTTTTTATTTTTATAAAAAGCACTATTTTGTTAACGAGATATCATCTTACAAAAATGATAAGAGGAAGATTAATGTCAATATCATTATTTAATTTAAATGGCTGCTGAAACATTATATTTAAAGTATGATACATGAGAAACTAGACTTGAACTAGACTTTATTATGGACAAATTCCTCAACATTACATTACTTTCACCTCTGGCTATTGATGGTATATACTGGGAAATATTTGGGCTTATAGATAGAGGGGTCATAAACCAACTGCATTTTGTTATTTAGCAGTGTCTATGCAATTTCAAGGGAGATATATATATATATATATATATATATATATATAAAATTTAGGCTAGCGGTGTGTGCACGTTAGTTAGTGGCTGCAGGCACAAGTTAGAGCTCAAGAGCTATGGGCAACCCCCCTGGGTGCGGGTCAGTACGTTTTACGAGATTCTTTTTTTGTGCAGGAGCCAATCGATAGCGCCGCAAATTTCCTTATAAATACTTCCAAAGCTACGAGTCAGCCTTACGGGCGTTCTTACTGCCGTCCTGGAATAGATACCAGTGGACAACTTTCTGAGGTGGGAGGAGACTTTCAATGCTGAGAGGAAGCTGTATCTGCACAATAAGATTGAGGCAGTAACTACTGCCAGTGCTCTCATTAGCACTAATACAAAGGACACTGCAAGGACACTGTATAGAAAAAAACTTGCCAGAAGCAGGCCCAGTAAAGAAAACAGGAGCCAGCAGAAAATAATAAAAAAAAAAGAGTGTATTTTGTCATCATCTAAAAAGAATATAGAAAAACATTTACCCGCAGTGGTGCTTTAACTAAAGAAGATTTTGATGTAATGTTTCTCTTTCACAGCATTGCAGGAATGTTTAGTGGGGTCTTTGTGCAATCCGAACACACCCGACATTCACAAACAAAGTAAAGCCTACAACTGAGAACATTTATTCCTCCTTGTGACATCTGGATTTAGTTAGGAGGCTGAACTAAAAACAGATCAGCAACTGCAGAGCGATCACACCCCAGCAGAGGATCCATAATGGTTCCAATTGGGCTTAGAGATCAACCAGTGAAAGATTACGGATCCACCAGATCTGCAGACCTAACAGGGAAGCAGATGAGATACCAACTAGATAGATAATGAAATTGATAAGGTCCAGCAATCACTGTTATAGCTACTTCTGCTCATTGGTACATTTGCGTGCACATTTCAACGTCTAAAAATAAGTAATACAAACAAACAAAAAAAAAAAAAAAAAAAAAAAAAAAAAACTTACTAAAGAGTTTTTGCACTTCACTCTGGGATCTTGGGCAGGTACATGCAAATGAGCATTAAAATAATGTTTGCACAGCACTTTGGGAAACTGGGTGGGGACATGCAAATGAGCCCAAAATGCATTTTCACTTTTTAAACCAAAATAAGTTTAAGTGTGATTACTTCACATCTTTTGAGTACAGCACAGGATGGATTTATAGGGCAGCACGTACACCAGCTAGACGGAGTGGTAGCGAGTCATTAAGATTCTGGAAGTGGGCAGGAGACCCTGAAGCCATGCAGACTGCAGTGCATCCCACAGCTGCCGAAGAGCGTGTGGTAGATCCATATGTCAAACATGGCGATCGAGGTAATCACAAAGGTCCCTGATAGGGTTCAAGTCCAGGGAAATTGGAGGCCATGGGAGTGCTTGGAAGTCTTTGTTGTGCTCCTCCATCCACTCCCGGGCATGTTGCATTATCCTGTTGAAAGACCACATGCGCGCCACGGAAGACAGTATTCATGTATGGGTGTACTTGATCTGCAAGGATGAATTGATAACCCAATCGGTTGAGAGTGCCATCCAGAGGTATGAGTGGACCCAGTCAATGCCAAGAAAACATTCGCCAGACCATAACGCTGGCGCCACCAGCTTGTGTTCTTCCAACAATGGTTGCAGAGTGTTTGTTCTCAGAGGTGTCGCACCTTATACACCGACGTCTATCCATTTTATGGAGCACAAAACGGACTCAGAGAAGGCAAACCTTTGCCAAATCAGAAAAGGTCCAATTTCGATACTGACATGCAAATTTAAGCCATTTTTGACAATGAACCCTCGTCAGCATGGGTGCAGTGACTAGCTGTTTGCATTGGAGCCCCATGCACAAACATGGTTCATTGTACTGTTTTAGACACACGTCTTGTAGCCCCCTGGTTTGTTTGGATGGCGAGTTAGCCAACTGACACCCTACAGTTGAGCCTCACACACCTTCGCAGCCGACGTTCACCTCTGACCTCAATGGCACATGCTGCTCTGCAGTTTCTGCGACGTTTTTTCTCGATGTCGCCATTTCTCCTGTCATGGTATACTTTAACCACAACATCACGGGAACTGTTCCCAAACTCTGATGTTTCAGAAATACTCCCACCCTTGGTCCGAAAGCCAATGCTTATCCCCTTTTCAAATTTGCATAAATTGCACATTTTACGCATGACCGTGATGGTTGATATGTTTTCATAATGCCTAAATGCCACCTTATATACCCACCAAGCCAGCTCATGACATGTGCCATATTTCATTGGCTACGGCGCTGCGAACATCAAAAGTAGGCAGTGGTCATGATAATGTGACCAGGTATGTATGTATGCATGTATGTATGTATGTACGTATAACTGATGGTGTAAAAAGTTAAAAGTTAAGGCAGTACATGAACAAAAAACAATTGCCTCCTTTTCTGAACATGCAAATTAAGATGTTTTTTTTAACTATCATGTATTTATATCTGCAAACTCATGCGTGTTTGAGAGGCCGGCCCGGTAAGGACTGTCTCAGCAGTAAATCTGACTAACTTACATCTGTAGTCAATTTTCCACACTTTCTTCCATAAAAGGTAAACCAGGCACTGTATTTGCAGCGGAATAATCTAAACAATATGAGGCATGGTACAGTAAGAGACCATCTGGAAGACAGTGTGCAGATCCAGACATTTAACCCGTTGGAGAGGATTAAACAAGGTCTACTGCTGCTCTAAACATTTCCAACATGTGGTCTTTACTTGAAACTGCACGACAAATAGAGAAAAGACTTAAAGTAACACATAACCATATCCATGTTTCTTACTTGGGTGAGGGTGCCAAATTATACTCAGTGTACAGTCTTTTTGTCATTATGTCTTCCTCTACAACAATATTTATCTTGATAAGATGAAAGAAACACCTATCACCATGGCTGCCACAATATTAATGTTAACCGCCGTAAGCCCAGTATTTCAAGCAGCTGATAATTAAAGGCATATCTAATTTTCCTGATTTATGAAGCATCTGAAAAAAAGAGGAGAATCAGTAGTATATGCAAACACTTTTTTTGCATAAACATTATTAGACTTACCCTAAAGTTTGCAAAATCTCTTGAGTCTGCAAGAAGCTAATGTCCCTGCAAATCGCTGTTAAAAATTAGCATAAAATTCCTTATTTGTTTTGACCAAATCACAGGCAGCAAATATATTGTAGCAACCTGTGATGGCAGTTTGTGCAGGAAGGCATAATGGAATGCGTAGTCATTTGCACAAAGAAGCAGGAGGAGTCCAGACATTGTTGTGTAGATCTCTGCATTGTGCTGCTGTTGGCTTGAAGGTTAGTAAAGCATTAAAATCCACACACAAATGCAGTGTTTCTATTGGTAGGTACACTGTGCCGATGTAAACAGCTCTGGGGGTGTGGAAAACATGTTTTATTTGTAAATATAATAAAATCGGTATGTATCTAGAATGACTCCATGTAATGTGTGTGTCTGATATAAGCAGCAGGTGATATATTAGAGAGAGGGAAACACAGGGAAACTTAGGCATACCTTTAGGAAAGTGGTGGAATATGTGCTCACAACCCTATACCCAACACAGACATTTTAACGCAAAATTAAATTGCAGGTTGGTGGCTGATGGATCATACATTTTTGTATATTTACTCTGTATATTCAAGCTATTTTAAAACTACACAGGTTTCTGGTTTACACTAGGAATATAATATCCCTGTATATCTAGTTACTTTTATGTAGATGTGGTTTATTTTATTAAGAGGTAAATAAAAGCTCTGGGTGTATTTTCTGGGCAAAGATAATATTTTTTACCTGTTTGGATTTGCCCTCTGTAGCTCACGAATACACAGACTGGGAAGTGATGCGTCTCAAATTAGCCTGTCCGTGACCTCTGTCAAGCAGCATGTTGTGACTGGTTGTTTACTGTGAGACAGAGCAACCCTTGTACTTAGAAGTGCACTGTCTTTATGAGCTGCAGAGGAGAGCAGCCAATTATGAACTAGTTGTAAGATTTTACTCTGGAAAAAAAATAGAGGTTTTAAGCACTTAAAAAAATAAAGTGCACAAATGTGAAGAGATAGATAAATATATCCTATAGGATTTATTAATGATCAATGACAAATTGGTCGTATAATATGCTGAAGAATTAATAATATAAAAAACAACATTAATAAAGAACATTCAGAGCTCATCATAAAGGTCCATGGGGTAGGTGGCTTTGTTTAGCAGACAGTGGCTAAATGTTCAGACACAAAACACACCACAATGATCTGCTTTGGCAGGAGACTTGTTATATTAAATAGGTTTCCCTTGGCAGAGAGTTTTTGCTGTTGGGGCAGACTATCATTGATGTTTTTTTCTCATATCAAAATGAATTATGATAGGATATTGCAGTTTGTTACGTATTTCACCAACGTGTGAAGTTCTTCCCAACTACAGTGGTCATTTAATGAGGCGCATTTAGCAAACAAGGCTCAGATCAAGTTTGGTTCATCTAGAAAATATTATATCATGTGAGATATATACTTTTTGCCAGCAGTTTCTCAGAAACCGAAGTCCACTTTAAGTCACAGAAACATGTTGGTGGAACTAAACATGTACACGGTCTTGCAAATGACACCCCAGTGTCCGGTAAAAAGCACATGCATTCACGGACAAGTCATGTGAAGTTTGGTCACTTTATCAAGACGGCCTGAATCAAAAAATATATAAAATCAGTAACAGATTTACAGAAGAAAGGGGCATTTGGCCGAAAAAAATTTTTTTCCGCTTCCTTTAATTAATTCTGAGTTGCTTTTGCAGCTGTGAGTAGCTATAAAACCCACAAGAATTTAGTTGTTTGCGTTATGAAGTTGTCCAGAGAATTTAATAGTAAAAAAGCTGAAAGGTGAATTGGCTGTTGGAGCCACCTTGTGCTCTGCTATGAACATGCATCTTACAGAGTATGTGCTCCTTATACTATGATCTAGTCGAGTTTTTGCCTGTGCAGATGCCAGACTGTCAATAAACAAGCTGAGAAAAGTCTGCTCCCCCAGTGGCACGCGGGCCCAGAGGGGTCCGCGTCCCCTCCCCCCAGTGGCACGCTAGATCCGCGTCCCCCCCAGTGGCACACGGGCCCGAGGGGTCCGCATCCCCCCTCCCAGTGGCATGTTGGGTCCACGTCCCCCCCAGTGGCACGCAGGCCCAGAGGGGTCTGCGTCGTCATTCCCCGGAACACGCGGGCCCAGAGGGGTCCATATCCCTCCCTTCAGTGGCACGCGGGCCCAGAGGGGTCTACGTCCCCCCGTCCCCCCCCCAGTGGCACGCGGGCCCAGTGGGGTCTGCGTCCCCCCCCCCCCCCCTCTGCGTCCCCCAACCCCCAGTGGCACGCGGGCCCAGAGGGGTCTGCGCCCCCCCACCCCCCAGTGGCAAGCGGGCCAAGAGGGGTCTGCTACAAAGTGGCATGCAAGGTCCGCTTCCGAAGTATCATGCGGGCCATGAGGAGACCGCTTCCCCAGAGTGCAACAGAAATGGAGGAATCACACACACACATACTTCTAAAATAAGGTAAAAATCTACTTATTTCCTGCTTAGAAATCTGAGAAATAGTTATTGTACTGCACTCTGGGAAACTGGGCAGGGTCATGCAAATGAGCCTACAATGCATGATCATACCCTTTATACATGGCTTATTCAAATGCTCTGTACATTATCTCACTGTCTGGGGCATGTATGGATCAGTGCTCTCAAATAAGTTAGAGAAAATGTACAACAGTACAATGAGCAGTCCTTGTTACATTCTCTGTAAGAGGAACCCATCTTGGTTTTTTAAAAGAGAAGTTCACTTTAAAAAAAAAAAAAAGACAAAATCTGCAAAAAAAGTTTTAAACTTTTAGACCAAGTTTCAATTTTGTATGGCGCTTTGGGAGAAGCACTTTGTATCTATGATTTTAAGCTCAAAAAGTCAGGTCAATTCTTTGCATTGTGTTAATAAGGATTCTGACTTTACCCCTGTACAGTGTTACGGAATATGTTGGAGCTTTATAAATAAAGGATAATAATAATAATAATAATAATAATAATAATGTCGCAGAACAGATGCTTTTCACTAGTGCTATGTAACCAGGGGCTCAGCGGGGCTAAGGACAGGTAAGACCCTTAAAAAGGGAAGTAGCAAAGTCATAATAGGAGGAGATACAAAAAAGGATATAGCAAAGTCTGTTACTTTAAATAGAAACAAAAAAAAAAAACATAAGTAAATTGGAAAAGCATGTCTGGAGAATTGAAATATTTGAAAAGGTATGAAAGGGATTTAAACTCTTAAAAAAAAACATTCCAAGAATTCCAGCAGTAGAAGTGCTCTGTAAGCAAATATAAAACGCTATCTGGTTTCCAGTTATCCAAAATCGTACAAAAGTACATGCTGGATCTCCAGGGACACTATTACAGTGAATTATTAAGGGTTCTGGACTGAGTCCACACGTAATTGCTATCACTTCTGAGGAGTCAGAACATCTTGATAACATTGGGGTTGATACTGGTGTAGGGCCAACTAGGATCAAAGAGCGAAGTATCCTAGATTCTCAACACTTTTGAGGAGGTCGCCAGTAATGAACTGATTAGAAAGAACGGGACGAGATATATTGGGTTCCAAAAAAGCATATTCATGCTATGTCCTTGATCGGGAGGTTTCTTGCCCGTTTCCCCCTCAAGCCATCTGTGTCAGGCCCACTGGAGGTTCCTGGAAGGATGATGGTTAATCCACCGACCCAAGTTATCCTTGGGTTCTGTAAGTTCCCATCACTCCAGTGGTGGCTCAAACCTGGGTGACAAAACCAGGAACAGGGCAGGTATAAAATGGCACTGGTTTGGCTCAACTTTGCCCAAGCAAGGATCTAGTACTGGGGTTGTGTTATCTCCGTGATATCACTTACTTTTTATCTGTAATGGACTACATATTACATCTCATACGAATTCTCCCAGCCCCTGACCTTCTGCCTGGTTGCAGATATTCTTCCCTGAGTGTTCTGAACCCAGTCTGGATAAATCTCTCCTAATTATAACTGCACCAGCATCAGGGGGCCAGTCCATAATGTCTACCTCAGTCTGTTGATCCACCACCCATATAGTAACCACCAAGACACTGTATCACACACATCCTTTCCCTTATTAGAGAAATTATATGTGCAAAAGAAAAAAATACTGTCATTAGAAAAGTCTCATTAAATATACAGAGATGTGAAGAGTCTGGTTATTTACTAAGAACTCTGCCGTACTTTTTTCTTTGCATCGTGCAGTTGTTTCCAACTCTGTGACCTCATGGACTGTAACACACCTCTATGTCCATGGTCATGCTGATCCACTTGGTTTTCATGGCAGAGATGCTGGAGTGGATTGCAAGTTCCTTCTCCAGTGGGCCACAGCTTTAACTGCCACCATTTTTGTTTTCAAGCCCGTAACTTGGAAGCCGTTCATAGACAGCAAATAGATACCAAATGAATAGCAAATTAACTTGAAACCTCGCTTACGGGCTCCCTCCTCTTCCCCTGAACCCATTGCTGCCCTTGTCTGTCCCTCTGGGCCTACTGCGGGGCCACAAGATAGAGGGGGGGGGGGGGTGCAGGGGAGGACTGCAATGGGCGAAGGGGGAGAGGCAGGGAGCCCGTAAGTGAGGATACAAGCTAATTTGCTATTCAATTGGTGTATTTTTGCGGGCTCCGAACGGCTTCCGAGTTACAGGCTTGAAAAAAAAAAAAAAGGCGACCGCTAAAGCCATAACTTTTTTAAGGCCATAACTCGGAAGCCCTTTACGGGCTTGGGGAAATTGATTAATTTCCCCAAGCCTGCAAATGTTTTCACACCCATAAATGGCAAAAGGAGCACTGGTAAGAGAGGGGGGGGGGGAAGAGACACAGGGGAGGGAAGAGACACAGGGGACACACAGTCGCTAGGTATTAATAGGATTCATACACAATTATTGCATTGAATGACTTTTGGTACGGTGGTGACAAAAATAATCTAATGCTATCAAAGAGATACAGTCAAAATTCCAAAAATTGGTGTAAAATATAAAATTCTAAGTGGTAACAAGTATTTTACCAAACGAATGCCATTTAAAGAAATTGCATTATACATACATAATTTCCTTGCAGCAGAATAATGTAATTTCTGTCAATCAGCCTCTTTTATCCTTTCTTCCCATTTACACATGCTCAGAGGGATTGATGGAGGTGACTGTGAACATTTTAATTGCGATTTAAAACCCACTGAGCATGTGTGGTTCCTGACACACTAAAGATTTTTCACCAATATTTGTGCTGAATTATTTTTATTCAAATGGGTAGCTTCTGCATATTAATTAGCTGCTTTTATGTGCTAATTTTAAAGAATGTAAGATTGTTCGTTTCTGTGGTGGCAAAAACACTAGCTTTAAATTGTTCCCTATACCCAAAGGAATTAATCTGTGAAAATCTATCAGAAAGGAATTACTGTACAGAAAATGTAGCATAATGTATTTTGTAATTGTTCAGTCCTTCAGTTGTGTCCGACTCTCGATGACCATATGGACACAAAACTTCAGGCACATCTGTCTGTGATTCTGATTTGTGCTAATCCATATGGTTTTCTCAGCAAAGATACTGGAGTGGATTGCCAGTTCCTTCTCCAGTGGACCACAATTTGTCTGACCTCACTATGACCAGCCCATCTTGGATGACCCTACATGGTATAGCTCACAGCTTAATTGAAGTACACAAGCCACGACAAGGTAGCGATCCAGAAGGGGAGCACAATGTATAGCCAGTTCCTAATGCTCTTTAAGAAAATCAAACTCCCTTTTAAAAGTGGTAGTGTCCCTTTGAAAGGACCACATTAGAAGGCCTTCTCCCATACAAGAATCCCTACAAGTGTACATTCACAATGGAAGTGGAGAAGGCCTTCCATTGGATACATTGGGATGATCTATGCCTGACCCTACGTTTGGTGGATTCAAGGGTATTTGCCTGCCTACTCTGAACCCAAATCAACCTAGATCTTCCCTTAAGTTAATCCCCAATGTTTACACTACAAAGCTGTACAAGGCCGGGGTGCCCACTTTCACCTTGATATTTAAATATTGTCTGCGAACCTCTATCCTCCTGACTCAGACACAAATTAGTAGGATACTATGAGCCTCATTCATTTGAGGCATCGGGAGATCCGGGCTCGGAAATGGAGCCTGTAACTCATTTTGATATTCAATTGGCATCTTTTTGTGAGCATCGGCCTCCAATTCATTGCAATGGTTAACATCACAAGTTAATGCCCCTCCAAGCCTTTGATCTTTCACGGCCTCAAGAGTTCCAATCACTAAAATCGTAAAATGCTATTCAATTTCTCCGATTCCCCCTCGATTAGCAAGCCGTCAAGGCAGCAAACAAGTTACTGGTTCCAAGGAGGACTCGAAAAGGGCTTAAAGACATGTCCAGACACTTTAAATGCACATATACACACACACACACACACACTCTACTGTACTTTTATTAAAAGGGAAAGTGATGTTAGGTCTTACAATTAATAGCACAACATTCTCAAGCCTGCAAATCGGCAAAAATAAATACTTTATTTCATTTTTAATTTCCATGTTATATCGATCCTGGCTATCAATTGCATTATTTGTGGGATGCGGGTCCGATCGTAACTCGTAATTAGACCCTATAGGACTTTGAAATGCAAACTCAATTTTTTATTGACGTAATTATGACGATCTTTGTGGCCATTGGCTGTTTCTAACTCAGGAACTCGGCCTTCATGTTCAAGCTCGCAAATGCTACATACGACGGCATGGTTCCCGAATTTCGCTATCTGCCCATAACTTACGGTGCTATTCAAATTCGGGAAAACCGCAACTAGAGCGCCCTGCGAGTCTGGAGGAAGCCCGCAGACATACGGCTTACATTCCATAAGTTACGGCCTCCGAATGAGGATCTATATAAAAGGAAAATTAATTTGGTCCTTACTCTATTTGCAGATATTCTTCTATTATTTACAGACCACCCACTAAGGGATATCCCCAAACTGAGGGAAATTATACAATTATTTAGTACCTGCTCCAGGTAGAAAATCAATACCCACAAATCAGAAATACTGTGGATTTCAGAAAAAAAAACAAAAAAAAACTCAAGAGACTTCATTTCAATCCTCCATCCCACTAAAAAAAAAAAAGAAAAAAAACAGGGATACGCCTTCAGATTTTAGAACAACATTCTTGATTGAATCTTGTGACCGCGGCATAACATTAACATTATGATTTGCAAAGTTGTACTAATAAAAATTACTTTCAAAAAGCGCAAAAATGTTTTTGCTGTGATTGTCCATGTTAGAGAATGTGGATAATGTATCTAGTATAGCCAATGAGCACTAATACACCTGTAGGAGCCAGAACAACACATACAGTCTTTAGGAGTCATCCTTGTTGCACATGTAGAATAATACAGCTTTATAAGTCATGTATGTCAACCAATGAGCACGGATACAGCTGTAGGAGTCATGTCTGACAACCTGTGAGCACTAGTAAAGCCATATGAGTCATGATTGCCATATAACAAGCATAAATAAGGCTGTGAGTTTTATATCCGAGTCGGTCAACCTGTAAAAACTAACAATGGTTGGCCAGTGAGCAGTAATTTTCACTAATCACATATAATAGTTCTCAAACTACGAATCGTCGTCACGCTTTGAGAGCGAAAGGGGGGGCCGCATTTGCAGAAGGTGGAGATTCCAACGCCGGCTGCAATGAGCCAAAGGCGGGCCGCATTTGCGGAGGTGGAGGCTCTACCGCGCCTCACAAGCGGTTAAAAACACACAAGCGGCACTTTAACAAAATAGATCTAACACGCAATCACTAAATAAAGACTTAGACAAAAAAATATGAACCGTGGGGAAAAAAAAACATTACAAACTCGCAAAAATACGACCTTAACGGCCGAAATGCGTGTACCTGAAAACATTAAAAACACAATAAATACACAACAAAAAAAGCTTAACCACAGCAAGGGGGACACCCAGGACCTCTGCAAGTGTAGTTACACCTCAATTTAAGTCCAAATTCCCGAGTTTAGACACACGAAAATCCCCTAAGCGACAGAAAAACCGGCCGCCGAAAAACCCCGAAAACGAGGCTAAAGGACCCTAAACACGCAAAACACCACCAAGCACATACGGAGTTTCAAAAAAAGCCGTACGAGGTAAAGATACACTTTTACCAAGGACGCTAAATCATCCACACCCGCGTACCACATGCACATTCGCCGCCATTTTACAACATTAACTTACACAATGCGGAAGTACACAGCTACCCTAACGGCTTTCCCTCGCGCACACAGCTTATTTTATACTACACATTGCACACATTGCTGACACTTACACCTCAGCTTCACAACACTCCAAACCTACATTGTATGCTGCAGGAACATCGAAACAGATTGTCAGCTCTTCAGCACAATGCTTCCTGCATATATTACTTCAAAATAGGTAAAGTTTATTAATTTATTATTTAATTAGCATACAAAAACACATATACACAAAAAACACTAATCGCAATAAACACAAAAAACATTCACTGCGCGCCTCACAACGAGCGCCAACGCTGCTCATACCACACAAAGCCTTACAATAAGCGCAAAAAGCAGATCAGCGCCGACAAAACAATAACAGCAAAAGCGCCTCAAAGAAAAATTAAATACAACAACCAACAGCCTCGCCATGAGCGCCAAAGGTGCTTAGTGCAAGGCTCGCAATGAGCGCCAAAGGATCTCAAACAGCATTACCTGCCTTACAATTTTATTGCCCCATCATTTTTGACAGGCAAGTAGCTAGTTATTTAATATTTAAAAATGAAAAAAAAAAAAACGATAAAAAGCATGACAGGAAAATGTGAGAGTTTTATGTCAGAGAGAAATGATGGACCCCATAGTCGCATCCACTACTCCTTAAGATACTGCAATGGAAGAAGTCTAGAACCTGATGTGTAGAAACCATTAACACATTTACTGTACTGTGCTTGGAGATGGGTCCAACTGCCAGATAATATTGGGGGGGGGGGGGGGGGGGGTCTTTATTTTAACCACTACATAGACAGACAACCAGACTGCAATCCAAATTATCCCATCAAAGCAGCTAATTAAAATGCATGAGATATTTGCATATAAATGGTGCAACAATGGAATGGAATTTCCCAGGATTGGTTCATTTTAGAAAAAAAATAAAAACACAAAATATGGCCAATTTTTCATGCTCTTTAAGAATAACTTAAAAACAACAACATGATTTTGGGGTGACAGAGTCCAAGTAAGCTCAAAGCAGAGCTGCTTGACTCCTCCCTACCTTTATCTATCAGGAGGCGTGGCCAGCTCTGCCTGGAAGCGGGACTAAAAAAAAGTCTGATTAGTCAGACTGACCATACTTAGTAAAAGGGAGGGTGGGACTATAATGGTGCACGGTCACATGGTGCAGTGTACGAGAGAGCTACAAGCAGGTTACAATACAGTGGTTACTTCTGTGTAGGCCAGGGGTGTCCAAGTTCAGTCCTGGTAGGCTGCACACAGGCTTGGATCTGAGTATAACCCTGCTGCACCAAGAGAAACTATTACTTCTTCAGTCATGCTGACTGACATACCTATGCACAGAAAGCAACATCCTCAAATACAGGCCTGTGTGTGGCCCACCATGACCCAATTTGGACACCCTTGGTGTAAACCATGGGGCAGAGCCAATAATGTCACAGGGTGGACAGTGACATCATAGCTCAGGCTGCTTCCAAGCTCCATAATGATCCAGCCTCAAAGAAGAGCTGGCTACCCCAACCCCCCCAAGGAAATAGAGGAAGGCAGATCTGCTTGAGGAGAAAACCGATCCAAATTGTATTATTTATTTTAAGCCGTTTAACGTTTTTACACCACAATCATATGAGCTTTACAGTGGTCCTTTAATAGGAACATGGTAAAATACCATGGAAGAAAAAACAAAAAGAAAAATAATGTGGTTGCATAAGTCTGCACACCCTCTTATAACTGGGGATGTATCTGTGTTCAGAATTTAGCAATCACATTCCAAATCGTGTTAAATAGGAGTCAGCATACACCTGCCATCATTTAAAGTGCCTCTGATTAACCCCAAATAAAGTTCAGCTGCTCTTTCCTGAAATTTTCTTAGTCGCATCCCACAGCAAAAGCCATGGTCCACAGAGAGCTTCCAAAGCATCAGAGGGATCTCATTGTTAAAATGTATCTGTCAGGAGAAGGGTACAAAAGAAATTCCAAGGCATTAGATATATCATGGAACACAGTGAAGACAGTCATCATCAAGTGGAGAAAATATAGCACAACAGTGACATTACCAAGAACTGGAGCCCCCTCCAAAATTGATGAAAAGACGAGAAGAAAACTGGTCTGGGAGGCTACCAAGAGGCCTACAGCAACATTAAAGGAGCTGCAGGAATATCTGGCAAGTACTGGCTGTGTGGTACATGTGACAACAATCGCCCGTATTCTTCATATGTCTGGGCTATAGGGTAGAGTGGCAAGACGAAAGCCTTTTCTTACGAAGAAAAACATCGAGCCAGGCTACATTTTGCAAAAACACATCTGAAGTCTCCCAAAAGCATGTGGGAAAAGGTGTTATGGTCTGATGAAACCAAGGTTGAACTTTTTGGCCATAATTCCAAAAGATATGTTTGGCGCAAATACAACACTGCACATCACCAAAAGAACACCATACCCACAGTGAAGCATGGTGGTGGCAGCATCATGCTTTGGGGCTGTTTTTCTTCAGCTGGAACTGGGGCCTTAGTTAAGATAGAGGGAATTATGAACAGTTCCAAATACCAGTCAATATTGGCACAAAACCTTCAGGCGTCTGCTAGAAAGCTGAACATGAAGAGGAACTTCATCTTTCAGCATGACAACGACCCAAAGCATACATCCAAATCAACAAAGGAATGGCTTCACCAGAAGAAGATTAACGTTTTGGAATGGCCCAGCCAGAGCCCAGACCTGAATCCGATTGAAAATCTGTGGGGTGATCTGAAGAGGGCTGTGCACAGGAGATGCCCTGACAATCTGACATATTTGGAGTGTTTTTGCAAAGAAGAGTGGGCAAATCTTGTGCTGTAATAAAATCAAAAAGGTGCTTCAACAAAGTATCAGTTTTAGGGTGTGCATAATTATGCAACTATATTATTTTATTTTTATATTTTTCCTTCCCTCTACCTAAAAGATTTCAATTTGTTTTTCAATTGAGTTGTACAGTTTATAGGTCACATTAAAGGAGGAAAAAGTTGGGAAATTATTTATCTTTGTCTCATTTTTTTTACAGAACGGAAACCTGACATTTTAACAGGGGTGTGTAGACTTTTTATATCCACTGTATATACATACATACATACACACCAAATTTTTTACTCATTTTAAACATAACACATGATTTCTTTTTTGTATTAGCAAATACAAATGACTCCTACGTGTATATTACTGTAGCTTGACATTTGAATCAGTTTATTCTGCTCGGAGGTCTTCATGAAAAAACAATGCTCTTTGTGACATAATAAATACCTTTGCTCAGGAAGCTGTCGCATGACCTCCAAAATATGCAAATTAATTAAAAATGTTTTACTTACAACCTCACACAGCACAGGGGGAGAGGCAGGGAGCCTGTGGCTGAGTCGGCGCACATCGCGAGGTCAGCAAGTTAGAGGGGGGACAGCCTTGCATTGTGTGGCAAACAGCATTGCCAGCCTTTAATGCCGTCAGCTTTGACGGGCAAGTCGCTAGTATATATGACGGCAATAAAATTTGAAGGCCGGCAAAAAAAAAAAAGTAAAAAAAATATATAAATTATATATATATATATATATATATATATATATATATATATATTTTTTTTTATTTTTTTTTTATATATTTTTTTTTTAAATATAATAGGATGTACCTTACTGGAGTATTACCAATCTGCAATGATATATACCTCCGGGGTGATAACAGGCACTTGTTTGAAAAATTGGCGAGTAAAAAAAAAAAAAAGCTTCTATAAATAAAATAAAAAAACACACACACGTAAGACGTCTATAAATAAAATTGATAAAAAAAAAACACAACATGGTGCGAATATACACTATAGTGTTGTAGCCACATACATGGCCGTACAACAGATACTGTAAGGTAAATTATAATTAGGAAGGTCCAAATAATGGCTTCCATGAGCAGTACTTCACTAAGGAAGTATGGATGTTTGTGAGATGATGGGGAACTAAATAAATGCAGTAAGATAAAATAAATAAAAAAAAAGGACTAATCCTAATAAGGAGTGAAATATAAGTTCCTGATCTTAAAATTACATACTGCATAAATCACAATTTGGTGGTGAAAGAATTAGTGGAAGGGACAAATATATCATGCTCCTGGATTAAAGTAAATACACCCACACTTATAAGTCAATTATGGGTGGGGGTAACAGTGGATGAAACTTAAAAAGGTAGACCATGTTGTACATGGGCTTGTGATAAGCCCTTAAAATGTGTATGAGATGCTTATAACGGGGTGAATAATCACAAACAGACCACACACAAGACTAGTGTATACAAGTCATAAATCACAAGTGATTCTATAACAGTGCAAAATGGAAAGACTGAATGTTATGATGGAAGACCTAATGTGCTTTGGTAGCAGTTTCGTATGAACTACATGACGAGAAAAGCAGCCATGTCTATGTCACCATTCAAACCATTTGGTTCTAGAGTGCCCAACTTGTAAATCCAAGGAGTTTCTGCTTTACGTAGTCTGAGTACTCTATCCCCTCCTCTTTGTGTTTGTCTGATGCGTTTGACAGCCTGGATCGTCACTCCCTTGGTTTCTTTATTATGTTTTACAGTCATGTTGGCGGAGAACCCATTTATTAGCAATCCTCTAGTCTTTAAAGATGTTATTGTTCTCCAGACGTATTGCTGGCCACAAAAGCATGTAAACGCATTACACCATGTGGTCTGATTTGCAATTGATAAAGCGCCGGTCTCGAAGGATTTCTTTTTATACAATGAGTGGATTTTATTCTTCACCGTTTTCTTAAGGTGAATATAAGTTGCACATTTTTTGGTTCCACACATATCGACCCTCCCGATTTCGTTGTGTTCGATCTTAGCTCACTTGGAGCGAAAAGTTCCTTCAAGTTGCAGTTCTTCTTAAAAGGTGATGATTGGTTTCTCTGGTAACACCTTTTTTTAGGACCTCATCTTTCAATAAAAATGTGCCAGAATTTTGTAATGCTATTCTGGATAGACTTGGCCGCGCTGTTGTATCTTGTAAGGAATCTAATCTGAGTTTTGGTATCTGGATTGCTTTTAGTTATATTTCTCTTTTTAATAAGTTCTGTTCTGTCCAAGATGTTTTGCTGTTACTTGTGCCTCCTTTACCATATTCTCTTTATATCCTTTATGCAGGAATGTCTTCTCAAGTTTATCACTCTCCTGGTCATAGTCATGGGTAAATGTGCAGTTCCTCCGTATTCTACAAAACTGTCCGGACGGGATGTTTCTTATCCACCTAGGATTATGTCCACTGGTTGCATGCAGGTAATGGTATCTGTTGGCTTCAAATATAATTTGGAAATAATGCGTTGATCTCGGCCTTCCAGAATGATGTCCAAAAATGGTATAGATGTCTTATCATGGAGAATTTTAGATCCATGTTATTTTGGTTTACGTATTCAATTTATCCTTTGTCCCCTACCTTTTGTTCATGCCAAATGACAATAATACCATTGATAAACCACTTCCAGCAGATGAAAATAACCTTGAATGGTTTGTTGTTCTAGATATAAATATCTTCCCACATCCCCATATAGAGGTTAGCAAAACTTGGGGCGAATTTCGTGCCCATTGCAGTGCCAGTTTTTTTGTAGGTAGTACTTTCCCTCAAATGAGAAGTAATTATGTTGTAGGATGAAGAGAATATCATCCAGAATAAAATTGGACTACATACCATCCATCCTTCCAAGTCGGTACCGCAGGAGCAGATTAATGACAGATATATAGGTTCCACGTATGAGATATAGATATAGATATAAATATATATAGAGAGTGAGGTAGCCGTGAATGTCCAGTAATCCGGTTGAATAATCAGAGTATTGCAGTGAATAGTGATACCTTTTTTATTTGACAAATGTATTCATAATAAAGCGACAAGCTTTCGAGAGATAATGCCTCTCTTTATCAAGTCAAAAAGCAATACTGATACAAGAATGAACTAAAAACAGTAAACAGAAAGAGATGGGGGGAAAAAATTGGAAACACAAAACAAGAGAAACAAAATTCATTGGCCAGAGGTAAGTGAGAAATAGACCAGCATTGTGAATAATGTCCTGATAGGTCAGTAAGTCTATAGATCAGGTTGTAGATAAGAACACAGCAGAGTAAAATAAAGAGCAATACATTTCAGCATAGCATGTAGCTTACAAAAACAGTAATAGAAGGGGGGAGGTAAGTGGAATGTGTTAGCTATAAGACATTAAGATAGTGGGCCAGCAAACCTAAGTCGATGTTAGTGCCCAAATCCTTTGTATTAAAAAAGTTTTCCGCTGTTGGATAGTTCTCAAATTCCCTCTGAGTAATTTTATTTTGAGGTTCTGGATGGAGTGATTCTCCTGGGTGAAATGGTGTCCAACTGGAGTACAATAACTGTTTTCATGTATTAGAAATAGAAATCAGAAAATTGGCATGTGCATAAGTATTTACCCCCTTTGTTATAAAGCCCCTAAAAAGCTCTGGTGCAACCAATTACCTTCAGAAGTCACATAATTAGTGAAATGATGTCCACCTGTGTGCAATCTAAGTGTCACGTGATCGGTCATTACATATACACACCTTTTTTGAAAGGCCCTAGAGGCTGCAACACCTAAGCAAGAGGCACCACTAAGCAAACACTGCCATGAAGACCAAGGAACTCTCCAAACAAGTAAGGGACAATGTTGTTGAGAAGTATAAGTCAGGGTTAGGATATACAAAAATATCCAAATCTGATGATCCCCAGGAGCACCATCAAATCTATCATAACCAAATGGAAAGAACATGGCACAACGGCAAACGTGCCAAGAGACGGCCGTCCACAAAAAAGGACCGGGCAAGGAGGGCATTATTTAGAGAGGCAGCACAGAGACCCAGGGTAACCCTGGAGGAGCTGCAGAGATCCACAGCAGAGACTGAAGTATCTGTACATAGGACGACAATAAGCCGTACGCTCCATAGAGTTGGGCTTTATGGCAGAGTGTCCAGAAGAAAGCCATTACTTTCAGCAAAAAACAAAATGGAATGTTTTTAGTTTGCGAAAAGGCATGTGGGAGACTCCCAAAATGTATGGAGGAAGGTGCTCTGGTCTAATGACACTAAAATTGAACTTTTCGGCCATCAAAGAAAACGCTATGTCTGGCGCAAACCCAACACATCACCTAAAGAAAACCATCTCCACAGTGAAACATGGTGGTGGCAAAACCTGTACCACTCTGTGCATGATTTTCCATCAGGACAATGACCACCAAACACACTGCTAAAGCAGCACTTGAGTGGTTTAAGGGGGAACATGTAAATGTGTTGGAATGGCCTAGTCAAAGCCCAGACCTCAATCCAATAGAAAATCTGTGGTCAGACAAAGATTGCTGTTCACAAGCGCAAACCATCCAACTTTAAGGAGCTGGAGCAGTTTTGCAAGGAGGAATGGGCAAAAATCCCTGTGGTAAGATGTAGCAAGCTCATAGAGACTTATCCAAAAGCAACTTGGAGCTGTGATTGCCGCAAAAGTTGGCTATACAAAGTATTGACTTTAGGGGTGAATAGTTATGCACGTTGACTTTTTCTGTTATTTTGTCCTATTTGTTGTTTGATTCACAATAAAAAAAAAATAAAAAAAAACATCTTCAAAGTTGTGGGCATGTTCTGTAAATTAAATGATGCAAATCCTCAAACAATCCATGTTAATTCCAGGTTGTGAGGCATATATACATACACACACACAAACACGATATGGAGGAGCCACTAGCACCTTAGGAAACACGAATGGTTCTTATTTTAAATAAACAAAAGGGGATACTTGTCCAAACAGTTGTCAGCAATTTGGCCAGCAAATTTCCATCCATCTACACAGACAGCAGTTTCCATTACATATTGATGCTATTTGGAACGCTTTATCCCTGTACCTGAGACCTCACCAATTTCCTAAAGTGTCATCCAACAATTTCTAGTTCTGTTTTCATAGGCAGGTTATCAGGATGTGTGAAATTACGTGCGCCGGACGAGAGACGTTGTAATCTCTGCTGCCTGACCTCGGACAAGGTGAAAAGAAATATCGTGAATCTTGTATGCTATGTTTATGATGCACCTGTAGCTTCATAGAAGCGATATCTATTCAGATAGAAGATGTGTCCAATACAAAACTTTCACAAAGATTTAGAGATTATTTGCCCAGGTTACTTAAAGCCAATAGATGCAAAAATATGTGGGAGCACAAGCTCCAATAGTGGCCATAATTTTAACTGGAGAAGTATAAAACCCTACTTAAAAATGCACAGATGTAAAATCGTGAACATGAGAAGGGGCACCAACACGTTTCGTCAACTTTATGCAGAATTCCTCAGAGTAACAATCCCTTCTTACCAGTATTGATGAAGTCGATTCTGGTACCAAAGTCTAATACTATGAGGAAACAAAAAGACAATCCATACTGACGTTTAAAAAAGCCACACATGCTTAGATTCTAAGAGGGGCTCAGTGATTATAGGGCCCACTGTGGTCATTTGACATTTGAAAATAGCCAGCAGCCAATTAACCCACATATTGTGAATCAGTGAAGATCTAAAAAAAGGGTTGGGCTTGATTGACTAAAAGTCTTTTTTTTCAACCTCAATTACTATGTAATGTTTTTAGAATGTCAAATATTCTAGTTTTTTTCCCCAATAAGTATGCAATTATGATGCTGTGGAATCTGCTGTTTTGGTATCAGCAGATCATCTTTCTGAGGTAGCAAGAGACTTTGAATGCCCAGGAAGTTTATATCTGTACAATTGGAATGTGGCAGCTACCACAGCCAGTGCCCTCAGCAGGAATAAAGGGAAGCTCATTAGTTTACAAATGCACACTCTTGAGCAATAGTATCTGCAGCAAAAAAGAAGACAAAATGAATGCCTGCAGTAAAGAGTAATTACATATAAATAATTTCAGAATTAAAAAAGGTTGGGTTTTTTTGCTTTCTAAAAACTTTTGCCTATTACTTAAATATATAAAAAAAAAAAAAAAACATATAGAAATGATATGACCAAACTGGATATTTGTAGCTTGGATCAATTACCAGAAAGAAAACAACAGCGATAACAGTTTTACGTCTCTACCTCCTTAATAAGTTAGAGACACGATTATACAATTTACATTTATTTATTTTTTTAACTTATAAAGAATATAAAGACACAACAATAAAAAATACCTTGTTTAAAGGAACACAAACAGAACTAATGACAATAACAAGCTAACAACAAATAAGTGATCGCATCTATTCCAACCTATTCATACGGAGCCATATTTGAAATGGCTAAAAAAGGCTAATAAGCAAAAGTTTAGGAAATATCTGTATTAAATTTAAATATAACAAAATAATAGTAGGTTTTATTTTCCAGGTGCTTTACACAAAACACATAATAAGTAAGTAAAATTTTGTTGACACAAAAATACGCCGCTTTGGTTAATTAAAAACAAAAACCTATCCACAACCTATCCAGGAGTATCTCTCTTATAAAGGGAACTAGCGTATAATAATTGGCATAATAGGGCAAGAATAACAAATCGTTGGCACTCAGGAGCTTGCAGCGCTAAATGATCACTATGGACACTAGTTACTAAAGATAGCAAGAGGAAACCCTATGATCCTCAAGGGATCCTCCTATCTGGAAGGCTTAATTTAGACTGATGCTCCAAAGCTGGCTAAAGTTTCCTAATATAAAAGACAGAAATACCAAAACATAAAATTATAAATACTCCTAAGGTGTGCTAGAAGAAGCACACAACACAGCTGAATGTGATTTGTACTTCAAACCAAGTAAAAACAACTAGGCAGTGTAGGAGGGGTTACTAATAATGCATTTAATGAGAGTAGCATGATATAATCAATGTCCACTGCAAACAAACTTCACATAGTCTCGCCTTAACATCAATTAACGTTAATTGTTATGTATAGTGTAGTCTATCTGTCTATACACATAAGGGACTGCATGCTACAATATAACTATAGGAAGTTGCAGGCTGTAACTAGTGAAACTCATTGTTACGAGACACAAATATAAAAGTAGCCCTATAGGAAACCTCACATTTGTAGAATTAAATTACCACTCAAGTTTTGGTCTAATTTTCCCTTAGTAATAATTGCCTGGTGGACATTTTGGCACTTATGAGCGGCTTTGTCAAAGCCTACACAGTTTTAGTGAGTCTCACCAAGATTGTTTTTTTGTGGTTGGATTAAATAGATTCTTCAGCTAATTTGTTTTATTGTATATAAAATGTTCTAAACATATATAACCAGGTTTATTTAGTCTTTCCCTCCCTAATATAATGATCATATAAAATGTGCACTTCACTCACTTTTATCAAGGCCACAAACTAGCAGCTGGTCAGCATTTAAAACCTCCCACATTCTCACTGTATGCTCCCATGGATGCTGCCATCTACAAATCTGTGACCTGCAGGTGCTAGGAGAAGCTAAGGGTCATGCATTTTGTTAGGTAAAAGAAAGAGGCTTTATCCATCTAGTATTTACATTATATGGCTGTCCATTGGTCTTGCTACTACCACTGTAAACAATAACACACTTATGGTATACTCTTTTAACATGTGAGCGGTTAAATCATTTTCCTTTGTACAAATTATTTTCTGAGCCTATTAAACAAATCAAACCAAGACTTGGCCAGGCTTTTTCCTGGGGGGCTTTTGTTCTGTACAGGTGTCTTTCCTTATGTATCATTTCTGGCTATCTGACAGTCCTGTCCTGGAAACATACCTGGACTGTCATCCTTGGGCATAAACGTATGCCCCCTTCATATCTTCTCTAAGAGATCTCACTATATCTGTATATATCCAAATTCTATCCTTTCTCTACAACTCTTTCTAAGAAACCAATAATACAAAGAGGGATTACTTCAGACTATCTTGACAAGGGATCCTAAAAATGAGACAGTTGTTATCCTGAAATCCTATACATGAGGCCTCATTCAATTGCAATTTGACCAATTGAATAGGGGTCTATATAAGAACATAGCATTTTTTTACACAAGTTTTTAGTTACTGGACTTCTATCCAAAAGCAAGGTCTTCACTAACTAAAAACTTCTGTTAAAAAAAATATGCTATGTGTCACGACCCACTCTCTGGCTGGGGTCTGCTGACTTGATTTGGGTTACTCTGGACCTTGGAGTAGCTTTGAGTACAGGAACATCATGTCTCAGCCCTTGGTTTAGACTGAGCAATATTGACAGTAAGTCTGACGAATCTTACTGCAAGCATATGTCCCCGGGTAAATAATACATCTACACACCACGTCTTGATGAAAATTATGAACAACTTTATTTGGAACACAACATCTTTTAAACAGGCATACAAAATCACCAGGAGGGCTATCTTTAGTCAGCCCCTAACTGCCTCTGGCCAATCAGGCAGGGAACCATGAGACTCCTCCCAGGTCCGCCCACTAGGTGTGGCTACCTAATTCAGTTGGTGCCTGGCTCTCAAGGGAGAAACATCTCCCTGTCCTCTGGACTTTGCCCTGATTCTCTGAGTGAGAATCCCTGTAGACCCCCTGGGGTTATGGTGCCTCAATGTCTGTATAGACCCCTTTGTTCTGGCCTTGCTATCACTTCAAGTGTTTACTTTAGGTGATAGCTGGAAGGCAGATGGGTGATCAACTCAGGTTACATATGCAGTCAATATGGATGACTGCACACAACATAGCTATCACTCCACAATACAATATAATACTAACATATTATCACCACAACCCAAACCTTTTGTTCTTCCACATGGCAACAGCATGTGGAAGATAACCCAGCCCAAAATGGCCACTGCTGCCAGTCACAAAATGGCCCCAGCATAGTTCACACCAAATCCAATATGGCCCCTGGGTGATTCATGACACTATGTGCTTATATTGAGCCCTATTCAATTGGCCACATTGCACTTGAATGAGGCCCATGGTATGTAGAAACTGGTTTAACTTTCTAATTTGTAGTAGAGTTAAAAATTATCCCAATATACCACAATCCTTCTGTTACCCTTTTGGGAGTGGTCACAGAACCAACACTACACCAACCTTCATTCCGGACTGTAGATGTTAATCAATTTATTTCAATTTGTGCCCATAATCCCTTCAATAGTCCGATTGAATTTATTCAATAATGTAACCATTTAACTCGGTTACAAAAACATCTACACCACAAACCCTACTTAGCAATACTCAACATATATAGCTTGTCAATACCAAAATACAAAGGTTAATTAGCTTGCAACCTCAGATACTATATACCCCTTTGATACATATTGCTTCAATATATATTTCTATATTCTAACGGCCATATCAATTGTTATCCCATATTTTGCTATTTACTGCTTTCATAGAGTAACAGGTTATATTGCTAATCATTGATATCATATATACTGTAAAAAATAAATAGACAGCTGATTGTTTATACACTCTGCATATCATTTCTGTATTGCACTAACCAAATATTTAGACTGTTCTAACCAAAATGTATAAATTTACTAGAAACTTGACCGTCAACGATGACGGGAGCCACACGATGAGCGCCTTTCGCGCTCAGCACGTGGCTCGCAATGAGCGCCCATGTATCTTTTTGCAGCATCTCCACCCTGTGTCTGTCTCCTCTGTGTGTGTCGTGAATGTTTGCGTGCTGCACGCTGACTGCCGTTCGTTTTATTTTCAAAGTCCCGTGTGCCTGATGTTGTTGGTGTAAGTGTTACTGTCTTTGCCGTTGTGTATTTTGTACGTTTTGTGAGCCTGGCGTTGCTGAGCCTCGTTTTCATGCTGTTTCTGAAATTGTGGTTTTCATCCGACATTTTTTTTCTTGCTTAGGCAATTTGAGTGATGAAAAACGCCAAATATGCGAGTAATTCACTTGCAACCTCACTGCCAGGCTTCCTGTCTCCCCCCGTGCTGTGCGTTATTTTTTGTACATGATTTATTTTTTTGGGTGGGTTGTTAGAGTTACACGCTTGAACAGTGCTGCGAGGCTCGCCTTAGTACTGCGCCGCTGGCTGCAATGAGCAGCTTTGGCACTCATTGCAGCCCAAGTACTGCGCCGCTGGCGAGCATCGCGAGGGACGCAACTGCGTGACCAACATCGCAAGATCCACAACCATATGTGATATACACTGTTTATATACTCCTATATTGAACTAACCAAATATAGATTGTATTAAAATTAATTTGTTAATCCACATTTGATAAGTTTATATACACTGCTTATTGATCTCTATATTGATCTAGCCAAATATAAAGTGTGTTAAGACTAATTGTCATCCAAAAGAGATTGTGATATACATCAGGTAGATTGTATATTGTGATCTAACTAAATATCAAAGCTTACAAGTGTAAGTGTTTATCCTTGATATTTACTGCTATACCAATAAAAGCTATTTCTGCACACAGTGTATACTTGTCGATAAATTGATCCTCAAACTCAATTAATCTATACACTAATATGTAATATTTTAAGAAACTATATTAATCTATACAGTGTAATATTTATGTGATATCAATTATGTCTCAAGCTGCCAAGTCAGTCACACAAACGTTATGTTGTACAGTTTCTTACAAAAGTCAGTACACCCCTCACATTTTTGTACATATTGTATTCTATCTTTTCATGTGACGACACTGAGGACATGCCCCTCTGCTACATATCCAGAGGTTGTCTTTAGGAAATACACGTATCAGTGCTGCCAGCATTGCTGCAGAGGTTGAAGGGGTGGGGGGTCAGCCGGTCAGTGCTCAGACCATACGCCGCATGCTGCATCAAATTGGTCTGCATGGCTATCGTCCCAGAAGGAAGCCTATTCTAAAGATCATGCACGAGATAGTCTCGTCCTCCGCAAACTGTTTGCGGGCTAAGGACATGGATTACTGGAACCATGTTCTGTGGTCCGATGAGACCAAGATGAAAACGTATTTGGTTCAGATGGTGTCAAGTGAGTGTGGCGGCAACCAGGTGAGGAGTACAAAGACAAGTGTGCCTTGCCTACAGTTAGGCGTGGTGGTGGGAGTTTTTTGGTCTGGGCCTGCATGAGTGCTGCAGGCACTGGGGAGCTACAGTTCATTGAGGGAACCATAAATGCCAACATGTACTTTACATTTCCTGCTCACAGTTCATTGTTTGTTTGTTTCTTTTAGTTTGAAAGAAGAAGTCCTGCGAGTATAAACGTTCTTAGCAGCCCAAGACACTGTTAGTGTAAAGCATCCCCCTTCTGAGTGTGGCCTTAAGTTAGCCCAGAAGTGTGCAAGGTGTGAGATGGCAGCATGCCTGGGAGAATACAAGAAGAAAAGTGGAAAATCCAGATGTTCACAAGCCTTTTTTTGACTTGTTAAGGTAAATTGTATATGATAAATATACCGAAGGAGGAATAAATAAATGAAATAACCTAATTAGAACATTAAAAATAAAAATATAAAAATGTCCAACAACTCCCATTAAACACAATTCAGATTTTTGTCAGAAAATAAATAAATAGTAACAAACCCTTTTTACTCTCACCATCAACACACTTAGGTAGTTTAGGCCTAAACGATCTAGTACGGTCCACAGTTCAACTCAATTTTCTTAGATTTAAAGATACAGTTAAAGAACTACTAGTCTTATTTTTCCCATTTATGTGCAATTATACTGCAATGAGTTCTATCATTTTGGTTTTTGAAGATTAACATTCTTGAAGTAGGAGGAGACTTTGAATGTAGTGGAAGTTTCCATCTGAACAATGGAAATGTGGCATTTAGAGCTGCCAGTACTTTCAGTAATGGGGAATATCAGTTCGCAAAAAATACTCCATTTCCACAAATAAAGAGATCAGAAAGAAAAATGGAACCAAACAGTAAAAAATAATCACATTAAAACAAAGATATAAAATGTAAGGGTTGTAGCTAAAAATACACATTATCAAGTTTAATTATTATACAATTATGCATATTGTAGCAAAATGTCCCAAAAAAAAAAAAAAGCAGCAAACAGCGAATGGAAAACCAAGACAAAATATAATATTGCATACACATAAAGAATATTATGAGACAATCCCACCACTTAGAGTTATATTTTCTTTTGATTTTGTAGATAATCAAATTTGTGTGTAAAGCAGTGAAGTATGAAATGGAATAAAATACTATAATTATTCCAATTTGAAATAATAAACCCAATTCAACTATATACTTAAAAATAGACAGTGCATGGGTAAAAGGATTGCCTCTAGCCATGCACATTTATAGAGAATATTACACACACAGGGTCAAAGGTCGGAGGCCTATCAGATCCAGCCAATGACTTTCTCTTTCCAAACAGGAAGAAATTCCAGAGCTCAGTCTGGATATTCTCCCAAACAGGGACCCTTCATATGAAAGAAATGTCTGGAACGTAAACATACGGCAACATAGCAGCCTGCATCAAAGCTCACAGTGCAAAAACTAAGTGCAATTGTTTTAAACAACAAAAAAATGCAAACTAGGAATGTAGCGTCCACACTCAAAATAAATATTTAGAATCAAATTGAACCTTTATTTACTTGCTTTATATAAAGATTTATGCTGCATCATTTGTTATAAGGCGGGTCATGGTCACACCACCACTATTAGACACAAACATGATCATTTATTCTAAGTAAGTTCTCCCTCCCTGCTTATGTTCCCATCCCCAATGTGAAGGAATCTGCTGGTTTCCATGTCCCTTTAAGTCATTGCAGGGTCCCCATCATGCTGCAGGGAGCTGGCTGTGTACTCTCACTGTACATTTTTGCAGAATGACGTTTCATAGGAGGAGAAAAAAAAAAAAACACACACACATTGCAGCAGCAGCCAGGACACACCCAGGCAGGGAGGGAGGCAGCAGCCCAGGGCACCCAGGCAGGGAGGGAGGCAGCAGCCCAGGGCACCCAGGCAGGGAGGGAGGCAGCAGCCCAGGGCACCCAGGAAGGGAGGGAGGCAGCAGCCCAGGGCACCCATACCCAGTGCAATTCTCTCAGGGCACCCAGACAGGGAGGGAGGCAGCAGCCCAGGGCGCCCATTCCCAGTGCAATGCCTTCAGGGCACCCAGACAGGGAGGGAGGCAGCAGCAGCCCAGGGCACCCAGACAGGGAGGGAGGCAACAGCAGCCCAGGGCACCCAGACAGGGAGGGAGGCAGCAGCAGCCCAGGGCACCCAGACAGGGAGGGAGGCAACAGCAGCCCAGGGCACCCAGACAGGGAGGGAGGCAACAGCAGCCCAGGGCACCCAGACAGGGAGGGAGGCAACAGCAGCCCAGGGCACCCATACCCAGTGTAATGCCCCCAGGGCACCCATACCCAGTGTAATGCCCCCTGGGCACCCATACCCAGTGTAATGCCCCCTGGGCACCCATACCCAGTGTAATGCCCCCTGGGCACCCATACCCAGTGTAATGCCCCCTGGGCACCCATACCGAGTGTAATGCCCCCAGACAGGAAGACAGCAGACCAGGGCACCCAGGCAAGGAGGCAGCAGCCCAGGACACCCATACCCAGTGTAATGCTCCCAGGGCACCCATACCCAGGGTAATGCTCCCAGGGCACCCATACCCAGGGTAATGCCACAGCTTCTCAGGACAACCGGTTACTTTGCCACAATGTATAATCCCTAGCCATGACTGAGATCTCGGGTGTGACAGGCTTGCTGTGTACAGTATATTATATATATGGGGGTGGGGCATATATATAGGAAATGCAGCAAATCTGCTGCCCCTGGGCACTGCATCATCACAAGTACAGAGCACACAAACAAGTTTCTCTCTTACCTTCTTTTGCCTTTTTCCTTCTTGCTAAAGTTCCCCCAAGTTTCCCCAGGAAAGAGTCATCTTTCTTCCTAGATGGGGGTGACTTAGGGGTTGGGGATTTGGGGGTAGAGGGTGATTTCTGGGGGGAGGTTGCCATGGCTGCCACTGGAGCTGGGATCAGGGATTTGAATGCTTGCAGGGAGGTTGTCCTCTGGCAGCGGAAGTGGATCATTCCAGGCTCTCCCTCCCACTCACACACAGCCTGCAGGACGCTCCCAGCACATCAGGGGTTAAACACATTCCCCAAGACTTGTATGCACATACTGGGGGGCTGCCCCTCTGTTTGAGGTATTTCCTGAGACTTTAGGTCTCAGTATCTCAGTGGAGCTCCTTTTAGGTTTGTTTAGTGATTATTAAACACCCTGTATGGAGATGTTACTAATGCAATGCCACTACTTCTCTATGATCTGATACACAGGCATGTTTAGTTGTTCAGTCATGTCCAACTCTCCAGGACCCTATGGACCGCAGCTCGCCAGACACCCCTTGTGCTAATCCATAAGGTTTTCATGGAAAAGATACCAGAGTGGGTTGCCAGTTCCTTCTACAGTGGACCACAATTTGTCTGACACGTCTGCTATGACCTTACACGGTATAGCTCACAGCTTCACTTAGGTACACAAGCTAATTTACCACAACAACTTAGAGATCCAGAAGGGGTTTTAATGGTAACGATACTAGAGTGGGTTGCCAGTTCCTTCTACAGTGGACCACAATTTGTCTGAACCCTCTGCCGTGACCCGACATAGCTCTCAGCTTCATTGAGGTACACAAGCCCCTTCACCACAACAAGGTAGAGATCCAGAAGGGGTTTTCATGGTAAAGATAGTACAGTGGGTTGCCAGTTCCTTCTACAGTGGACCAAAATTTGTCTGACCCGTATGCTATGACCTTACGCGGTATAGCTCACAGCTTCATTTAGGTACACAAGCCCCTTCACCACAACAAGGTAGAGATCCAGAAGGGGGATACATTGTCATACCCAGGCTTTAACCCCTTGCAACATATTGTGTTGCTTTTTATTTTTTGCAGTAGCCTTTCAGTCACCTGCATCAGACATATGGGTTGGTCCCTCATTGCCCTGCCCATTATATGACAAGTACCAGAAGGAGCAGATAATAGGGAATGAGAAGGTGGGAACTCAATATAAAGATGTCATACATGTACCCATCATGTGGCAGGTACTGTCATAGCCGGGGTCAGCTGGTATGTCACTGACAGATGTCTTCATCATATAACATGAATGGTCAAGTGCCTCAATACATTATTAGGAGCTCTTGTGTATGAACCCATTGTATGATATAATAGAATAACTTAGGGTAACAATCCCTCCATTCCAGCATTCAGGAAGTTGACTATGAGAAAACGAAAGGACTATCGTTAATTATAGAGCACTGTTACTAGCAGGACCTCAACAAAGAGCACTAGTACTTGTGCCATTGTTTGGCCAATTTATTGAGATTGGCATCAGCGAATATTACAATATACCGCACTGGTACATGTGACAGGTATGGACAGGGTCAGTTAAAACCTTATAGGAGAGCACTAGAAAAGGAAACCATTACATGATCAAAATGCTCTCAAAGTCTCTCTCTTGGACGAAAGTCCCACATTTAACAGCAAAACTGTGTTTTCCTGTTCTGCCCACGCCCCACGCTCTTCTGTTCTAGCTAGAATATCACATTATATCATATCAAATTCTAATATGTGCAGCATGGACAGCAGCTAGACAGCATGGTAGTGAGTCAATAAGATGTTGGAAGGTTTGCAAGGGTATCTGGAGCCGTGCACACTGCAGTGCGTCCTACAGCTGATGAAGAGTGAGTGGAGGATCCATACAGCAAACATGGTGATCAAGGTGGTCCCACAGGTGATCAATGGGGTTCAAGTTCGGGAAATATGGAGGCCAGGGTAGTACTTGGAAGTCTGGAAATCATGCACCCCTGACAACTCCCATACAATTCTGGCCGTATGAAATGTTGCAATGTCCTGCTGGAAGATCCCATCCTCTCCAGGGGTGACAGTCAACATGTATGGGTGTACATGACCTGCAAGGATGCATAGATAAACCAACTGGTTGAGAGTGCCTTCCAGAAGTATAAGTGAACCCAGACAATGCCAAGAAAACATTCCCCAGACCATAACGCTGCCGCCACCAGCTTGTGTACTTCCAACGGTAGTTGCAGAGTGTTTGTTCTCAAAGGTTTCGAACCTGACATGCCAATGTCCATCCCGTGAATGGAGCAGAAAAAGGGACATATTAGAGAAGACAACCCTTTGCCATTTAGAAGAGGTACAGTTTTGGTACTTTCATGCTAATTGAACCCGTTTCTGATGATGAACCCTCGTCAGCATGGGCGCAGTGACTTTGGAGTCCCATACACAACAGGATTTGCTGTACTGTTATTTCAGTCTCACGTCTGGTAGCCCCTGTTTGTTTGGATGGTGAGTTGCTCAATTGTAGCGTGTCGGGTGGCCCTCACACACCTTTACAGCAGACGTTCACCTCTGACATCAATGGCACGTGGGGCTCAGTAGTTTCAATGCTGTTTATTCACAATAGTGCCGTTTATCCAGTCACGGTGCACTTTAAGCACAACAGCACGTGAACAATTCACTAACTGCGCGGTTTTAGAAATACTGCCACCCTTGGCCTGAAAGCCAATGATCATGCCCTTTTCACAGTCGGATAAATTGCACGTTTTACCCATGACTGTGATGGTTGATATGTTTGCAGAGTGCCTACATGTCACCTTATATACCCACCATGCCAGCTCACGACACATACCGTATTTCCTTAGCTACGCCCTGCTGATGTCAAAGGTAGGCAGTAATCATAAAAATGTGATTCGACCCTGTATTTCTGTGTGGAACAATGTGCGCATATTAAGTATATATAACTTTAAATCTTACTTTACACATTATAGAGAATGGTAATAAAACCCCTAGGAGGAGTGCATATATTTTCAAGAATATACATGTGCCTCATTTGTCATTTAAAATGCTGGGAGTGTCATTTGATCGGTATTGGCAGGGCTAGGAGTCCGCAAGTATCTCATTATAAGGCACATGTACATGTAACTGGTATGAATAGATCACAGTGATCCAAGTCTATGCTCCAACCACGGATGCTGAAGAGGCTGAAGTTGTCCAGTTCTACAAAGACATTCAACACGTCATAGATATAACACCAAGAGAAGATGTTACTATCATCATAGGAGGTTGGAATGCTAAAGTAGGGAACCAAAGGACACCTGGAATAACAGGCAAGATTGGCCTTGGAGTAGAAAAGGAAGCAGGTCAGAGATTAGTCATAGCAAACACCCTCTTCCAACAGCCTCCGAGACAACTCTACACATGGACATCCCCAGATGGACAACATAGTAGTCAGATTGACTATAGACTTTGCAGCTGAAGATGGAGGAGCTCTATACAGTCAGCAAAAACAAGACCTGGAGCTGACTGCGGCTCAGACCATGAGCTTCTTATTGTAAAGTTGAAAATTAAACTGAAGAACAAAATAAATAATATCCCTTGTGAATATGCAGTGGAAGTAAAGAATAGATTTGGAGGAGCTAGACATGGAAGATAGAATGCCTGAAGAACTTTGGACCGAAGTTTGCAACATAATCCAGGAAACAGCAACAAAGAATATCCCTAAAAGAAAGAAAAGCAAGAAGTCAAACTGACTGTCTGATTAGGCTTTGAAAATAGCCCAGGAAAGTGAAATGTAGTGGAGATAGGAAAAGATTTGTCCAACTGAATGCAGAATTCCAGAGGATAGCCTAAAGAGACAAGGAGACATTCTACAATGAGCGATGTAAAGAGATTGAAGATAATAACCGAATGGGTAAATCAAGAGATCTCTTCAAGAAAATTGGGAACCTAAAAAGGCACCTTTCATGAAAAAATGGGCGGGAAAAAGGACAAAAATGGAGAAGATCAGATCAAGAAGAGGTGGCAGGAATACAGTGAAGATCTATACAGGAAGGAGCTTAACAGCAGTGATGTTAACAGCAGTGATGACCTCAATAGTTTGTCCAAGGAGCTCGAGCAAGACATCTTGGAGAGCGAAGTGAGATGGGCCCTGGGATGTCTTGCTGATAATAAGGCTGCAGGAGGTGATGGAATCCCAACTGAACTATTCACAATTCTACAAGATGATGCCATGAAAGAGTTACTTGCCTTATGCCAACACATTTGGAAAACTCAACAATGGCCAATGGACTGGAAAAGGTCAGTCTACATCCCAATCCCAAAAAATGGCAGTGCCAAAGAGTGCACCAATTATTGAACAATTACACTCATTTCACATGCCAAAGAGGTAATGCTTAAGATTCAACAAGCTCAACTCCAACAATATATGGACCAGAAACTACCAGATGTGCAAGCCAGGTTCCTCAGAGGATGAGACATAAGAGATCAAATTGCCAATGTCCGCTGGATAATAGAGAAAGCAAGAGAGTTCCAGAAAAACATTTACTTCTGCTTCCTGCACAATTCTAAAGCCTTTGACTGTGTGGATCACAACAAAATGTGGCATGTCCTTAAGGAGATTAGAGTACCAGATCATCTCATCCTCCTACTAAAGAATCTGTATGTTTGATTTATACATGCAGAAGACATGGCCTCAACTAACACTGTTATGCAGATTTCTCTGTCCTTTGACCCAGATGCAGAATATTCAACATTTTCTCCTAATAGTTGTCTAGAAAAGCTCCATCCTTGCCTGACTAGGAAGTGTCTGAGACTGAACCGGGGGAAAAGACAGAGATATTTCTGGTTGGCCCCCTTGGATGACAGCAGCTTCCTTGTGCCAAACAGCAATGGGCCTTCAGCTTGGGGACTACCAGCTAATAAAATCTGAACACGTGTTCAACCTTGGGGTTGTTGTAGATTGTGGTCAGGCACTAGGACATCAGAGGTGATTAAATCCTAATTTATTCATCTAAAGAACATAGATTGGCTAAAACACTTGATACCCCCAGAAGACCTCCCTACTTTCATTTATGTCTCTATATTATCACATCTAGACTACTGCAATTTCCTTTATCTTTCAAATAAAAAGCAACTTTGCATACAGGTTACTATCATACCATCCTTGTTCCTGTCCTCCATGCCCTTTTTCAATGATTTTATTATCTTTCTCCATCAGAGGAAACTTTCTTATCTGTGATTGGCTGAATAAATAACGTTATTAGGAGACAGATAACCAGTTGCTAGGGTTGAGAAAGCAACAGAACCAAGACAGAAATGTAAATGCCTTTCTCACACACACAGTTCTATCAATGTATCATGGATTCCTCTAAGGACCAGCAAAATATTTATATAATTAAAAAATTGCTTAATGGCAAATCCCTGCTTAATCTTAGTCAGACTCAATGTGTTCAAATATATGTATGTTTTAATAGTACAGTGGTCCATCTTGTAGCTAAAAAAATATAAAAGTTGTTTATATTTTCCCTGCTGTAGCAGAATGCCCGGAAACATAAACCATGTGAGCGTCTGTAGTGATTTTTATATGATGTGACTGTTTTTAAACTGTACAGGTGATTTTAGCCTGGTAGTTTTGGCAAAAAGAAATTTAAATGTAGTTCCGTGTTACTGCACAGCAACAAAGATGCTAATTTCGACTTGTAGTGTAGAACTTACAGAAAAGCAGAATAGATATATTTTACAAACGCTTCATAAGGACATGCTATATTTGTACCACTTTAAATTGCTTTAAAAATTATATATTTTTTGGTTTGCACCCACAAAAAAGAGAGATGACTCTACCAGACTGTGTAGTGCTGCATAGCATATTGGTGATCACATATAATAGTTGTCAAACTACGAATCGTTGTCACGCTTTGCGAGCTTGCAAGAACTGCGACGGGCCACATTTGCGGAAGGTGGAGGCCCCAACGTCGGCTATGTTTGTCGGCTGTGTTTGCGGAGGTGGAGGCTCAAAGGCGCCTCACATGCGGTTAAAAACACACAAACACAAAAAAACGACCTCGGAACCAACCTTAACGGCACAAACACCCACACGCACGAAAAATACGACCATAACGGCCGAACCGCGCGCACCTAAAAACAGTCAAAACACACCAAATACTCACAAAATATACATAAAAAGCTTACCCATAGCAAGGGGGGGGGGGCATCCAGGATCTCTGAAAGTGAAGTTACACCTTCATTTAAGTCCAAATTCCTGAGTTCAGACACACGAAAATCCCCTAAGCAAGAGAAAAAATAGCCGCCGCAAAAAACGAAAACGAGGCTCAAAGCCCAAGACTGCCCAGACACACACGCACAACTTAAAAAAAAAACGAACTCAGAACCAACCTTAACAGAACAAACACGCACAAAAAATACGACCATAATGGCCGAACCACCATAAGTCATTCATTAACCCTGTCACTCATGGGGGTCAATACAGACCCCCATTAACCCCTAATTAACACTGTAATTAATGGGGGTCAATATAGACCCCCATAAGCCCTTCATTAACCCTGTCACTCATGAGGGTCAATATAGACCCCCATAAGCCCTTCATTAACCCTGTCACTCATGGGGGTCAATACAGACCCCCCTCAGCACTTAATTAACCCTCTCACTCAGGGCGGTCAATATAGACCCCATAAGCCCTTCATTAACCCTGTCACTCATGGGGGTCAATACAGACCCACATAAGCCCTTCATTAACCCTGTCACTCATGGGGTCTATACAGGCCCCCATAAGCACTTCATTTACCCCCTCACTCATGGGGGTCAATATAGACCCCCATAAGCCCTTCATTAACCCTGTCACTCATGGGGGTCAATACAGACCCCCATAAACCCCTAATTAACCATGTCATTCATGGGGGTCAATATAGACCCCCATAAGCCCTTCATTAACCCTGTCACTCATGGGGTTCAATACTGACCCCCATAAGTCCTTCATTAACCCTGTCACTCATGGGGGTCAATACAGACCCCCATAAGGCCTTCATTAACCCTGTCACTCATGGGGGTCAATACAGACCCCCATAAGCCCTTCATTAACCCTGTCACTCATGAGGGTCAATATAGACCCACCTAAGCACTTAATTAACCCCCTCACTTATGGTGGTCAATACAGACCCCCATAAATCCCTAATTAACCCTGTCATTCATGGGGGTCAATATAGACCCTCATAAACCCTTCAATAACCCTGTCAATCATGGGGTCAATACAGACCCCCATAAGCCCTTCATTAACTGTGTCACTCATGGGGGTCAATACAGACCTCCATAAGCACTTCATTAACCCCGTCAGGCATGAGGGTCAATATAGACCCAAATAAGTCCTTATTTAACACTGTCACTCATGGGGGTCAATATAGACCCCAATAAGCCCTTCATTAACTGTGTCACTCATGGGGGTCAATACAGACCTCCATAAGCACTTCATTAACCCCCTCACTCAGGGGGGTCAATATAGACCCCCATAAGCCCTTCATTAACTGTGTCACTCATGGGGGTCAATACAGACCCCCATAAGCACATAATTAACCCTCTCACTCATGGGGGTCAATATAGACCCCCATAAGCCCTTCATTAACCCTGTCACTCATGGGGGTCAATACAGACCCCCATACGCCCTTCATTAACCCCATCACTCATAAGGGTCAATATAGACCCCCATAAACCCTTAATTAACCCCGTCACTCAGGAGGGTCAATACAGCCCCCCATAAGCCCTTAATTAACCCCACACTCATGGGGGTCAATACAGACCCCCATAAACTGCTAATTAACCCTGTCACTCATGGGGGTCCATACAGACCCTCATAAGCTTCTATTTAACCCCATCAGTCCCATAAGGGTATATTAAGACCATTATGGGCCTGTTACAACCCAACATTAACCACGTAAGTGCCATGACGGTCCTCAAGGACCATCATGACTCTAATTATAAACACTACACTGCACTATACCCCCCTCAATAAAACATTACATATCAACTAAACAGCCTCTACACTAACCTATTAACACCTAAACTACCTACCTACACTACCTACCTACCCCCTAATAACCCCCCACCACTCTAATTACAGAAAATAAAAAAGCCTAAAGTCACAAAAAATAAAAAATCTACATTACAGAAAATACAAAAAACCTAAGTCACAAAAAATAAAAAAGGAACATTACAGAAAAAAAACACATTACAACAAACACCCCCCCCCCCCCCCCCCCCACTACAGAAAAAAAAAATTACACACCTGAAAAGGAAATCTTCTCATTGGCTGAATTTGATAGACAGCGTTTTCAGCCAATCAGAAGCCGCCATTGCCAATTTTATTCTGGAACACTCCGTAGGAAGCTCATTAGCATCGGGGACATCTGCCAGGGCGGATGTGTGTTGTTGTTGTTTTTTTTTTATTTTTAAAGAGCGTGGATGCTTCCAGGGCCCATCCGGGGCAGAACACGAGGAGGCCGGAGACAACGGGGGGAGTTAAGTACAATGTGGATTGTGTTGATTTTACTTGGTTTTATGTTTATGTATGTGAACTAATGTAATGTTTTTTTTTTTTAACAGGGGCCGCGACGGAGAAGCAAAGATGGACGGGACATGCTGGAAAGGTGACTAGAATGTTTAGAATGTTTATTTATTTTATGTAAACGTGTTATAGTAATTTTTTTAATCTTTTTTACCCTAGGTAGCTGATCTGAAGAAACATCTGAAAGGTAAGTGGTCTTCATTATTTTATTTTAGCTTAGAATTAGGGTTGCTATATAGAGATAGCATGTATTGTATATTAGATAGATTGGGGATGTATAGTATATAGATAGTATTTATTGTATATTAGATAGGGGGATGTATAGTACATAGATAGTATTTATTGTATATTAGATAGATTGGGGGATGTATATTAGATAGATAGTATTGTATATTAGATAGGGGGATGTATATTAGAAAGGGGGGTGTATATTAGATAAGGGATGTATATTAGATAGAGGTGTATTGTATTGTATTTAATTGTATTGTATTGTATTTAATTTTATGTTTTTAATTGTATTATATTGTATGTATTGTATTGTATGTATTATATGTATTTCCTTTTCAGGTGGGTAATTTTTTTTTCTGTAGTGTGGGGGGGGGGGGGGTTGTAATGTATTTTTTTTTTCTGTAATGTTCCTTTTTTTATTTTTGGTGATTTAGGTTTTTTATTTTATGTAATGTAGATTTTTGATTTTTGATGACTTTAGTTTTTTTGATTTCTGTAATTACAGTGGTGAGGAGGGGGTTATTAGGGGGTAGGTAGGTAGGTAGTGTAGGTGTTAATAAGTTAGTGTAGAGGGTGTTTAGTTGATATTTAATGTTTTATTGGGGGGGTATAATGCAGTGTAGTGTTTATACTTAGTGTTATGATGGTCCTTGAGGACCGTCATGGCACTTATGCGGTTAATGTTGGGTTGTAACAGGCCCATAATGGCAATAATATACCCTTATGGGACTGATAGGGTTAAATAGGGGCTTATGAGGGTCGGGATAGACCCCCATAAGTGACTGGGTTAAAATGGTGTAGTGCTTACACTTTGGGTCATGAGGGTCCTGGATGACCCTAATGGCACTTATAGTGTTATTTCATGCATTCATTAGTGTGTTAGAGGGGTCTATATAGTTGAGGCACACAGTACACTCACATTGTGTGGCAAACAGCATTTCAACACTTTCTTTTATTGACCGTCATTTTTTGACGGGCAAGTCGCTAGTTTATTAATAATTGATAATAGGTTTGGGATGATAAAGGCCTGCATAAAGTTATACATTCTTCTTCATGAAGTATGGTTATTTTTCAGTATCATTATTGCCCCTTTCTATTTTTTTTATTTTACTATACATACAGGATATTGAACATGGAACTTTGGGCCCGCAAACCCTATGTTCTGTCAAGCCCGTAACTGCTACGTTCCAATTTCGATATTAAATTGCAATGAGTTTTCAAAGATGCCATGGCGTTCAAGCACGTAACCCACAAAGGGAGGCAAAAACTTTACGGCCTTTACATCACGCTCATCACATCTACATTTGGGAATACCAATAGTTGCCAAATTACACTGCCACATCACATATATCAAGTACCAGGGGAACATTTTATTATTTGTTGTTCAGTCCTTCAGTTGTGCCCGACTCTCTTTGACCGTATGGCCTGCAGCACATTTACTAGGTCTCTGCCTGTGCTGTTCTACAAGGTTTGCATGCAAAATATACTGGAGTGGGTTGCCAGTTGCATGGTAGAGGCTCACAGCTTCATTCGGGTATACAAGCCCCTTCACCACCACCACTTAGCAATCCACAAGGGGACCAGAGGAACATACACCACACTAATCTACACTAGCCCATCAGGAAGGGCCACAAAAATACATGAAGGCTGTGCAGAGGCACGTGGATCAACAGCTAACTCACCTCCATCAGGGGTAATCTCCACTACGGCCATCCTGGAAAGTCCCACACCATTGCTGGTGGCCATGTGCCATGATGTATATCCATTCCCATATGGTGACCTCCCATTATGTTTTGCTATTCATCAATTTACATGAGTGTGGTGTATGTTCCCCTGATCCCCTTGTGGATTGCTAAGTGGTGGTGGTGAAGAGGCTTGTGTATCTGAATGAAGCTGTGAGCTATACCATGTAGGGCCACTGTAGGTGGGCACGTCATAGCAGAAAGGTCAGACAAATCACAGCCCACTAGAGGAGGAACTGGCAAACCACTCCAGTATCACCTGTCATATTCCTATCAGGCCCTCAAGGGAATGCTAATACTTCACAATAACACTAACTGGACAATTGCATGTGTATAAACCCTTGATGTTATATGATATATTATTACATGATATCTAATGCTATTATTACTATTCTTATTATTATAGGTACTAGGGACTTGCCCATCAAAAAATGACGGCAATATCAAGTTTTTTCCCAAACATTTCCCTCTCCCATGTCTCTTTCCCTCCCCCTCCTCTCTCTTTGCCCTCGCTCTCCCTCCCTTGTCTTTCTTTTCCCCCTCTCTCCCTCCCTTGTCTCTCTTTTCCCCCTCTCTTCCTCCCCTGTCTCTCTTTGCCCCCTCTCCCTCCCCATCTCTCTTTGCCCCCTCTCTCCCTCCCCTGTCTCTATTTCCCCCTCTATCCCTCCCCGTCTCTCTTTGCCCTCTCTCTCCTTCTCTTGTCTCTCTTTGCCGTCTCTCTCCTTCCCTTGTCTCTCTTTGCCCCCAATCTCCCTCTCTTGTCTCTTTGCCCCCTCTCTCCCTCACCTGTCTCTCACTGCCCATCTATCCCTCCCCTGTCTCTCTTTGCCCCCTCTATATCTCCCCTGTCTCTCTTTGCCCCCTCTATCCCTCCCCTGTCTCTCTTTGCCCCCTCTATCCCTCCCCTGTCTCTCTTTGCCCCCTCTATCCCTCCCTGACACTCTTTGCCCCCTCTATCCCTCCCCTGTCTCTCTTTGCCCCCTCTATCACTCCCCTGTCTCATTCCCTCCTCTCTCCCTCCCCTGTCTCTCATTCCCCCATCTCCCTCCCCTGTGTCTCTTCCCCCTCTACCTCCCCTGTGTCTCTCCCCCCTCTCCCTCCTCTGTGTCTCTTTGCCCCCTTCTCCCTCCCCTGTGTCTCTATGCCCCCTTCTCCCCCCGTGTCTCTATGCCCCCTTCCCCCCCCGTGTCTCACCCCCCTCTCCTGGCTCCCTTCCCCCATCCTGTCTCCCTCCTGTGTTCCTTCTCCCTGCTTGTGACCCCCACTTTATTACCTCCTGGGTTCCCCTGCACATTCCCCTGTACTTGAAAGTGCCTTCTGCCACTGAATCTCTGCAGATGGCTGTCCGTGTGGGGAGCAGCGGTGGCCCCAATCCTCATCTCTGTCCTGTCTGCTTGTTGAGGCAGAGATGTGAAGCAGCTGAGTGGAGCTGCCGAGGAGGGAGCCCTGGGGGAGAACACAGCCGCAGGGCAACCAGCACAGGCCATGCACAGGTGATGTGGGCCGCTGGGGATCATCAGTGCGGCAGGGGGAGCCGTGCAGGCTCCTAGGGTGCTGTGGGACGCTGGGGATCATCAGTGCGACAGGGGGAGCCGTGCAGGCTCCTGGGGTGCTGTGGGCCGCTGGGGATCATCAGTGCGGCAGGGGAGCCATGCAGGCTCCTGGGGTGATGTGGGCCGCTGGGGATCATCAATGCGGCAGGGGGAGCTGTGCAGGCTCCTGGGGTGATGTAGGCCGCTGGGGATTATCAGTGTGGCAGGGGGAGCCGTGCAGGCTCCTGGGGTGCTGTGGGCCGCTGGAGAGCAACAGTGCGGCAGGGGGAGCCGCGCAGGCTCCCGGGGTGATGTGGGCCACTGGGAATCATCAGTGCGGCAGGGGGAGCCGTGCAGGCTCCCGGGGTGATGTGGACCGCTGGGGATCATCAGTGCGGCAGAGGGGGGCGTGCAGGCTTCTGGGGTGATGTGGGCCGCTGGGGATCATCAGTGCGGCAGGGGGAGCAGTGCAGGCTCTTGGGGTGCTGTGGGCCGCTGGGGAGCATCAGTGCGGCAGGGGGAGCCGTGCAGGCTCCTGTGGTGATGTGGGCTGCTGGGAATCATCAGTGCGGCAGGGGGAGCCGTTCAGGCTCCCGGAGTGATGTGGGCCACTGGGGAACTGGGGATCATCAGTGCGGCAGGGGGAGCCGTGCAGGCTCCTGGGGTGCGGTGAGCCGCGGCCCTCGCTACGAGAGCCGCTGCCCTTGCTTCGCGAGCCCGCAAGCGTGAGCAACGGCTTGAGCAAGCTCGCCTGCTCACAACTATATATGTGATTGATCTATTGCATAGTAACTAGGGCTCATTAGTTTACATTTATAGGAATGTGACACTAATGTGATGTATGTGGATGCCCCATAACCCCAACCATTGACAACACACTGACATGGTAAGAATGGTATAACAAAGTTTTCTTTCATACACAGAGCACCATCAGACATGGAAAAGACTTTGAATAAATATCATGGGTGTGGGGTAGGCGGATACCGGAAAGGCAAGAAGAGGCTGTGGCCAATCAAAGGACACCTAAAGGGTTAACTGTTAGACAACATCTAAGGGATAATGCATAGCATCTACTAGGATCACATGTGGACAGAACACCACAGTAACCATAATCGGATGTGACATAGGAACATCATATAACACTCCATTTCATAGAAATAACCATTAATGCGCTTACAGCAACCATATGGTCTCCATCTGCTATATTAAACAGATGCTAGAAGTCATGGATCATGTGATACTAATCAATTCCACACACAGTGTGTTTTTATACATTAGTGCTGATCCCCAAATAGATGATAGGAATCGGGTAAACATAAAGAGGAGGTGTTAGAACAATCATAAGCTGCTATTATAGTACATTGTTTTTGCTCTGGACACTACAAAAAAACAATTAACATGAACGTCATCTACGAGCTGTAATAACCATATTGATTCTGTCCTGTTCAATCAGCCTTCCCGGAATAAGTTGAGGATGTGTAATACAGCAAGACATGCTTCATTGTGACACAATCTTTCAGCTAAAAGTACTATCACTATCTACATGGAAGAGTTGTGCCATGCTGATATTACATCTCGCTGGTATATGGGTGGTACCAAGGCCAGACAGATTACACTGTTCACATTACCCCTAAACACATGCACATTAATCCTGATGTCAAATAAAGGGGATTAGCCATTTTGTTTGGATGATATGAGCTTCATTAATCCGCTTTCATACTGTTAACAGGATGAAATTCAACTAAAATGCATGTATAACTATTGCTTGGGATTAGCAGATCGTAATGGGACTATGCAACTTTAAAGCCGGGACACTATTCATTATAAATGAAACTCACACAAGTCCTGTTAATTAGTGAAGAGATAAGTAGTCATACAGTGCATTGCAAAAGAATTCACCCCCCTTGACTTTTTACCTATTTTGTTACATTACAGCCTTAAATTCAATGTTTTGTTAATCTGAATTTCATGTGATGGATCAGAACACAATAGTCTAATTTGGTGAAGTGAAATATAAAAAAATATATACATAAAACAATTTTTTAGAAATAGAAAACAGAAAATTGGCATGTGCATATGTATTCACTCCCTTTGTTATAAAGCCCATAAAAATTTCTGGTGCAACCAATTACCTTCCGAAGTCACATAATTAGTGAAATGTGCAATTGAAATGTCACATGATCTGTCATTACATATACACACCTTTTTTGAAAGGCCCAGAGGTTGCAACACCTGTGCAAGAGGCACCACTAACCAAACACTGCCATGAAGACCAAGGAACTCTCCAAACAAGTAAGGGACAATGTTGTTGAGAAATACAAGTTAGGGTTAGGTTATAAAAAAAAATCCAAATCTTTGATGATTCCCAGGAGCACCATCACATCTATCATAACCAAATGAAAAAGAACATGGCACAACAGCAAACCTACCAAGAGACTGCCGCACACCAAAACTCAAGGCACGCTCAAGGAGGGCAATAATCAGAGAGGCAGCACAGAGACCTAAGGTAACCCTGGAGGAGCTGCAGAGTTCCACAGCAGAGACTGGAGTATCTGCACATAGGACGACAATAAGCTGTACGCTCCATAGAGTTGGGCTTTATGGCAGAGTGGCCATAAGAAAGCTCTGGTCTAATAAGACAAAAATTTTACTTTTTGGCCATCAAAGAAAACGCTATCTCTATCTCTTAGAAAACACACTGCTAAAGCAACACTTGAGTGGTTTAAGGGGAAACATGTAAATGTGTTGGAATGGCCTAGTCAAAGCCCAGACCTCAATCCAATAGAAAATCTGTGGTCAGACTTAAAGATTGCTGTTCACAAGCGCAAACCATCCAACTTGAAGGAGCTGGAGCAGTTTTGCATGGAGGAATGGGCAAAAATCACAGTGGCAAGATGTGGCAAGCTCATAGAGACTTATCCAAAGCGACTTGGAGCTGTGATTGCCGCAAAAGATGGCTCTACAAAGTATTCACTTTTATGGGGGTGAATAGTTATGCACATTTATTTTTTCTGTTATTTTATCCTACTTGTTGTTTGCTTCACAATAAAAAAAAAAACATCTTCAAAGTTTTGGGCATGTTCGGTAAATTAAATGATGCAAATCCTCAAACAATCCATGTTAATTCCAGGTTGTGAGACAATAAAACATGAAAAATGCTGGAGGTGTCAGCATTGGTGGCCAAGGGGACGGCATTGGTGGCCTAGGTGACAGCATTGGTGGCAGAGGTGACTGCATTAGTGGCCGAGGTGACTGTATTGGTGGACGAGGTGATGGCAGTAGGCCCTCTGGGCTGGGTTGTTGGTCCATGTTTGGGGACCCCATTGCGTGGCAGCTCATGTTGGAGAACCCCATTGTTTGGGAGTCCATATTGGGGGACCCCATTGTGTAGGAGCCCATGTTGGGGGACCCCATTGTTTGGGAGTCCATATTGGGGGACCCCATTGTGTAGGAGCCCATGTTGGGGGACCCCATTGTGTTGGAGTGGTTGTGGGTTGCCGCAATGTTGTGGGAGCATGTGGCAGATGTGCTGATAGCTGGGGCCAGGATATGGCCAGTGGAACGGGCTGGAACAGCTGTGCCTGTATGATGCTGTTGAGGGCCCAAGCAGTGATTCACACTCCTGATACCCCGCTAAATTGCCAGCTTGTGTGGATGGTCCCGGGCCCTCTTGAATGTCCTGGCCTTCTTCTTCGACCACTTCCACCTCCATTGGAGCCTCCGCCTGTTCCTCTGTGGCTGACCTTGTCCTCCTGGGTACTGCAATGGAAGAAATCAAAAGATTTGAGTTGGTTTCCCTACACAATTGACAGCTATGTGTTTCCATATCCTTGACATTATGGTCACCTGTGATTGACTGTGGTGCTTGTGTTACACAGATGAACCATAGCCTGCATAATGGGCATTGTGGATCATGGCTCATATGAATATATGTACTGCAGGTGCGGTGTACCATTCTGCATGTGCATCAGACACGTGCTCTGGTGGATCTGCAGTGCAGTGTGTGAGACCAATCTGTTCCCAGCAATGGTTGTAAATATGCAGCTGAGACATGGTCCAGGTTAGGACAGTATATGACACGCACATGCAGTCCTACAGATTCTGTATCCACATATGCCACAGTGCGCACACCCAGAAATGTACTCTCTTTTGAATTTCAAATCAATCTTGATATAATAGCAAATTGTACTCAGAATCAGTTTGAACTGCAGGTATTAGCCAGACATTTAATTGTTACAAATTATGAAAATTATGTTTGCTACCAGGATTTACATGGTTATTGATGGCCCATATTCACTACTAAGGGACCAAGTTTCCTAGTTTCACCATACCCCATATATCTTCAGTCATAGCAATAGGGGTTACAGTACTATTGTTTTTCAGTTATCTATGCATGTGGGCAGGGGTGTGGGAGGCAGAATAATTATATGTGTATACAGCACATTGTATACACCAGCCAGAGTACAAGCTTATTTATACATACCTAGAAACATCATGATATCTGCAGGGTATTTGTCCACGCCATACCCCCACAATTTCATACAAAAATGTGTGTGGTGTGATATGGTACTCACCTTGCATGGTTCTTGGCACACACGTGTCCACCTGTCCTGGTAGGCCCATCTCTGCTGCTGGCTGATTCCACTCCCTAAAGGGGTCTGCTCCCATGCACAGTATGTAATGTTTGTTGTGGGCCCACCACCGGTTGCACGTGCCACTCTTGCCTCATTTGACACCTTCAGCCGGCTGTCGTATCTATGTTTAACAGACTTTACATCCCTATTAGAGACCCCTAATGCCGCAACAGCTGAAGCAGTCTGTGACCAGGCCTCTGCCTTCTGGCTAGCCCTCACATCTCATATATGATCCAATAGCGGGCAGGGATTTCTCTGAGGAGGTTGTCCATCTCCTCTGGGCTATAATTGGGGGCCCTGAACTTTGCCACAGCCTCTTGTTTTTTATGTTTATATTGTTTTGTTTTCATTTGCACATTAAAAGTCCGGTTTACTGCAATCTACTGTACTATCTCAAATAGTTATTTCAAACAAATAATCAGTTTGATTCTCAGTCATCCTTGTCACAATATATATATACATATTTACATACAGTATATATATATTGCACTGTGGTCACCAGAGGACTTCAGTGGTATTGCAGAGAGACTACATCCATTTCAATTTGAAATGCAATTAGCTGAAATACAATTATTTGCCTAAACTAAAACCTACCCAAATCTACTGATTTGGGACCAATATGTACACATTTACTGCAATAATTGCTAGAGTATTATGTTTAAAGAAATACTGCTTATGACAAAAATATAAAACAACTATCCTATTTCTCCATCATTAAAATGATGACTAAACAAATGATTTTAAGTCTTCAGTATATTTCACGTCCTTGTCCACCCAACCCAAAGAATGGAACTGTCACAGCTAATAACTCTTGTAACTAGGTGAAGTTCAGACATACTGATGAGCATAGAATTCCATATGTAATTAAACTTATATGGGAATGGACACTGTGGTCTGATAGGTATGGGGCCTTATTCTATTGAGCAATTGTTAGTTACTGGAGCCCTTAATGTAGCCCATACACTAATTTTCTGTTCAATTGGCATCTTTTCACTAGCCGCAAACAATTTGCGGGTTACAGGCTGAAAATCCCTGCGGTTGTTATCGTAAATCAGACCCAGCTAATCCTTTGATCTTTCAAGCCTGAAAATGTTACAATCGCAAATCGCTATTCAATTGCTACAACTCCTCAAGCCCACAACTGCCTTCAAACCTGTAAATGGTGAATGTAGAAGAAAATCCTATGAGTTCCAGATAGGACTCACAAGGGGGGTTAAACACTTGATTGTAGCACTGTGAATGCAAATACAAAATCAATACTGCACTTTAAAAGACGCGGAAAGGGATGAAAGACATTAGAATTAATTGCACAACAGTCTCAAGCTCGCAAATCTGCAATCAAAAATAGTTTTTTTTTTACAATCTCGGAAATCAATGAGTTAATACATATCAGGCCACACACATGGACTAGAACAGTAGCACCATTCATTTTTATTATATTGTACATTGCAGGATTGTGAGTCTGATCTCATATCGGACATCTAAACGCTAATTGATTGTGGTTTAACCTCCATGTTTTACTGACGTCATGATGACGGTCTCATTTATTATTATTATTATTATTATTATCTTTATTTATATCACGCCAACATATTCCGTATCGCTGTACAGGGGTTTAGTACATGGCAAAAAAAAAAAACACCTTATAAAGAATGGGGGGCCCTGTTTTTGAGCATATAATCAAATGTACATAGTGCTTGTTTCCAAGACATGGACACACTATTGAAAACTCGCAAACTTACAATCTAAGGGTTTGCTACTATTGCTTGTTTCTAAATCGGTAGTTACAGCCAAAACGTCATTCAGCATTTTTGGATCCTGTCCTCATAGTGGAGAGTCAGGAGAAAACGGACTACAGTATCTCTGCCATGAAAACTAAGTAGACCAGCATTATCATGGACATAAAGATTTGGTTTGTTACGGTCCATGAGGTCATGGAGATAATAGACAACGCAAACAATTAATAAATATAGAAATTCCACACTTTACTGGCCTACTACTTTATATTTACAACCAGCACTGTCAAAGCCTGCCCTGGTACTGTGCATTTGTGGTTTTTGCGTTTGTTGAGATAATGTACATTGAGAAGACCACCTAACATTACGCACTCATCAGTAATCAGGAGGTCACAATGCATAGACATCCATTGATGTGCTGAGGCAAGTGAATCATCACAATGTATACTAATATTATTATCGTGGCAGGAAACACAGATGTTAACCTTTATATATTCTGGAAGGAGCTGCTTCCTAAATAGCCACAATGACAGGAAAACTGAATCTCTTAGTTATATCTGTGATTATAACCCACTTTTACCTGGTTGAACAAACACACCAGACGTGTTATATTGTACATTTCTAACAGAGCACCTTGTAAATTAGGTATGTTATTCTTCTTGTAACCGGAATGATTCCCAGCTGTAGCTGAATAATTATAGTGATATGAGGCACTTCAAGAACTCAAATATCAATTGAAAGACAAGTACAGAATTATTATACTCATGAGTCAGATGAATTGCTATGAATCGACTTCAGGTTGACATTAAATGTTGAGGTAAGAGAGGCTGCGGTATAGTGAGAGCTCACAATACAATTATATATGATCCACCTTTTATATAATTTTTTGCCGATTTTGATGGTTTAGACTCACTTAAAGGGACAAAAAATCCCTTTAACAGAAACCTCAACACAGTGGTGCAGTACAAGAAAATGATCTGGATTCTGTTTTAATGGTTGTACAAGTGGCCGGTGCCAGCTCATTCAGATTTAGAGTTGTGCCACCGACTAATGAGACCATAATTTACATATCCAGTATAGTCTAGGAGAGAGGCAAATGTTAGGGACAGGAGGCAGACCAAATCATAGTTCAGGTCACATGTCAGGGTCAAAACAAATAGATAATTAAAGTAATGGATAACAGCACCCTCAGATACAGGAACATTCCTTGGTTAAAGTGCCACTTTAGTGCTCTTACAAAAGGGACTCCACAGAATAGTTAGGTAAAGTCTGATAAGAAAAAAACGTTATTAAACCTTTACTGTGAACTTAAACAATTACTTGCCATTTTATAATGAACCCCAAGTAGTATAATATTTTGATCTATGCACACCCTGGTTGAAGAATCGTGGCTGGAGTGGATCCACCCGGGGAAAGTGTAAAATTGAAAACCATTCTCTGAAACACACATTAGTAGCAGCAAGCAATGTAAGCTGAGCCGCTAGCCATGTACACAAACACACACTTAATAGTCACCACCCAATATCATACTACAGTTGCAGAATGGATCCACTCCAAATGCAATACTTAATTCATGGAAAGGAAAGATCTGGAACTTATAGAGCCTTGGGGCATGATTTAAATAGTAATTGAATATTTACGTGCACAGTAAAAGTTTAATCATTTTTTTGTTTCCTACCAACTCCTTGAGAGCCCTTTATAAGACCACTAACATTATATATTTATATTGGACTGTTGACTTTCATAATTTTCTTTTTTTTTAGTGCTATACTGTCTCTTTAACTCCTGCTGCGGCACTCAGCAAAGATTTTGAAACCATTTGTGAGTCTTCTCTGGTACCTGCAATATTTTCTTCATCTTTTTGTAGTTAGGACACTGCCCTAATTTGCGAGTGATCCGTAAAGTCTTATTAGCATATGGCTTTGGTTTAAAATTGTAATAGAGTAACTCGTAGTCTTTTGTCAGCACAAAAATCAAGGGAAAAGTTTGCTGTAATTTTTGGTTCTGGCCGCAGTCACTCGTAGCAGTTCTCTCTCGATGTCTCAGGGATGGTGATTAACACAGCTAGGGAGATTTACTTTATCCTTTAACATAATGTAATCTATGATATAGGGGATTAACATAGGGCCCATGATCCTTTAAGGAGACTACCACAACTTGAGAGACCAGCCAATGGAGTTCACACCAGAATTGATTGTCATGATCTGCTACTTTAGTTGGACTTGGTAAGAACCTAGTTCAAACCTATTCAGCAGAATCGTGTGGTCCTTTTACACCTCTGATAGCAGAAAATGGACCAAACACAAGTACCATGCCCAGGAACTTACTTCAAGGGACCAGGATCTCAGGAACACCATACAATCCCTTAGAATTAGGATTAATGCACAGAATGACACTTACACCTTGTCTATGTAAGTACAGACACAACTGCTATACCTTTATTAATTGTCACATTTTATACAATTTTCTGGAACACCGGCTGGCCAATCACAGTAAGCCCCATCCTTAGGTACATAGAAGAGGGACCAATTAACAATAGGCTGCTCCCTGCTTACTGAGAAACCCTGTAGATCTGATGAGCTCAAGCCCTTAAACTTATCCTGGTGATTGTATTGCCTATAACCATTTGCTGTAATCACTCAGACTCTGTTTTATCTGCCCAAGACCCTCTGTGTTTGTTTACTTAGGTGGGGCTGGGTGAGTCATCACCAGATAACAATACTGTAACATAATCAAAAACATACAATTTATATGTCATTTTAACCATAAGTAATACAAAAATACCTAAATATAACAATAAACAGGGTTACTTCTTGCCAGTCCCAACATTTTCTCACTTCAAGTATAAGCACTTCCCTCATACTTGGATGACATAATACACATCATCACCTTGGTGCACCATCTGAATGATGTAAAGCATGACCAGTTCTTCCATGCAAACCCATATGAGTACTCAGAAGGGCACTGTAGTCACTTTGCTTTTCTATATGGTTTATATATATATATATATATATATATATATATATATATATATATATATATATATATATATATATATATATATATATATATATATATATATATATATATATATAAAGTTTTAATAATTAACAAATGTTTTTGAAGGGGAAAGGTAAACACAGCCTTTGTATTTTTTTCACTTATACAAAATTATTTCTTACTGAAGTATCCATTTTCTTTTGTCAGCTGATTCGGTTTGTTGCTCTGCTTTGTGGGCATGTTCTTGTAAACTAATGACCTTTCCATTACTACTACTGAAATCTCTGGTATATATAGATTCAACATTCCAATTGTGCAATCAAGTCTCCCCCTACATTGTAAAACAACATTGTAGATCTCACTATCGTTTTAAACATTACACAAATATTTTTGGTATGAGAAATAATTGATGGATAATGTAGAATATTACATTGTGTGGGATTGTTTTCTCCTCATTAGTCCTAATATGTAATAGGAAACAGAGTGGCAGTGAGTCGTATTGATGTGTAAAATACACCATATAGTGCTTTTGTTCCCATTGGTTTTAATTTAAATCTGATAAGAAGACCATTAACATGGCTACCACAAGTACTTTCTTCAATTGATATCATTTATATTCCATGTGAGAAAAGACCCAACTTCTTCAACATAATTCAATATATATTTAGAGTTTAGCAAAGTGGCTCCAATGGCCCTTCAGTCTCCCATTGTTGGATGCTAAAAGGCAGGGAGACAGTTAAACCAGTATCTGTGTCAATTAGCTTAAAATATATATCACTAATGAAGAATACCAGACGCCAGCCTTCTTTAAAGGGACAGAGCAGAGTTTCCAAAAATGGTATAAATTAAAATAGGTAATAGCAAGTAGATTATCCATTGAAGTTGTGTTTGCCTACAATATATTACAATTTGTGTCTATCAGTAAGCATTTCTGACCCACCCACTAAGTACAGGCTGCTAACAATGCAATCATTGCTCCTAATAATTATTTCCTGGGGTATGATTGCATTGTTTTCAGTCTAACACAACATGTCATTGAGAAGAGTGAGCATGTGCAGATCACATGGAGTAATTAACTTACAAATCATTAATGACAATGAATAACTTGTGTCTGTAACAAACAAGACATATTTACTCATTACCATAATAGAAGTTGGACTGCAATAATAGCCGAGTACCTTATTATACCTCCTGGATCGCTACTTTGTAGTGGTGAAAGGGTTTGTGACGCTCAATGAAACTGTGAGCTATACCAATTAGCAACACCCAATTTGGGGGGCAGGTCATAACAGACAAATTGCGGTCCACTGGAGAAGGAACTGGCAACACACTTCCGTATCTTTGCCATGAAAACCATATGGATGGGTACAACCAGTAACACAGACAGATGTGACTGGCATCCTGCGTCCATATGGTCACAGAGAGTTGGACACGACTGAAGGACAGAAAAAAAAAACCTTAGGCAGAAACCACACAAAGTTACAAGTAGAGGGTTTATTGCATAAAAGTTAAAGGTAGCATTTACAGAAATATTCGGTGCTGAAATTCATGTCCTTGCTGATGTGATATGCAGACAACCCAAAACCCGAAACACATAAATAATTGGAAATTAAATACATTTTGTTCCCATTTTTGTTTACAATGACTCTATGGAGTGTTTTAGAAAGAAAATAAAAAGCTGCAGAGAGAGGAGTGATTCCTGCTCAGTATCATTAATAATAATGTAATGTTTGCAATTGATTAGGGATTGTTTAGCCATCTGTCAGCAGAACTTATCTCTGTGGGAAACGCAGCTCTAAGCAATAATGTGGCCAGAACCTAAGCTAAGGCGGCTATAAAATAGTCATCCATTGTTTCATCTCCCAATTGTCTGGATTAGAGACAAACTTCACTTGTGTGTATAACAAACCAACAAAATTAACAGTTATGAGCATCAATTATATTTTAGATAAATCATTATTTTAGCTTTGCTGCTGTGTAGGGGCTGACATGTTTCTATTAAATGCACAAGGATGGGTACAGAGCAGGGAAAGGAAAATGTTCATTTAGTAGCCTGAGTGTGTGTGCGGGGGGCATGGGTGTAGGAACTGGGGGGAATGAGGGGGACAACCCCCCCCCCCCCCCCAGATTTCTCATTTTGTGTATGTATGCGTATAGAAGCTGATCAGTGTTCTGAACAGCTGTATCCCCCCCAGAATTATTTTGGTTCCTACACCCCTGGGGTGGGGGACTTCAATGTTAGAAGCTATAGCTATTCCCCAAATCCCCCAAATCCCTCCATTTGTTCCTGAATAGAGAATTTTTCTTTTTGGGACACATCCCTCTCCAGGCCACCCCTTGACATAAGCAAACATTAAGGTTTTCTCTAAAAATGCTTTTATGCTCATGGCTTATATAGCTGTTATTGTTGTTAGTTTGTACCAATATATGCATTCAGCCATTTGACATTAATATCATATGTATTGCAGACCTATATGGTACATCCCCCCTCTCGGTAATATAAGGATTACCAGACGATTTTTACAATTGCAATAAGACTATTGCAAATAATATGATTACTTCTGTTACTTTATGCAAAGCCACATGAGATGAATTGCACCCATTTTATTAATTGTAGTAAATGAAATCCCACATTTTCTTCGCAAATTTATGCTTAGTATGCCCAGTAAAGTCACTCCACCAACCCCCCCCCCCCTTGTTCAACAACACCCACCATTATCTTGGTTTATAACAGGGTCAGTATATTCACATCCCAAGTTGACATACATGGCTCACAAAATAATTATTTTGGATAAAGCTTCAGAAATGTTTTTTTGTGCTCTATGAACCCCCGAAAATGTTTCAAGGTACGTTTAGCTTAGGGAATAAATACAACGCTGCAACAGGGACCCTAAAGCAAAGTGGATTTACTTTCCTTAGTGGATGAATGCCATTTTGTATAGAGCTCAACTGGTGCACCCAGGAAGCAATGTAAAGAAAAAGAAAATGTTGGTGGCGGGGCAAGAAGATTATTGACCGGATTCATGTACACACTGTTATGGTCTATAGCAGCAATCCCCAAGCCACTCCTCAGGTCAGTATCAGGATTTAAGTTTAACATTGTTTGACTACAGTTGAAGCAATTAGAACGTCAACTGTCTGTTGAATACTAATTTTCTCAATTGTATCCACAGTGTTAAATCTAAATCTTAACCTGTCTGGTGGTCTTTTAGGAGAGGTTTGAGAACCACCGGTCTAAAGTAATGGTTCCCATGGTCCACAAGATTTGAAGGTATCCCTACTCAAGCACAGGTAACTCATTAAAATGAATCCAATCCTTTATTAATGTCTCTATGCTCAATTATGTAAAGCCTCATATCCAACTTGTTAATGTGCCCTGAAAATAGGGTTGAACCACATGGGCCGATAAAACATTTTTGGTTGAATTTTGACTTAAGTACATTTTCAAGATGGTAATGAAATGTTGTGTAACTTTTGGGAGAAGAACAAATGAAGCCCAGATGTTGGGTGAAACAGAGTTGGTTTCTATAAGGCATTCTAAGCATAAATTTGTCGCTGGAAGAGGTGTCGGTATCCCCTTTATAGATACCATAGAAGTCATGGGTGTAGGAACTGGGGGGACAAATCCCCCCCCCCAGACATTTCTATGTTTGTATGTATATATATATATATATATATATATATATATATATATATATATATATATAAGCTATTTTACAGTCTGTGCCTACAAGGAGCTATATCCCCCCAGAATTATTTTGGCTCCTAAACCCCTGACAGAAGTGATAGATCAGCATTTTATGACAGCATTTAAATATGAAGATTTTAGTTCCTTTTCCCTACAGAAATATCCCTTGAGTTTTATAGTTCACAGTTAAAACTGCACCAATGATGCACAAACTATGCTGGTATTAATATTATTTCTATACATTTGGTCCTGTATGCCAATATAAACAGAGAATATAAGATATAGACCAACATATTCCCAATACATTTATAATGGGACTGGAAGACTAAGATCCCTATTACAGCTTAAACAACCAGGCTACAAAGCTTACAATCTAAACAGCAGGAAGATATTTTTACAGCTTATATTATTATTTTTTATGAGAATCATGTATAAAGAAATGCTACAAACAACATTACTTTAAAAAATAACACTTCTGGTAAAAACATGAGGTAAAAAAGAGTCGGTAATATTGGAATTATGCTAGCTTAATACAAATTGCAGTTAATCAATTAACAACATCATGCATATAACCCAACAAAAATTAGTAAAAGTATTTAAAAGGCCACAAAGAGCATTTCTTCATTTGTTGCATCTGACATGGTGTATGTGATCACAGGGTGTTTTAAAACAGAATCCTTAAGAATGATTTTGTTTCCTTTAAGTAAATGTTTTAACAAGGCGACAATTAAATGTTTAACTATCATAAAAAATATATAGGTCATGTACTTAGCCCTCGGAGTAATAGATTTTTACCTTTACGAACCACTGCCTGTCTTCAAGGGCTCTCTCGTGTAGGGTGCCATGTTTTACAACTGTGACCTAAAGCCACACCCACATGAAGAGGCTTCACACTATCAGTGTTTCATGATAATCAGACACACAGCATGCCACTGTCTTCTTGGAGCACTGTCGTATTAGACGCTAGCAGTGAAAGCCTCCCCTATAAGTCACACCTGTGAAACATGGCATCCCTTCTGGATTGCTACCTTGTTGTGGTAAAGGGACTTATGTACCCCAATGAAGCTGTGACCTATACCATATAGGATCACCCAAGGTGGGCAGGTCATAGCAGAGAGGTCAGATAAATTGTGGTCCACTTGAGAAGGAACTGGAAACACACTCCAATATTTTTGGATGAGCACAACCAGTCACAAATGTGCCTGGCATGCTATGTCCATAGGGTCACGGGTAGTCGGACATAACTGAAAGACTAAACAACAACAATGGGCATGGCATCTGTGAAATATGGTACCCTATATGGAAGACAGGGCAGTGAGAATCTGTTACTCTAGGGGCTTCTTAGAAGTAATGTGTCAATGTTATAGGATTTATATGAATTAAGTAACTTAGTTAAAACATTTATCTAAAAAATAACACATTTGCCTAAAGTATCCCTTTAAGAAAAGGTCCTGAATCAAAATAAACTGCTTTGAATGTAAAATTGACCGTGGGGCTTGTCCTGTCAGTCAGTGAATCCTTTCCTGATTGTTTCAAGTTTTACTTAACCTGTTTTTTATTTTAAAAAAATAACTTTTGTAATAATCTAGTAGATGCATGATATAATGTCCCATGTCCCTTTAAGTACAGTACTGGATCTGTCGTAATTGGTACAATACTGCATGTTAGTCCTATCCATTTCAACTAAGTAATTTATTTTAAAAGAAAAAAAAATCACATTTATTGCATTTTCTATAGCAGCAGTGGAGTGTTCATTTCTATTTTACTTTTTTCATTTAAGACACGTGGTGACACAAAATTTCAACTTACCTAAATACATTAAATAAAGTGATTAAACTTGTTTTTATGCCGTAAGGGCCTATTGAGAATGTCCCGTAATACCTAAAATCAATGTTTCAAGATTGGTAATAAAAAGAGTATCTTAAAACTTACTGATTATGGGCCTCATTCAATTGCTACTTACTTGTGATCCGGGGGCGCAAGTAGAGATAGAAAGTTACTTTGCTATTCAAATGCCTCCTACTTGCGCGCCCCATTCGGGTTACTTACTGCGCGCTACTATCCCTTACTTTTCTCATAATCTCAAGTTACTTGCCTCAAAGCCTTTGATCTTTCACGGCCGCATGAGTTGTGGCTGCTAAAATCACAAATCGCTATTCAGTTGCTCCGATTTCCCCTCGTCAAGCCCGTAAATGGCTAAACACGAACCACAGAGGTCTGGTACCAATGATGTCTTGCAAAGGGCTTAATGACAAATCGGAGCACTTTAAAAGCAAATAAAAAAGCAATACTGTACTTTTATTAAAAGTGAAAGTGATGTTAGGTCTTAGAATTAATAGCACAACATTCTCAAGCCCGCAAATCGGCAAAAATAAATATTTTATTTCATGTTCAATTTTGGTCATAAACTCCTACGGACTCCAACCTCCAAGCCCGTAGGACTTCGGAATCAACCTCCATATATCATTGAAGTCCTACGGGCTTGAATAACGAGTTACGTGCTTGTAGGTCATTCAAGCCGGTAGGACTTTGGACGGGAAATTAAACATGAAATAAAGTATTGTATTTTGGCGATGTGTGAGCTTCTAATGTCACCCATGTTGTGTTCCCCATCATTTACAGTGCGTTACAGTGCTGTATTGATTTTATATTTGCATTTACAGTACTCAGAGTTTGCGGGCTTGTGGCCGCAATCATGTTCAAGTACACAAATGCTTACTGCCGATAGCATGGTTTGCGATTATCGGGAACGGGGACTAACTTGCGGGCCCGGCCAATTGAATAGGTAAGTAAAAGTAGAGCTACTGGAGCAAGTTGCCCAAAAGTAGCAAATCGGAAAGTTACTTCCAAGTAACAGCCCCGAATTGAATGAGGCCCTATATCTGTGGCAGAGAGTACTTCCGGTAATTTTAATACAAAAGGTATGAATGTGAATTTTTCAGTTGCAATGTATGAAATGATACATTGTTTGTTATCAATAAAGATAGTTTTAAAAAGGTTTACACTAAATGTTAACATTTATGTAATTTTTATCAATCTACATGTTTACATTTTGTGGATCTCTGAGGAGGTTGGTTTCTTGCAACTAACACGTGAGTTTTAAACTTTAAAAGGCAGTTTTTTTAATTAAAAAGCAAATAATTTGTATTTATATAAAAACACACTATTTTACATAACCTCAAATCTTCTATCCATTCATATGGGTATTAGCATGTAAAAATTTGCCTTTTCACATACTTTTCTTTTAAATTTTGTTACCAACCGTTTGTAGTGATTTGCAAAATGGTAGAAATGAATCTTGATAGCTGCAAAAAATTTAGATTTTGTTCTCTATAAATGATTCTCCAATTATTTATTGTGGTTCTATCATACATATTTAATATTTTTTGTGTGAATTTTATTTACTGTATCAAGTAATTTCATAGAACATAATATATACAATTGTCGTTGTTTGTATTCAATATAATGTCTAATCTTTGGTTTGTAGGTACTTTACAAGGTTTCTGGATTTCACTAGGAATATAATATCCCTGTGTATCTATTTACTTTATCCCTGTGTATCTATTTACTTTATCCCTGTGTATCTGTTTACTTTATTTTATTAAGAAGTGCTTAAAAGCTCTGTTTATTTCCTGTCTAAAATCATACAATTTACAGATTGTGAAGTCCAGTGTTTCAAATTAGCATGTCAGTGACCTCTCTCAAGTAGCATGTTTCAGAATGGTGCCACTAAGTGGTTACTATGAGTCAGTGCAACCAAGGTTGTATCTGCCTTTTTGGAGCCCTTAGGCAGTGAAGTGGAGGAGCCCCTCCACTGACCCATTTTTGTCTTTTCTGTACGTGTAAGTTCCCTTTCCTGTTATAACTGTCTTGTTGTAGGTGGTTACACCCTAGTAGTCTATGAACTGCAACATTTAATTTTTTTAAGCCAGGAACCATTTTTTTAAGAAGTGGCGCCCCTCACAGGGGAGCTCACTGGGCTAGTTGGCCTAATGGGTAATCCAGGCATGCGTGCAACCCCTGTACATACAAGTACTCTGACTTCATGGGCTGCAGAGAAGAAAAGCAGTTAGGAACTATTTGTGAGGTTTTAGGCACTTCTTAATCAAATAAAGTACGTAAAAGTTATATTATATTCCTAGTGAAATTCAGAAACCTTCCATGTGCCTTTAATCAGCAAGCATGAGTGCAACTATTTCCATCAGTCTCCAAATCAAAATTAGTTATAAATATAAATGGTTAAGGAGAGCATATTAATAATAATTAAATTAAGTATTATATATACTTACAGGTATGTGAGCTAGATGTATGTGATATGTAATAAGGATCAGATAGCATACTTTTATCTATTAATAGTATGTACTCTGCGTCAATACATTAAATATATGCCCACATGTGGAGTCACATTAGCCCAGTGAACAAGGGCCCCATGATCAAATGTTGCCGTAATCCAGTATAAAATATTGATGCAAAATTGTAGTGTGAAAACAAAATCAATTTGATGTTACTTACGTATACTTCTGTAGTGTATAAAACCGAATAAGTCTACTGGTGATGCACAGGTTAAAAAGTCTGACTATTGTGTATAATTATTTTGCACAGTTAATTTAGTTGGATACGTGCATTTAAATCTGACAAGGAAATTATATATACAGTAAACTCCCGGTTATCCGGCACCCAACCAACCGGCACTCTCAACAGGCACCGGCATCAATTTCCCATTTGAAAAAAAACTCCCACTAAACCAGCATAACTGGCACTATACGGCAGTTTGAGACTGCAAAAAAAAAATGCTAACTTTTTTTCTAATTATTTTTTTTGGGCCCTAAATGGCCCAGTTTAGGTGATAATGCCTTTTTAAATGCATTTTGAGGGTTTTTGTGGGGTTTAAGGGTCGTTTAGACCCTTAAAATCGTGGAATCATGAATAACTGGCAATAGGGAGTCCCCATAGGTGCCGGATAACAGGGAGTTTACTGTATATTTATTTTATCTCAATCTTCATTTTCTGATAGATATATACATATCTGATATTGTTGACAAGAAACAGACCTGGAGCTCCAGCCTTTGGACCATAGAAGTCACGTCGAATCACATCTCTGTAAGATTTAGAGACACAGAATTAAAGTTAACTATTCATACCCTGTGAATACAGAAGATCAACTCATTAAAATTATATTATGTCCAATGGGGAAACTCCCTTTAGAATAAATTGAATATGCGCCTAAATTCTGTTAAATATTATCAATGAAGAAAAATATCAAGTTGTAATTCCTTAATGGTGCAACCACACAAGAAACCTTCACCTGTATAGGTTGTCTGTTATCTCCCGGTTGCAGAATATGCACATACACAGTTTAAGCATGGTTTACGCCAATATTTGTACACCCTTTGCTCACACAAATTAGGTACACCATATACCACCTCCGGGTCCCATGAGCATAAACCTCCTACACAAGTCAAAAGTGTTGGTGCATAAACATAGGAGATTTGGGCCTCTGGGTCCCTTTGTCCTGAACAAATAAAAGCTCATAATGTAGAATTTACAAAGCATTGCTAATGTCTCTGCTGTGTTTTTGTGTTGTTTTTGTTAATAAGACATGTTCAAACAAATCTTTTGTTATTAAAAATGTCCATTTTCAATTGACAATCTTTGGGAAGCTGGATATTTTCCAATTTCTTCTCTTCTTTGTTTTCTCTGAGCCTTTGTTCCTCAATACGAGTCACAAGTTGATCTCTTTGTTCGAGAACTTTCATCATCTCTGCGAAAATTTCCTCCTCTTCCAGAATGTCTTTTTCATCTTTCAAGGATGCTAGACAATTACATCCAAAACAATATGTTAGTCCAACAATGAAATCAGAGAGCTTTGTAAACGGGATAATTTATTAAAGTCAGCTTTACTGGCTAGAATCAATGGTGGCCCTTAGCATAATCTCACAAGTCAGAATTTAATTGACTCTCATTAATTCAACTCTACTCAAGATGGGAGATCTTTAAATTGTGACCTCTTGTATTGTCCCAGTGAATGAAAAAGAGAAACATTGAGTGACCTTACCATACATCTACTACTGAAAGACAGGAATTGTTGTCATTGTGCCATTTTCTTTTTTATACCTGTTTTTATGATCTATTTTCTCTCATTGTAGGAAACAAGAAACTATGAAACTGTCCCTCAACAGAGCCAGGCAGAAGAAAGCTTATGAAAATGTAAACTTCACTCAGGGATATTAAAGAAGAGTCTGACAATTTTCTTTGCTGTTTAGATTTACAATCTCAAGAATTCAATATATAAAACCGGAATATAACAATTCACAAGAAAAGAGAAAAACACTGCCATTTTGGCATTTATACATGGATTTATAAATAAAAAAAAAGAACAAATCTGCTGTGAGTGCTTCATTTGATGTGAGAATTTTAAATCAGTCATCAGGAATATTATTGATGAAAGATTCATGGGAATTAATCAACAATCACATGCTTTAATTTTGCAAACTAATATATTATAGTGGAATACGTTGAGTAGAGATTGTTCATTAAGGGTTTATTCTATAAAAAAATAATAATATTACTCATGTCACTGCTATGTGTGGCATAATGAAAGGTTGGTACCATGCCTCTACAATAGATGAATATAGTTAATTACTAATAAGGAAGAAACAGAGCAAATTCTTAATCCTTTGCTTTCTGAAGGACACAGTGTCCTGAAAGCTTATATTCTCATTGTCCTCATCTGGCAATTAAAATATAATCACCTTTATATCACTTGCCTTATCAATTAGCGATAAGTATGTGAGTTTCACTGTGGTCATACAATGGGATATAAGTTGTCTATTTAATAATTGATAAATAATAAAATCAATTTATGAAGGAAACCATTTCAACGTAAATTTTAAGACGTTCATTCAAACTTAAGCTCAGCAGCCTCAAGCATATCGACCACTCTCTATTTATTTATTAATGGAGTGAAGCAGATTTTCAAAGCTGAATGTCCTAAAATTTCTGAAAATCTGGTGTGTTTGTTTCCAGTGGCCCCGACAAGACACCTATTAGGACAGCCTTGTGCAGAGATCCACTCCCAATCATTAAACATGTAATTGGGGTGGAGAGAAGCAGATCTGCTGGAGGCAGTTAAAACTATTTGCTAAATTGCTTTTTATTTTCTTTAAATTCTGACTTTATTACTAAATAGTTATTAAATAAACAAATGTAAATTTATTGTATGACTATTACAGTGGCCCATTCAATGGGCATGGTCATCACCTATAAAGTATAAGTTATTTAATCAATTATAATTACTACAGGAGCCCTGATGCTGATTAATCTTTCCTTAATCATCAGGACTATTAACTAATCAGTGGTAGATTAAGGATTTTGTTGTATGAGAACCTATAAATATAATTTTGCATACAAATGAAGCCAATTTAGCTCTTCGCCACCTTTACTTGATTTGCTCGTATTCGGAGTATTTGATTTTTTTCTAAATTATTTGTATAAAATTACTTTAATTGAAATTGCATTTGTCTAATTTAAATGTTTTGTCTCACCTGTAGGACCCTTGCAAGACAGGGTTTTTTCTATTAGAGGTTTTCATCCGAAAACTTGTGCTGGCCTTAAATGATGACATATTTTAATTGGATAACAAATCTTAATTGCAGATATTAAACTACATTAATAGAATAATATTCACTTGATAAAAGTGTAAAACATGTATGTTTTTTTAGATTTTTTTTTGTGATATTTTTCAAGACAATATTGAGAAAAAAATTCACACTGCAATTTTTCTGCGATTTGGGCTTCTTTTGTTTCAAAAGCTAACTACTTAAAGGAGTTTACCAAATGCATTTCTGTTATCTCTTTAATTATTTATTTATATTTTTGCTTAGTTCAGTCGTTTCTGACTCTACGCGACCTCATGAACCGTAACACACCAAGCACATCTTTATGTACATGATCATGCAGATCCACTTGGTTTTCATGGCAGAGATATTGGAGTGGTTTGCCAGCTCCTTCTCCAGTGGTCCACAGCATACGGCTCCTGGTATTCCTAATTGGTCTCCCATTCCTGCTCAGCTTCAAGGTGGTGTGTGTGACCTCTTTGTTCCCTGACTTGGGATCGGACCCAGGTCGACAGCATTGGAAGCTCTGAGTCCTAACCGGTGGACCACCAGGGAACCCATTCTCTTTATTAGGTTACCACAACTTCCCCTGCATGTGTCCACCCTAAAGCCATAATACTTTTGCTATGACAAGTTATTACAGTGGACATCCAGTTTACAACCAGTTGTAAACCATTATTTTATATTAACTATGTTGACTTAAAACTCATTTTTGGGGTGTTTTTTTTTTATTTTTTATAAAAATACTTTTTAATAGTAGAATATAACTAAAAAATCTAAGCAATGACTCGGATAGAATTAATCTAAAAAAATGATCATCTTTATTTATTAGCTAGCACAAAATATGGGTATGCACTAAAATGTGAGAGATCGGAAGATATCAAAATCATATAGGAAGGAACACAACGATTTTTTACGAATTCTCCAACATATATAATTTAATACATGTGGGCATTTTATCAACAGTTTTGGGATTATCCAATCTTCATTATCAAAATGTGACCATGAAAGGTTCACTGATATGATGTAATAACAGGAGCTAGCTATTTTAATTAGGTATTAATTAATACAATTCCTATTATATGATTTATAGTATAATAGGAATGTAATATATTGCAGCAACCATGAATTAATCAAGGGTAATCTTATCACACTCTGTCTCCGACAACTAGTCGGTTGCTACTCTCATCTTTTACAAAGGGTCAAATTATTGTGTGTTACACATATGGAGATTAAACATTGTTTATAATGGCATATATTGACTAGTTCAATCAAGTATCGGCAAAAACATAGTCGTAATATTGGCTCTTACATTTATAGGAATTGTCTTCGAAAGTTAAACATTATGAAAACTGTTATTCTTTGCTTGATATATTTGCCAATACATATGAAAACAAACTTTATATTTTAATATTTTCATTTTTTCTTTTGTACTTTTTTGTTAATCATTTTTAACTACACCTACATTCCTATACCTCCAATGTATGTTGTAGTATTTGGGTGAATTTTGGCAATATCCTCTTTAAAGGTGACTAAATGTATTTTCTTGGATGGTAGTACCTTAGAACATTAAAATATAGTGGTATGAAACGTTGTGAGATGCACATATGTTGTACACTTACGGTCAATAATCATTTTCTCGCGCAGTTGTTGCTCCAGTCGTCCTTGTTGATCCTCAAGGTCTAGTTCTTTTGCTCTGTTGAAAATAATATTATGCACAGGTTCACATGGTTTATCTCTTCTTTTTAATATATCTTCAATTCTATATAAAGTATTTTTTTTTATTTATGTTCTTTTCATTTACCATATCTACTGATCTTTATTTTATTTTTTTCTCAATACTTTTTTAAATAAGTTCACAATATTATTAATTTTTTAACATTCTAATTACCAAATTATTTTACTGAAACTTTACGTAACCATTAACAAAATAAAAGTTAATTTGCTTATTTAATAATTTATTAGCAGTAAAATTGTTGTTTCAGGGGAAAAATGTGTTTTGCTTTTTGATTCCCCTCCATCTCCTCAATGACCTCCAGACAGAACATGACTTAGGTCAAATAAATACATGTGAAGCTCCACATCCTGTTGAATACTAATTTACTCACCTGGGTTCTGTTCACAAAGTATTAAACCTAAATCATGACCCTTCTTGGGGACCTTAGGGCCTCATTTAATTGCGATTTGGCCAATTGAATAGGGCTCTATATAAGCACAGAGCATATTTTTTTAGTTTTTTTAGTTTAGAAGTTTTTAGTTAGTGAAGACCTTGCTTTTGGATAGAAGTTCACTAACTAAAAACTTCTGTAAAAAAAAAAATGCTATGTGCTTATATAGAGCCCTATTCAATTGGCCAAATCATTATTGAATGAGGCCCTAAGAAAGGAGAGGGTTTGGAATTTAAATAGGCGTCCATGGAATAGGAAGGACCTATTGAGGAGGTTGCACTAGTAATAGTTTTTATTTGCCTCCTTCACCACTACAGCAACTCGAGACAAACAAACAAGTCTAGCAGAAATGTTATGTAAAGTTGGTATTTTAGTAGATACTGCTTGTGCCTGAAAGATGCCATGTTTGTGTCTTCCATACTATCCTGCTGACATGGAGACTGGGTGGGAGTGTTCTCTTAATTGTTATTATCTATTCAGGAGTGGAATGAAGAGGGAGGGAGGAGTGAGGGGGATCTGATGACTGATTGGTGAATTCAGATAAGATTTCTCTGCAAATGCCTTGAACAGTATGTATGGCTATCATGGCAGCTTCTATGCACTAGCAGAGTCTGCTAAAATGAAGATTTTCTTTGTAAATGCTATTATGTTGATAACTTACATAGCTACTATTGATGTTAATTTGTTGCATTCTTCACAAACATGGCAAGTTTTTTCTATTCTTCAGTGGTCCTTTAATCCATTATTGAACACTCAAATTGCATACATTTACTGTAAATTCATAGCCTGCTACATTCTCAACACTGAAAAATGATGAAAACGTCTCTCATTACTCCCCACGCTGCGTGATATCAGAAATCTATTTTACTTTCTGAATAAGAAAAATTATATAGGACCAATGAAATATTTATTATTTTCTCACTAGCAGAGAAGACTCTGCAAAACACACTGAGACCCTGAAAGAAAACAATTGGCACTGATTTTACAAATCTTTTTTCCTTGCTCCCTATGCTAATAAGTATATGTTATGCAAGAGGTAAAACTTCAATTTAGGATAGTAATGGGATCTGCATGCAGTGGGAAACCAAACCCGTGAATATCAGTGGAATTAATACGTTTCTGTACTTCCTTCCCTATCTATCCCCCCCCCCCCCCAAAGATTCATTCTGCATACTGATATACAACATGGTCTGACTTACACGAACAAGAGCTCCGACTCATAACGACTCAATTTATTCTTCTCCAAAGCAAGCTGGAACCATTCATGCAATAGCTGTGCTTCATCCTGTGTGCGTGAATCTGTTAAATAAATAAATCATTATAATGCATGTTTTAGTGTTCTTTCACCCCCAAATTACACAACGGTTTTACATTCACTTAGTGGTGATTGACTGCTTACAATGCAAAAAAAACATGAATAATGCACGTTATTTTGTTAGCGGCTCCTACCTTCACACATCGCAGGACTGACAATGTGATATCAAGGTTTTCAGGCTTCTGTTTATTGTTCAAAACATTAGGAGTAACAAAAGAAGTCAGATCTGTTTATGCATGGAGAATGGCTTATAGAAATGTATTATGATGTTTAGTTGTTAATACAAGCTTGTTTCTAGGTCATTCATGTGGGTTCTAGTTTTGGGCTGTTTATATAAATCTCTATGTTTGTATCTCATTTTATATACATACACTTCAAATATATATATATATATATATATATATATATATATATATATATATATATATATATATACAGTGGATATAAAAAGTCTACACACCCCTGTTAAAATGTCAGGTTTCTGTGCTGTAAAAAAATGAGACAAAGATAAATCATTGCAGAACTTTTTCCTCCTTTAATGTGACCTATAAACTGAACAACTCAATTGAAAAACAAACTGAAATCTTTTAGGTAGATGGAAGAAAAAATATAAAAATAAAATAATATGGTTGCATAGGTATGCACACCCTTAAACTAATACTTTGTTGAAGCCCCTTGTGATTTTATTACAGCACTCAGTCTTTTTGGGTATGAGTCTATCGGCATGGCACATTTTGACTTGGCAAGATTTGCCCATTCTTCTTTGCAAAAACCCTACAAATCTGTCAGATTGCGAGGGCATCCCCTGTGCACAGCCCTCTTCAGATCACCCCACAGATTTACAATCGGATTCAGGTCTGGGCTCTGACTGGGCCATTCCAAAACTTTAATCTTCTTCTGGTGAAGCCATTCCTTTGTTGATTTGAATGTATGCTTTGGGTCGTTGTCATGCTGAAAGATGAAGTTCCTCTTCATGTCCAGCTTTCTAGCAGAAGCCTGAAGGTTTTGTGCCAATATTGACTGGTATTTGGAACTGTTCATAATTCCCTCTATCTTAACTAAGGCCCCAGTTCCAGCTGTAGAGAAACAGCCCCAAAGCATGATGCTGCCACCACCATGCTTCACTGTGGGTATGGTGTTCTTTTGGTGATGTGCAGTGTTGTTTTTGCGCCAAACATATCTTTTGGAATTATGGCCAAAAAGTTCAATCTTGGTTTCATCAGACCATAACACCTTTTCCCACATGCTTTTGAGAGACTTCAGATGTGTTTTTGCAAAATGTAGCCTGGCTTGGATGTTTTTCTTCGTAAGAAAAGGCTTTCGTCTTGCCACTCTAACCTATAGCCCAGACATATGAAGAATACGGGAGATTGTTGTCACATGTACCACACAGCCAGTACTTGCCAGATATTCCTGCAGCTCCTTTAATGTTGCTGTCGGCCTCTTGGTAGCCTCCCAGACCAGTTTTCTTCTCGTCTTTTCATTAATTTTGGAGGGAGCTCCAGTTCTTGGTAATGTCACTGTTGTGCCATATTTTCTCCACTTGATGATGACTATCTTCACTGTGTTCCATGGTATATCTAATGCCTTGGAAATTCTTTTGTACCCTTCTCCTGACTGATACCTTTTAACAATGAGATCCCTCTGATGCTTTGGAAGCTCTCTGTGGACCATGGCTTTGGCTGTGGGATGCGACTAAGAACATTTCAGGAAAGACCAACTAGAGCAGCTGAACTTTATTTGGGGTTAATCAGAGGCACTTTAAATGATGGCAGGTGTATGCTGACTCCTATTTAACACGATTTGGAATGTGATTGCTTAATTCTGAACACAGCTACATCCCCAGTTATAAGAGGGTGTGCAGACTTATGCAACCACATTATTTTTCTTTTTCTTCCCTCCACCTAAAAGATTTCAGTTTGTTTTTCAATTGAGTTGTACAGTTTATAGGTCACATTAAATGTGGAAAAAGTTCTGAAAGGATTTATCTTTATCTCATGTTTTTACAGCACAGAAACCTGACATTTTAACAGGGGTGTGTAGACTTTTTATATCCACTGCATATATATATATATATATATGTATATACTATATATATATATATATATATATATATATATATATATATATTTATACACATACATACATATTAAAAACAGCCAATGCTTTTAGATTGTAATGTATATATGATGCCATGCAAAATGTTTGAGAGAGATGACTCTCCCTGACAAATGGTCGGCCACAGAAAATGGCTGACAAGACAAATTTGGCCCAAGGGCAGCTAGTTGGAGAGAACCATTTCAGTCACCTCCACTTGTACTATTTGTAATTGATTTATGGTCATCTATAGATATGGAGCCTCATTCAATGAAAGCATCTTAAGTTAGTTAGCTAAGTTAAGTTAGTTAATGTTGGACATATGTTTGTCCAAGTTAAGGTGCTATTCAATTGGCCGGGCCCACAAGTTAGGGGCAGAGTGCGAAAATCGGAAACCATTGACATCGAAAGTGGCATTTGTGGGCTTGGGAGCAAGCCGTAACTCCCAATGCAGAAACAGCCAATGGAAACAGAGATGGTCATCATGACCAACCTCCAAGCCTGTAACTTGTAAGTGAAGGCCATAGGACTTTGACATCCAACCTCCAATTTCAAAGTCCTACGGGCTTGGAGATTGATTGCCATACTCTATATAAGACAAAAATTAAACATGAAATAAAGTATTGGAGAACGTTGTGCTATTAATTCTAACCTAACATCACTTTCACTCTTCATAAAAGTACAGTATTGCTTTTTTATTTGCTTTTAAAGTGCTCCAATTTGTATTTAAGCCCTTTATGAGACCTCCTTGGTACCAGTAACTTGTGGTTAGATATTTGCCATTTGCGGGCTTGACGGAGTGGTTAGCGAGGGGGAATCGGAGCGATTGAATAGTGATTTGTGATTTTAGCGTTCAAGACTCTTGCGGCCGTGAAAGATCAAAGGCTTGGAGGGCATTAACTTGTGATTGGACAAATCGAAATGAATCGCAGCTTGGAGCAGGTATCTATGTATCTATATACGTTTTTGAAAATAACTATAATTATAATTATAGTATAATTAAGAAGAAAAATAGTCACACAGCTAGTTTTTAATTAGACAAAAATAAATGTTGATGCCTTAGCAGGGCCCTGGTGGAATCAATGATACGTAGGTGGACGTTGTGTGTGTGAGAGCGAGAGACGGCATTCACATTTTTGGAGATATATGTTTGCATTTCCTAAAGCAAGGATTCTGCTTCTAGGCTAGAGGGACAAGTGGTGTGGTGTCAATTTCAATCCTAACTAATTATCTTAAAAAAATGTTCTCCCTTCTTCCTTACCCCTTTCTCCACTCATAGCCAAAACACGCACCCTCATGATTCAACTCTGGGAAAGTGATGTAACACACGCAAAAGAGTCTTAAAACATTTGTGGGGAATATCTGATGGCTTTATGCTTATAATGTTAGCATTGTACATACATGACAAATAGGCATCAATTTTCTTGAACTTCAGTGGTCCTTTAAAGGAACAATGATACAGGGATTAGACTGTGGCTTCAACATCCTTGTGTCTTGTCTCCATTGAATGGAACAACACAATCCTAACGAATGTTATCAAACAGCACCCACCCTAACTGCGCTGGAGATGAAGCTTCTTACTGTTTAACAGATTGTGGTTTAACAGATTCACTTTTAAATGATATGTGACTGAACTAAGGACAAGGCTCGAGAAGGCACAAATCATGGACAGAACGTAGGGGGCTGCTCGGAACATGTGCCTAGAAAAGAGTGGAGAAATAGGGAGAAGAAGCTTAATTGATGGTCTTGTATGTTAGGCTAAGGGCTGTGAATAATATTCTTGAAAAAAGATGCAGCCTGTAGAGGGATTACCAGGAGGGAGCAGCAGATGATGAGCATTGGGTTAGGTGGATGGGGTCTGGCAGAAGCATCCAGGATAGATCGGAGTGGAAGATAGGCAGATAAGTAGACAGTCACTTAGGAGCATACTGAGGTATTGGCAAAGATGAATGCTTATCTAGGAGTATTGCATGAGGAAGGACAACATTTGGAGATATTCCATAGGTGGAGACAGAAAGAGGCACTGGATAGACACAGAACAACCTGGACAAACAGAATGCAAAAAAACAGAGGTATAAACAAACAAAAAAACAGATTGCGAGACAAACATACAGTATAAATGGAATGACAGAAAAAGCGATAAATACAGATATATGAAAAAAATACAGATTTTCAGGCAGAGCGAGATTGACAAATAAATGACATAGCGTTCATGATTCCGAAACACTCCTACAGAGTAATATGTGTTCTTAATTTTGCCCCTAGGACTTCACTGCATTTTGTTTGCACCCACGTATGTTCTCTTCTAATTTTGCTTCCTGGTAAATGGAAAACAAACTCCACAAAGGAAGCTTTCATTCCTCGCTGCCATAATTATTAGAACTGAGTGGCATAAATCTCATTGAAGACTCGTGTTAAGAGAGATGATTCTCCATTTGGTTATTCACAACCTCGTTTCTTAGCTGTGATAATTTTCTAATTATCTTAACATTACCTACAGAGCAATTTGAAATGTATCATTGGAGATGCACCGAGCCTGATCTAATAAGCATCGGACAATCACTGAGCTATCAGCCCTTTTATGGATGGCTATTATATTAAGAGAATATTAACCCTTTGGGGGCATAGAATTAATTGAGCTGCCTAAGGCTTAGAACCTGCTAGGAACATAGGGATCCGTAAGAATCAGTCAAATAAAATGTATTTGTATTATCGATTAAATAATAATTCTGAACATGACTTTATAGAAATAAGATGTATACTATAATTCAACTTAGTTATGTGTGAGTTTTTTAATACTATATATTGCAGGAGAAAAATGTGTAACCAGTTATATTATCTGCACCCAGTATCATTTTTCTTTCTTTGCCTTTTTTCTTTTTAATTTATAGCTTTGTTTTTTACCAGTTGCTTACAGCTATTTTCATGTAACATTATGTTAAAACTATCAAGCCCTCCAATCAGCTCAAATAGGATTGAAGGAGATAGTTATTCTTAGGGAATGGGCAGTTTCCTTGTAGTCACTTAAATAATATAGTTATTTTTGGGATTTTGTTTTTTGGTAAAATATGACAAACAGATAATTATCTTTTTTTCTCCTGGGATATGATGAAGTTGAAATGTTCTATAAATCCTTACTAGCTGCCTTCCTCCAAACTTGCCTTGCCTAGATAACTTCCATCTTGCCCTCTTTAGCAATGTCCTTCCTGGCCCTGAAGATCTTTCTCCAACATCCGACCACATGGTCTTGGTCCAGTCGGACACTGCGATTCTTTTGTACAGTGGGTGGAGAGCTAACAATATCTTACTATCAAGGACTTAATAAGGAGTAGGACCACCCTTGACCTTCAGAACAGCGTATATCCTTAGTGGAATGCTGTCATATAGTCCTGAACGATGTGTAGTGGGATATTGCACAGTCCTTCAAGAAGAAAAGCAAAAGAGGTGGACATGTACTTCACACTGCTCTTCAGAACATCCCTTTAAGGTTAAATTATTTTTAGATCGGATGATTGGGAAGGTCATGGAAGATATCTGACTTCATCCTGGTGTTCATGAACCACTCCTGAAATTGTTTAGAAGTGTGTATGGGGCATTATCATCCTGGATTATGGACACGTAAAGAGGGAACAGTGTCTACCCCACACGGTGCTCCTGGCCCTCTAAATTGTCTCGTATTCCTTGGATGTTATAAGAACGTGCAGAGCAGTCATCAGAATTACTAACTGTTCATACCATTACGGATCGGTCTAACTTTGTAATACAAATACACACCCATCCATATATAAAAAATAGGGTGAAAGATGGGTGATCAGATTATATTATTTTTTCATTGCTCAAGGGGTCCAGGTGTTGTGCTCCTTACAGAATATATTTCTTTGTGCATTGGCCTTGGATACAAGTGGTTTCCGATATGCAACCCTGCCATTAATTCCAAATTTGTAAAGCTCACAATTTACAGTTTTTGGTTAGACTGGGTCACAGAGGAGCTGGTTCACTTTGCAGTTATAAGACATTATGAATTGTATAAACTACTAGTAACTTGCCCGTCAAAAATGATGGGATAATATTTGAAGTGTCTCTTCCCCCTCCCTCCCTCCCTCCCCTGTATCTCTTCCTCCCCTGTATCTCTTCCTCCCCTCTCCTTCCCCTGTGTCTCTTCCACCCCTCCGTCCCCTGTGTATCTTTACCCCCTCCCTCCACTGTGTCTCTTCCCCCTCCCTCCCCTGTGTTTCTTCCGCTCTTCTCCCTCCCCTGTGTCTCTTCCCCCCTTCTCCCTGCCCTGTGTCTCTTCCCCCCTTCTCCCTGCCCTGTGTCTCTTCCCTCGCCTCCCTCCGCTGTGTCTCTCCCCACCTCCCCTGTGTCTCTTCCCCCCAGTGTGTCTCTTTCTCCCCCTCTCCCTCCCCTGTGTCTCTTTCCCCATTCTCTCCCTCCCATGTGTCTCTTCCCCCCTTCTCCCTCCCCTGTGTCTCTTTCTCCCACACTCTCCCCTGTCTCTCCCTGTCTGTCCATCCCCCCTTGCTGCGCGCAATGCACATGCGTGGCTCATGCTGCACTTTGTGTAAGCCTTGGTCGCGGCACGCAATGCAAATGCGTGGCTCACTCCGCGCATTGCGCATGATTCGGTTGCGGCACTCTATGTGCGATTTGCAGCACGCTATGCCCATGCTCGGCTTATGGCATGTGTAGCCTCCCGCCGCCAATACGCATGCGCGGTGGGAGCGTTACACACTTTGACAACTATTATAGGTGAATCCTCTGAAGTATCTGTGAGTGAGGCAACTTACAACCGCTATTTCTATTCAGTTTGCCAATCTTTGCCATATGCTATGAATATTTTTGAGACTGTTACCATTGACACACTAAACTATTTTGCAGTTTTTGTGACTTAAGAATCTGCAAATTGGTCATTGACTATTTCTTTGGAACTTCATTAGTCGCCTCATGTTGATTTGAAAACTCAAATGACAAAGTGCTAATTATCAGATTTCTTTTTTCCGTTGACACACATTGCTAATTAGAAACAATCTGATTCTCCTAATAGGGCTCTACGTTGCAGCTGCACCTGTAATTGTTATTTAGTTACTTCAAAGATAAACTCATTTTTCATGTTTTTTTTTCTGTTTTACAAACACACACAAACAGTCTTAGAGACCCCTTGGTGCACAGAAACACAGCTCTTTGTGATTCAAATTAATTCCTATTGTTTAGTGGTTTCATTGATCCAAGATGAATGGACTAAGACCATGGTTTATCATTCTGTGTGGTGACATTTATTAAAGACACGTGTTTCATAATTAGCTGCCAGCTGTATGCAACAGACATAAAGGCAAAGCAATGGAGATTTAACAGGGAAATTGCACTACTAATGATATAAATTGGAATGACACAAATCTGTAGGGCCGTTAGCAGCCCAGAGGAATTATTAATATCAGTGAAACTGTACTATGAACCGGGGCAGAAATGTCACATAACAATTCGCATACATGAGCTTAAATACAACTTATATTAAAGCCCATTGGTGATATAGAGCCTCATTCAATTTGAGGCTTGCAACTCGATCGCAGATAGCCAAATGCCTGCAATTGAGTTGCGTGCTCCCGTTGCAAGTTAAGAGCCGATATCGAAAATCAGAAACCATTGCCATCGGACGTAGCATTTGCAGGCTTGAACATGTTACGGGAGCAAGCCCGTAACTCTGGTGCAGAAACAGCCAATGGAAACAGAGATCGTCATCATGACCAACCTCCAAGCCCGTAACTCGTAAGTGAAGGCCGTAGGACTCTGAAATCCAACCTCCATTTTTTAAGTCCTATGGGCTGTTGGACTTTGAAAAATTGGAGGTTGGATTTCAAAGTCCTACGGGCTTGGAGGTTGAAGCCGTAGGACTTCACAATGATTGCCGTCATCAGTACGACACGAAAATTGAACATGAAATAAAGTATTGGAGAATGTTGTGCTATTAATCCTAAAACCTAACAACACTTCCACTCTTAATAAAAGTACAGTATTGGATTTTTATTTGCCTTTCAAGTGCTACAATTTGTCATTAAGCCCTTTGCGAGACGTCCTTGGTACCATTAACTTGTGGCTAGATATTAGCCATTTGTGGTCTTGGCGGAGTGGTTATGGAGGGAGGATCGGAGCAATTGAATAGCGATTTGCGATTTTAGTGTTCGGGACTCTTGCGTCTGTGAAAGATCAAAGGCTTGGAGGACATTAACTTGCGATTATACAAATCGCAATGAATCGCAGCTCGAAGCACGCAACTTGATCAGAGCACGCAAACGGAAGGCAATTGAATAGAAAAATAGCTTGCGACCTCCACTTGCGAGCCCGGATCTCGCGAACGGCTCAATTGAATGAGTGTCATAATATCCTCAATGCCCTACAACATACTGTAAGACAAACCAATGAGGTCTGTTGTCCATTGGTGATTAGAACTGTGGCTGACATAAAAAAAATCACCTTGACGCACCTAACAAGTGTGTAAGTGGGTGCATTGCTGATCAGCTTAAGGAGCATCCAAACCCCAGTATCTTTTATATATGCAGTCTTAGAGAAGATTAAATGTGTATCTAGAAGTAATGGATCTTGCCTAGCTTGCCAGTTACTCCTCCATGTTTTGGAAAGTGGAAGTTGCCATTTTAGACTCCAGTCGTGTCACTAACACTGAGAATGTTGGGCAACTCGGGTCAAAAATTCAAGAGCCAATTCAAGACCCATTCCATGCAAGTGCTAAAACTTTTACAAATATATTTGAACTTCTATAAGTGTGCTCGATCCTATAAGGGCTACTTGTGTTTAGGTGAAACTTTCTTTGTAAGATACAGATAGGGTACAACGATAATGTTTATTATGTTATTACTCCTTCCAGTCTGTATTCAGGACAGGTAACATCATTAAGGAACAATGTTCATATTTTATTAGGAGGTATCTACTATTTTTATATTTAAAAATAGGTAACAGGGAAGGTAGGAGGTGCCTCTCACTCTATGCAACAGGAATTAATAGCCTGTTGAGCCAATATAGACAGACCTCCTTTTATATATATATATATATATATATATATATATATATATATATATATATATATATATATATATATACTGTAGATCACTGAAGCCTGACACTGTTGATGTAGCAAAAGTCAGTTATGTTAGAATTTGAGTAATGTAAATTGATAGATGTGACTAAGTGCATCTCCAACAATGTATGGCCATCTACTAAATATAAAGAGACAGGTTTCCTATTTTCATTGGTCAGTCATTCTGAATACAGATTGCACAATAATGTTAAGCATACAACAATGCATATATAATTACAGCAGGCACAGAAGTGACCAATAATCTTACTCAATTAGTATATGATTGTCCTTAATTATTGCACTCTTGGGTCTCATCATTTCCACACAGCCTTTGGTCTTAAGAAGAAAATCATTAGGCAATCAGCAGATACTAATTTTCGATAATTTATAAAGAAAATGTCAAGTAAAATACATTGAAAGACTAGAGATTGGATATAGTTGTTAGCTAATTAATGACCAAATCTATAAAAACATAAAAGGGAATGAAAAACTATTGTATAATGCAATTAATAATAATAAATAATAGTAATACATTTATATAGCACTTTTCTCCCAGAAGGCACTCAAAGCGCTTAATAACAGTAAGCATTGTTCGAAAAATAGAAGTAATTGATAGCTGTGAAATATGTTAAGGCTTTTGAATTAGTCATAGGAGCAAATATATTTATTGTACAGTGAATTATTGTGAAAGACAGATTTTTATTATTTTTTATATTAATATAGATGAACTATGGTGTAAAAGGCACAACATATTTGTATTTATGTGTGCTTCAATCATGTAATTAATCTCGTTGGCCGAGCCCTCTGTGATTTTCATGTTTGCCCGATCTGCATCAGCTGAGTTATTGAGTTATTAATACCTGGAAATATAACTGTTATTTCCTAATATTTACATGCCAGAGACTAGATAACTACCTTTTTAATTCACTATGTTTGATATTTTTTCCTGGTATTATCAACTGGGAAGGACATTTAATATATATACAATGTCTTGCAAAAGTATTCCCCTTGACTTTTATACCTATTTTGTTACATTACAGCCTTAAATTCAATGTTTTGTTAATCTTAATTCTATGTGATGGATCAGAACACAATAGTCTAAGTTGGTGAAGTGAAATGAGAAAAATATATACATAAAACTATTTTTTAGAAATAGAAAACAGAAAATCGGCATGTGCGTATGTATTCACCCCCTTTGTTATGAAGCCCATAAAAAGCTCTGGTGCAACAAATTACCTTCAGAAGTCACATAATTAGTGAAATGATGTCCACCTGTGTGCAATCTAATTGTCACATGATCTGTAATTACATATACACACCTTTTTTGAAAGGTCTCAGAGGCTGCAACACCTAAGCAAGAGGCACCATTAACCAAACACTGCAATGAAGACCAGGGAACTCTCCAAACAAGTAAGGGACAATGTTGAGAAGTACAAGTTAGGGTTAGGTTCTAAAAAAATATCCAAATCTTTGATGATCCCCAGGAGCACCATCAAATCTATCATAACCAAATGGAAACAACATGGCACAACAGCAAACCTGCCAAGAGATGGCCGCCCACCAAAACTCACGGACCGGGCAAGGAGGGCATTAATCAGAGAGGCAGCACAAAGACCTAAGGTAACCCTGGAGGAGCTGCAGAGTTCCACAGCAGAGACTGGAGTATCTGTACATAGGACGACAATAAGCCGTACGCTCCATAGAGTTAGGCTTTATGGCAGAGTGGCCATAAGAAAGCCATCACTTTCAGCAAAAAACAAAATGGCATGTGGGAGACTCCCAAAATGTATGGAGGAAGGTGCTCTGGTCTGATGAGACTAAAATTGAACTTTTCGGCCATCAAAGAAAACGCTATGTCTGGCGCAAACTCAACATATCACATCACCCAAAGAGCACCATCCCCACAGTGAAACATGGTGGTGGCAGCATCATGCTGTGGGGATGTTTTTCAGCCGGGACTGGGAAACTGGTCAGAGTTGAGGGAAAGATGGATGGTGCTAAATACAGGGATATTCTTGAGCAAAACCTGTACCACTCTGTGCGTGATTTGAGGCTAGGACGGAGGTTCACCTTCCAGCAGAACAATGACCCCAAACACACTGCTAAAGAAACACTTGGGGGGTTTAAGGGGAAACATGTAAATGTGTTGGAATGGCCGAGTCACAGCCCAGACCTCAATCCAATAGAAAATCTGTGGTCAGACTTAAAGATTGCTGTTCACAAGAGCAAGCCATCCAACTTCAAGGAGCTGGAGCAGTTTTGCAAGGAAGAATGGGCAAAAAACCCAGTGGTAAGATGTGGCAAGCTCATAGAGCCTTATCCAAAGCGACTTGGAGCTGTGATTGCTGCAAAAGGTGGCTCTACAAAGTATTGACTTTAGGGGGGTGAATAGTTATGCACATTGACTTTTTCTGTTATTTTGTCCTAATTGTTGTTTGCTTCACAATAAAAAAAAAAAAAAACATCTTCGAAGGTGTGAGCATGTTCTGTAAATGAAATGATGCAAATCCTCAAACAATCCATGTTACTTCCAGGTTGTGAGGCAACAAAACCCGAAAAATGCCAAGGGGGTGAATACTTTTGCAAGGCACTGTATAAGTATACAAACAGTAATATTCTATTTTTTTAAAACACCATACTGTAAATATTGAACTTTAACGGACCACTTCATTTACAAGTAATGCTCTTTTTTTTTAGATTATGACACAATCAGTGGCCCGCACCCATGTTACTGTGGGGGGACCAATGAGGCAGCTGCAAGGAGGTTACAATAGCGCTTTTACCAATACCTATGTATAGGTAGTGGAGGATCTGGAATGAAATCGGTGGACATGGCCAGTGACAGTGACATCATAGCCCTACCAAGCTCCGTGATGGCCCAGCCCCCAGGCAGAGCTGTCCACACCCCCTGATAAGGCACATGAAGGTGGAGAAAAGCAGCTCTGCTCGGGGGGAAAGAAGGCAATTAAGAAAGTTATTTATTTTAAACTACATACTGCTTTTAAAAGTCTATGCTCAAGAAACGTATATGTTTTATATAAAAAGGCTCAGCAGTGGTCCTTTAACTAGAGGTATAGAATACTGTTTCAGTAATAAAACTACCGGGCTAATAAACGACAATGGCATGTAAAAGGGGTCTTTTGCTGTGACCATGGAAAGCAAGCGTCAATCCCACATTTTCATCAATGTTTTTCATGCCTTCATAATCCTTCATGTGTTTTCTCTCTATGTATTCTAAAAATATGGTTGCTCCTTAAGATTTGTGTAATAAAAGGTTCCTTTGAACAAAAAAAAGAGCTATTAATTTATCTATGATATAAAACAACGTGTTTGATCCACTTTTATCTTACCAATGAGTTCAGAGGAAGAGTAAACATGGACTGGTGGACACCCTGGTAATTTTGTTATCTTATCTGATTTATATTAAACCCAATGTTGCCGTTTAGACACCCACTCATGGCACATTAGCTTCCTGCAACTTACCAGGATGGGGTAGGAGAAAACAATCCTACACTGTCTAAGTTGAATTTTCTTCAATTACGGTCAATAATTTTTCCTACAAAAATTAACTTTTGTAACGTCTAAAATATGATCTTTTAAATGCATGGTAGACATTTTTGGACTGCAGTAGCTTTCTACAAGTGATGTACTTTACCTGATTCCCCTCGCAGTGCCTTTTCCAGTTTAACACCTTGAATCTCAAGTGCCCGCTGCTTCTCTTCCACTTCCTGGAGCTGACGCTGAATTGTCTGCACAAACAGGAATTTTTGATAATAAAATGCAGGTAAACACTATGCTTGTTCATTCCTTAAAAAGTTTTTTTTATCTACGCTTTAGCATGATCGCAATGGATGTTGGAGGTACTTATGTTATCATAACATTCTCTAATAACCAAATGGGACTCAGCACAGGACAAATTGCAATAAAATCCCCAAAACATTAAATGAATAAGTCTAATACTTAGGAACATATGGCCAATCCATGCTCTTTGGTAAGTAACTAAAACATTGAGTGGAAACCACATACTATGCCAAAATCATGCCTTGACTAAGTGCCTAATTTTCCAATTAAGAGCTGGAATGGTCAATATGTCAGTTTTATTATAGACTGCATTCGTGTATATCTTGGCAGACCATATAGGATTTGCCTCGGAACTTACTGTTTTAGAAAAGCAATTATGTTAATGAAACTGAAACTCTCTTTCATTGATATAATTCTGCTGCCAACAGTGATTGGTGCCAAGATATAATATTCATTATTTTTCTTCCTGTACGTTAGATTTTTGTCTGAAACCTTTGTTCGATGACATTGTCAAAAATATTCCATTTTCATTTTCCATTAAAATCACCTTCAATTCTGAGACTGGGAAATCTGAGCTCCTTTTCCCTGATATTCCAATATCCTAATCTCACGTCTCTCTATAGACCCTGCTTCCTTCATCTTGTCATATTCTGACAATACTGCTTACAGTTAAATACATTCTCTGTTTGCCTTCTGAATTATGACTTTTAATTAATAAAAAAATCACAAAGGATTATTATTTTTATAAAAAAAACATCTTCTTGTTTTAATTTTAATTTACTTATTAAGTAACACTCATTGATCTGATATTACCTTGGGCAAAGAAGCGTTATTGCCTACCTATGACTTTGGCACTTTTTTTTACTGTGGAACCTGAAGTTTTTCAAGTAGTTTAAGGTAGGTACTGACACAGGAATATAATGCATGGTGCTATCACTACTAATGCCCCAGGTACTAAAGCCCCTTTTATTCCACTCACTGTCAGAATATTAGCAAATGATTATTTTGTATTGTATAGTAATATTTATCTCTTAAACATCCTCCCCACCTGTGCTTTGTGAAGTCGTTTCAGCTCTTCTTGCTTTGCTTTCTGCTTGGCCTCTCTCTCTGTTCTTCTTTTGCTTCTTGAAGCCCGTGTGGACTAGAAAAAAAAAACAAAGGATAAGTGACATTTATTAGTGCAACTTTATCTTACAAGCACGGTGTAATGCTTTCTGAAATAAAACAACTGGGATTAGACACTTAGACTTATATGAATAACATCTGGGCATCTCCACAATGCAAATCTGGTTTACTATGGCTATACAGACCTGTGGGACCTCACTTATGATACCCATGAAAGTAGCAACCTATGTCTGAGGTCTCCTACTGCGCTTTTGTCAATAAGAACTGTCTGGCATTTCAAATATTGACTGTGGCAAATGTCAGCCTCATATTCTACAGGACACGCCTTTTTCTACATGGCTCGTTCTATAAAAAAACCTTCATGTGATGGGAAACATTCCCATATAACAAGTCATATCCGACTCTCCGTTTCCCTATGGACGACAGCATGCCAGGCACATATTGTCTATGCTTATCCATAATGTTATCTTGGAAAATATACTGGAGTGGGTTGCCCATCCCTTTTCCGCGATTTGTCTGACCTCTCTGCTATGACCTGCCCATCCTGGGTGACCCTACATTGTATAGCTCACAGCCATAAATATGGGTGTGAATATATATACATACATAAAGCTTGATTGTACTCCCAGAAATAAAATAACCCTTGACTGGATTTCTCTAGCACTCCTAGCTTCTTAATATGAGTGCCCTTACCTTTTTAATTTAAAAGACTAACAAACCTCAGTGGGGCCCCAGATTGGCTATAAGAAGAAACATGGGCCCGATTTAATTTCCCAATTTGTAAATTTAAACACACTTAAAATCACTCTTAATATTGCTATATTTTCTGTACATATTCCTTATTGGCACTAATGAATTCTTAAGTCAATAGAATGCATATAAACATTTATAAAGAAAATGCCCAAAGCCAAATGTATGAGGTCAAGGCATTTGCAAGTAGCTAATAGAATAAGGCTAAATGTGAGCAACACTCAAAAATTAAGTAAAAACACAAGCAGTCGATAATAATCTTTATCACATCTCTGACCAAGCAGGGGTCCCTAAGAATGAAGTACTTAAGAAGTTTTCAAGTTTATCTGTTGATCAGTCCAACAGACTGCAGTAATATTCATTATGACAGATCAGTACATAATGGTTATGTAGGAAAACTGTAATGCATTCCTCGGATGGTCCATTACAGTTCACCTTTAATTCTAAAGCTTAAAATGAAAAAGTGTTAGTGCAATTGTTACGGGGCGGTGTGATGACACTTAATGAACATCATTTTCCATGCTATTTATGTCAGAGACATAATAGAGAATGGTCCTGCCATCTTACAGATCCAATTCAATTACAGGTTCAGAATTGTAATGCGTCAGTCATATGTAATAGGTTAGGAATTACATATTGAACAGGTTAATGCTGCCTAATTAAAAAAATGGCTTTTGCAAATATGTAAAAAAAAATATGCCAAAAATCAAATCCTTCCTCTGATGATTAGCCCATTACTCATTACCTGTGGGAAGTCCCTGAAAGAGAAAGTTCACTTTGTTCAATGTATCATGTTGGGCCACTTTATACGATAAAGAATTCACAGTGGTCCTCATTTGAAGATCAAGAGCCCGATTAAATTAGAAACCCGCATCTCTCGATATACAGGCCGTATGTCTGCAGGCGGCCTTAAACTCTGCTACAATTCCGGAGCTATTCAATTGAACAAGCCCGCAAGTTATGGGCCGAAAGCCGAAACCGTAAACCATGCACTCGTGCGTAGCATTTCAGGGCAGGAACACGATCAGTTAAGCAAGGCAGTAACTAGCCATTTAGAAACAGCTAATAGAAAATGAGACCATAATTATTATGGCAATAAAACATGGAGGTCACATGTCAATCAATTAGGTTCGGGGGCCCGATTTACGATCAGACTCGCAAAAAATGCAAATTAAAGAATTATTAAAATGAATGCCAATACTGTTCTAGTCCATGTGGGTGGCCTGATATGTATTAACTCATTGATACCCAAGATCGTTTTAACCCCAAAATGATACATAAAATTGGGATTGATATTACTCAGAAATAACATTACATTTTTCTTTATTGCATATTTTTGGGTTAATGTGTTTCCATGAATTCCTGTACTTTTAAAGTACAGTATTGTGTGTTTAATTGCTGCTACAGCTCTAATAAGTGTTTGAAAAAGACCCAGTGAGTCCTATTTAGTACTCATAATATTTTTGACAGAAACTTGATACTTATTTCAGACTTTATTTGTGGGCTAGAGCTACGGGTCTAATAGAATATTAATTCTGTGTAACTTTCATCATTTAGAGCTCGTAATATTCAGGAGTTCTAAGACTAACAGAATATGTGGCAATATTAAGAGAAGTTTATAATTAACGAATTGGGTAATAGAATAGGGCCCTATGTTCTCAAAGCACGGTTTCAAATGTTTAAACATTTTGGAGGCTTGTCCCTTTCAGCCAATCAGCAATAACACTGATATGTGATCTGCCAATAAAATCTATAGACATACATATGTTCTGTGAACTTCCTATTAGTTTCAAATGGTTTTACTTAATATTTCTTGGAAAACACAACATTGGTAATGTTTAAATGCACAAAAAAAGGACTGTGGTCCAAATCCCTTCAACCTTCTACCTATGCATTGCTTCATACAACGTTACTCAAGATTTATTATTTTGTGATGGCGTTGTATTTCAGGCACCGCACTTCTATTCTCTAGCAGGTCCCATCAATGTAGACTATATGGAAAACAATCTTTTTGTATCTCAATTATGTAAAAAAGAACAAAACAACCTAAACATTATATATACTACTAGCTACTTGCCCGTCAAAAATGACAGGAATAAAATGTTAAAGCTGTGAATGCTGTACCTTCGGCGCTCATTGCAAGCCTCTCCCCCTGTGTAGATTATAGGCATTGCGCTTGAGTTTTACTGCCTTGGGTAGGGTGTTACTAGCTTGTGTTAAATGTTAGTGGCTTGGATTAAGTGTTACTATCTTTCGGTAAGTGTCACTGCTTAAGGCTATTTTTTACGTCCTCCGGGTTACTTTTACGTCCTTGGGCCTCGTTTTCGTCGTTTTGCGTCTTTCCGGCAGCCATTTATTTTCACTTTTTCAGTTTCGTGGTTCGGCCGTTAAACTCGTGTTTCAAGCCCGCAAACTTGGAGCACTGCAATTGCAAATATAAATTCAAGACAGCACTGTAAATGATGGGGAACACAATGGGTGACTTTAGGATTAAAAGCACAACATTCTCAAGCTGGCACATCGCCACAATATAATACTTTATTTCATGTTGAATATCTGTCCAAAGTCCTACGGGCTTGAATGACCTCCAAGCCCGTAACTCGTTATTCAAGCCCGAAGGACTTAGAATAAAAATGGAGGTTGCATTCCAAATGTCTTCAGGGCTTGGAGGTCGAAGCCTGTTGGACTTCTGATGGAAAAAAAAACATGAAATAAAGTATTTTATTTTGGTGACGTGCGAGCTTGATAATGTTGTGCTTTCTAATGTCAACCATTGTGTTCCCATTTACAGTGCTGGATTGCTTTTTTATTTGCTTAGTAAGTGCTATGATTTGTAAGTAAGCCTTTTGCGACACCTCCTTGGTATAAGTAACCTGTAGTTCGCGTTTAGCCCTTTACGTGCTTGACGGAAGGGTAATCGGAGCAATTGAATAACAATTAGGGATTTGTTGTGACTGCAACTCTTGCGGATGTGAAAGATCAAAAACTTTGAGGGAAGTAAGCTGCGATTAACGAAATCGCAAGGAATCGTAGCTTGCAGCACGTAACCCGATCGGCACACACACAAACCTAAGGCAATTGAATAGCAACGTAGATAGCGAACATCATTTGCAAGCCCGGATCGCCAAAACGTAGCAATAGAATGAGGCCCCAAGTCTGTGGAGTTCTTTTGTAATTTCCTATTATATTTTCTCTCTCAGATTTCCCAATAGCTTCTAAGGAATGCCAAGGTTGTATTAAGATACAGCGTGAAAAAACTGACTGTGACCTATTATATTCTGCAATCCTATATATTGTAACTAGCTAAAGTATAAAGGTTATGTTAACTGCTTCAATATTACTGTATTATTTGCTTTAAAGTCTTTGGGATTTTGCGGCAACTGGCACAGGGTAGAAGTTAAAGATCTATAAACAATCAGAATATAGCTGTTATTAAAGTTTTTGTTGAGTTTCTTCTTCTATAAGAGTTGAAGGAGAGTTTTAAAATGAAAGTTACATCAAAGCTTTAAATCAGAATTTGTAGAAACAACACAGAAGAAAAGGCACATTTTGGTAAAATACATAAACATTCTACAGAGCTGTAAAAAGCAGAGTAAATATAAAGTTCAATGTTTAAAATAATATATAAAAAAACAAAACATTTGTAAAAGCAATTTAATGGTCATAGAGGGTTTCCTGTGTTTAGTATTAAAATAATCTACCTATGTCTTTAATTGAATGTGTAAATTAAATTGTATTAATAAGTGCTCAAAAGCTCTTTTTTACTCTCTGAAACCTTCCAAATAGACTCAAAGGTCTGCCCTAGTGTTTCTACAGTACTAGATGTACTGATCAAAAGTTGCTGAGACACATCTGTGATTGGCTAGTACATCTAGTACTATATGAGTACTGAATATAGGTTCTATGGGGAACAGACTTCATTTTTGTCTCTGGTTGCACTGCACCAGCTACCATAGTAGAGCCCCTCCTGGACCTCTTGGATCACCTGCCTCTTGACCAACCTGCATCCCTGCGTACTATCACTCCTGCCAATTTGTTTATTAAAACATGGCCGACTACTGTCTTGGTTGTCTCTTGACTACTGTCTTGGTTGTCTCTTGACTACTGTCTTGGTTGAATCTCTTTCAACAACCAACCAAATTCGTCCCAACTTCCAGACATCCCATCAAGTGGTCAAACTATTGTGAATAACCTGTCCATCTCAGTCCATTCCACACTTACTGTTCAGAACTTCTCATTCTATTTCATCAATATAATATCTAACTTCTGTTCATCCTTCCCTCATAGTACACCAGAACAACACCAGCTCATAACCCCAACCGCATTGTCACAGTTGCCCTGTATTCTATCTTCACTTCTACTTCCCCAGGTGAGCTCAATGCAGACTTCAAATGGGCAACCTAATACTGCCTATTTTGTCCTGTCCCTAATTCCATACTACCATCATGCCTCCCTATTATACTTACTTACCTTGTCTCTTTGTTCAACTCATATCTCCCCCAGGCGTTTTCTGGATTCCATCAATCCCTTGCTCAAGTTGCCCACTTCCCTTGAGTCTCTGATCCTACTTCTCTACCTTGCTATAAGTACCATTCCAACCTGACTTCTGCCCATCCCATTCCACAAACTACCTCGTTTCAAATTCAGCTGTGGCATATATTAGTCTGTGTCTCATTGTACTCTTCAGCAATGCTTACATGCTAAGTTTTCTTAAGAACACAGATTAAAGTACCTCGATTTTGTCCAAATAATGCTATTTGGACAAAATTGAGAATTTCATGAACTGGGGTACATTAATCTGTATTTTTGTTAAGTTTACACTCAAACCGAATATTATTATTATTATATAGAGTTAACTTAGAATTAGTATCAGGTTTATAGGTTTAGTCTGGTGAGTCTACTATAATATAAATAAGCACTCGGCCATGATTTCCATTAGTATGCATTGCTTATTTGCCATCAATAACACCAGGAAAAAAAACTACTGTGGCTTCTCCTACCTTATTATAATAAGAAATCATGGCAAACACTGTTGTAACAAGGGGTAGTCAGTGTCAGGCTTCCTTCACTTGAAATCTTAGTGAATCTGAGTTAGTCTTTGAAGTAGCCAAGGATGAGGGTTGATTTGCAGTAAGGTTAAAGTAGTAAACTTCAATTTCAGCAGATGGCTTTGTCCTGTTGGGCAGTTTATTTTAGTTTATGAAGTTTGGGAGTAAAAGGTTTACCTTTAGTGAGGAGGAGCGTCGATACTTAAATTCTTCATCAGATGAGCTGGAGTAGTCCGACACCGCTGTTCTCTCTTTTTTATGGGGATTCCCTGCAGAAATTATAAGTTTAGAAAACATCTCTATATAGTTAAAGCTTCCAATGGTTCCATATGACATATAGTAGAAAGGACAGAAAATCAAACTATGGAACCATTACATAACAATTATGTAGTTGTCAACCAAAAAATTGTTAAAATTTAACTTTTATGAACACTATTAAAATAGTCTTGTTGTGTAAATTATGACAAGTATAATCATAAAATATGTAGTGCATATCTCAGTCATTAAAGGCTTTGTAATAATTTGCATAGGAAAGTTCCAATGTCCATGCTAGCTAAATAATTGACTACAATAAGTCCTCTTATATGGTAAGTATTGTGTGACAAGAGACTTAAAGGGATATGTAAGTTTGCTGTATTATGAATGCATCTGATAGAGGAGAATTAGTAGAGTATGGAAACATTTTTTGCATGAAAACAATCCCACAATAAAACATTTAAACACTTACATTGAAGTCAGCAAAATGTCTTGTAATTTCTGACACTTGAACATCAGGGTTAACACCCTCCAAACCCAATTAGCGTACATTTTAAAATGATTTGTTTTGGCCAATCAGGTTAGCTAAAACTTTTGAGTGAACTCAGGGTTCCTGTTTGTGCTGCAAAGTGAGAAGGGGGAAATAATTTTGTCACATAATGTCACAACTCTCCACACACAAAAAGTGAATTTTAATGCCACACAACTTTGTTGATTTGACGTACTCTTTTGGGGGATCCCTCTAACAATTATAAGTTGTTCCTCATGGAGGGATAATACCCAAGTATCTCCTATTACCAAATAGTGAGAGAATTATTATCAAAAAAGATAATTTACCATAAATAGTTGCTAAGTTTAAAGCACAAAAGTTAGCTTGAACAACAGGAGAACGGTTAATTTAGTAGGTCATTTAGTTGTCCGCATTCACTATATATAATGAATAACACAAAGATAGGGGTAATAACCCAATTACTGTGGTACCTTGGGTTACAACGCTCTTGGGTTACATTGTTTTCGGTTACACCGCTTCTCCTTTTTTTATTTTCTACCTCGGGTTACGCAATCAAAACTGAAAGAAGGAACAAGGCAAACACTGCTGTACACGCGACCGCAGGTTCGAATCCAAATTAGGACGTAAGCTGTAAACACTGTAATCGCGATCATGCGATCAAATCCGAAAGAAGAAAGCAAGCTGTAAACACTGTAATCGCGATCATGCGATCAAATCCGAAAGAAGAAAGCAAGCTGCAAACACTGTAATCGTGATCATGTGATCAAATCCGAAAGAAGAAAGCAAGCTGTAAACACTGTAATCGCACTTGCCTTATAGTCTGAGCCTGCACGTGCCTCCAAGAGCCCAATTTGCCTGTGCTTGCAAGAGCCCAGTTCATTTGTACCGGTAAGAGCCCAATGAGCCAACCTGTGCCTATGTGCTAATGTACCTAGTCTGTGCCTATGAACAATATGCCCAGCCTGTGCCTATGAGTCAGTGCGCCCAGCCTGTGCCTATAAGAGCCAAAGTTCCAAGTAATAACATGTGTCCTCTGCATCCACAACATCCCATTGGGCCCTCAATTCATCTCAGTATAGGTAAAAAGAAGTTACATTTTGAGTTATTTAATGTAATTATTGTGGTTTATTAATTTCTGTTTGGTTTTAAGAGTTTGTAATCTGGAGTCCAGAAAGGATTAATTGAATTTACATTGAATCTTATGGGAAATGCTACCTTGGGTTACACTGTTTTCGGGTCACACCGCCCCATTCGGAACGGATTAACGGTGTAACTTGAGGTATCTATAATACTAGTGAGGCTTTTAAACAAGAAATATGTTTAAATTTGAATCCATTTGAATAGAGATAGCTGTAACACTCACTAAGATTTGGTAGTAGAAGTGGATTTCATAATCACTGAACTTACTATATTGCCAGCATTTAAAGCCATTTCTCTACTGACTAATACAACTACTCCGTGTGTGATGTCATTTAGATGCCAGCACGTGGACACACTGGCGTCAGCAACGTTATGCTATAAACCCCAATTCCTGAATATGATACATCCCGAAAAGGATTTTGTTCAACTCTATCAACTCTACATCTATTGTCCAAGGCACTATAATATCTACTATCCAATGTCACAACTCAACGTGTAAGAAGGGCAAGCAAGTAAACATGTTAGCCAATAAAATTGATGGCATTTTGGATAGCACCTCACTAGTAGCAACAGTTATGCATGTTAACATAGCTACCTTTCTGACTACACGCTTGATCTGTATCCGGAGTAAATCCTTTAGCAGGTGAATTTAAAAAGTAGACTGTAGAATTAATGTTCCTGAACATTGCCCTTGGCCATTTTCTAATTTCTACTCATTCTCTATTTTTTTGCAATATTCTATATATAACACTTGATCAAAGAGGCTCTTAAAATAGTCTGCTTGTCAATTTATGAATGCAAATACAAAATCCCTTAATTAAAAATGCACGTCTTAAGTTAGCCATGTTTCATAAATGTTTGTACAAAGCTCGCAATCCATTTGTAATTGAATGCAAAGCAGCTCAGTGCCAGCTCTTAAACAAATTACCCTTATGTGGCTCGTAGCATCTGGCACCCATTTTTGCTACATGACATCTGCTCAGTGTAAACTAACTGGCGTCAGAGTGTCTACTGATATATAAAAAAATGAAAATGTAACCAGAAGCAAATGGACCAAGAGACCAAGGTTTTATCGCCGTCCCGTGCTACATAAATATTTCATTAATTTAGCCCAAAACAAATGTCACATTATTTTTCTGACTTAAGAGCATTATCACATCGTTGAGCCAATGATTAAAATGTCAAAGAGGAAAGGAGAATGCATCCGTTATAACAATGCATGAAATCATCGTGAGCCGAGTAAATGAAGTTATCTGGAGCTACAAATTGATTTGATTCTTAACCGCAAATAAGAAACTTTCATATTGATAGGATCGGAATACAATAAGCCACGGGCATTTTGAACAGTTCTCCATTTTTATATTTTATAGAACTTATTAAACATGGTTTATACAATATTAAGCACCGTAAAACGTGTGTGAAAAATTGCTATTCGTGATCTACAGCTTAAAACCCTAAATACATGTTCCCCTTCATTAACTCTTTCAATGCCAGAGGCCTGGGGTATTCTTTTGATCATTGTTTCGCTATTTATCTTTTTAGGTCTGATTCTTGTTTGCATATTAATGGCTTGTGTATAATCCATCCTGAGCTTTGCAAAAAAGCTGTGTAATACAGCAGGCATATGCTTAAAGGAAGCCATGTTTAAAATGGTTATGGATTGCAAGAGCAAAACCTTCGTGGGCACATTTGCATGTACCTGCTCAGGTTCCCAAAATGCAGTATAATAACTGTATTTCTTGGAATTCTAAGCAGGAAACAAATGTACTATTTATTTACTCAATATACAAACAACAAAAGCTACAACATCAGAGGATCATATTCATGCACATCATCCAATGTGGTGTACATGACACAATGTTATATATGTGAAAGTGGATACTACATTGGGGAAACCAGCCAGAACCTACGTCTACGGATGAATCTGCACAGAAACTCCATCAAAAAGCACAAAGATGACAGTTACTGTACCCCAGTGGGACACTACTTTTCACACAAAAAACACTCCATCCAAGACCTGAAAATAACAATGCTGAGAGGTCATTTTAAAAACACACAAGAAAGAAATCAGTATAATACCTTTGAAATCAGAATAATACCACACTTTAATACGATAAATATGGGACTTAATGAAAATATGGAATTTTTATCTCATTATCTTAACTTCATATAACCTTCTATATTCCTTATATTATGTTTTTCTCTGTTCCTTGTTTTTCTCTGGTTTCTCTCTGATCTGCTTCTTGTCCTCCTCACAGCTTTATGGTATTGTAACACCCTATAATGTAATAATATTTACAACGCTGTCTTCTTCACAGCTAACCCAATAGAACATTCTTTTTTTTTTCAAAGCCTGTAATTTCTGTGTTTCATTGGGGAAATCTTATATCAATGTTTCTCCAGACTGGAGCTAGTCTTATATTTATAAATATGTTTGTCCAATAAAAAAGGTATCAATATATACTGCAATACTCTGATTATTCATCTGGATTACTGGACACTCATGGCTACCCCACACTTTATATATATACATATATATATACATATACAGTGAGGGGAAAAAGTATTTGATCCCCCACTGAGTTTGTCCACTGACAAAGAAATGATCAGTCTATCATTTTAATGGTCGGTGTATTTTAACAGTGAGACAGAATAACAAAACAAAAAAAAACAAGAAAAACGCATGTCAAAAAAGTTATGAATTGATTTGCAGGTCAATGAGTGAAATAAGAATTTGACCCCTTCGTCTTAGTACTTGGTGGCAAAACCCTTGTTGGCAATCACAGAGGTCAGATGTTTCTTGTAGTTCGCCACCAGGTTTGCACACATCTCAGAAGGGATTTTGTCCCACTCCTCTTTGCAGATCCTCTCCAAGTCATTAAGGTTTCAAGGCTGATGTTTGGCAACTCAAACCTTCAGCTCCATCCACAGATTTTCTATGGGATTAAGCTCTGGAGACTGGCTAGGCCACTTCCAGGACCTTAATGTGCTTCTTCTTTTTGCCTTGGCTGTGTGTTTTGGGTCATTGTAATGCTGGAATACCCATCCACGATCCATTTTCAATGCCCTGGCTGAGGGAAGGAGGTTTTCACCCAAGATTTGATGGTACATTGCCATGTCCATCATCCCTTTGATGCGGTGCAGTTGTCCTGTCCCCTTACCAGAAAAACACCACCAAAGCATAATGTTTCCACCTCCATGTTTGATGGTGGAGATGGTGTTCTTGGGGTCATAAGCAGCATTCCTCCTCCAAACATGGTGAGTTGAGTTGATGCCAAAGAGCTCGATTTTGGTCTCACCCGACCACAACACTTTCACCCAGTTCTCCTCTGAATCATTCAGTTGTTCATTGGCAAGCTTCAGACGAGCCTGTACATGTGCTTTCTTGAGCAGGGGGACCTTGTGGGCACTGCAGGATTTCAGTCCTTCACGGCATAGTGTGTTACCAATCGTTTTCTTGGTGACTATGGTCCCAGCTGCCTTGAGAGCATTAACAAGATCCTCCTGTGTAGTTCTGGGCTGATTCCTCACAGTTCTCATCATCATTTAAACTCCACGAGGTGAGATCTTGCATGGAGCATCAGACCGAGGGAAACTGGCAGATATTTTGTGTTTCTTCCATTTGCGAATAATCGCACCAACTGTTGTCACCTTCTCACCAAGCTGCTTGGCGATGGTCTTGTAGCCCATTCCAGCCTTGTGTAGGTCTACAGTCTTGTCCCTGACATCCTTGGACAGCTCTGTGGTCTTGGCCATGGTGGAGAGCTTGGAATCTGATTGATTGATTGCTTTTGTGGACAGGTGTCTTTTATACAGGCTCCTAATCTCAGCTCTTTTACCTGTATAAAAGACACCTGGGACCCAGAAATCTTGCTGATTGATAGGGGATCAAATACTTATTTCACTCACTGACCTGCAAATCAATTCATAACTTTTTTGACATGCGTTTTTCTTGTTTTTTTTTTTTATTCTGTCTCTCACGATTAAAAAACACCTACCATTACAATAATAGACTGGTCATTTCTTTGTCAGTGGACAAACACTCAAAATCAGTAGGGGATCAAATATTTTTTTCCCTCACTGTATATATATATATATATATATATATATATATATATATATAGGAAACTTTAACTGAACATAAGCTTCATAAGCTTGATTAGTAAAAAGATAAAACATAATGTATATTGGAAAAAGGAAACAAAATAACATATTTTGCTTTTTACTTTCTATTTTTACCAAAATAAAAATATGTGAAAGTGAAACACTAAATATAAGTAGCTTTGCACTTACTGACAACCAAATCAGTCCAGAAGTTGGCACAAGTAAATATAGGTTCTATCAACCTAAGGAACCTAAACATATATTTTATTCTTCATCAGTGTAAACAAACCAAAAAAATCCAAATAAATCAATACAAAAAAATATAGTTTCTGTGTTCATAACCCTGGAGGATAATATCTAATAGGTCATACTCAACATTAATATCCACTCAGCATTTTTTTTCATTTTACAAAAAACATCTAAGAAATTTTATATTTTGGGGATATTTCTAGTAGCCAGAATGAAAGCCCAATACCTGCATAATTAATAGATATCAGATATGTCTAGGACCATGCAATTCTGGCTCAAACACAGGCTCTACAATAGTGAGAGTGCTTAAAGACGTCTCAGATCTCATTTGTATGGCTACACCCAAACTGTGAACCTAAGAACCTACATCTATCTCCAGATGTTATTCCCTGCCCCCATAAAACCATACATTTCGTGAAAGAACAGACCCTAGAAAACTTGAAAATCACCAAAAACATGGATGGGTATTCAGCGTTTTTTCTTCAGAACCTCAAGTTAACATGGTTGGCCTCTGAGGTCTAGCCAGACACTTGTTCTTCAAGTACGTACCAAACTAACAATATTAACAGGTGTATAGGACATGGGCATAAAGCATTTTTGGGAGAAATTTGAATGTTTGAAGACTATGAGTATAGAAATCCATTTTTTGTTTGTTACATCACTTCCTCAAAGCTGAATCATGAGGGTATGTTTGTTGGCTATTAGTGGAAGGGAAGGGTGATGGAACAGACAGCCTGTGGCAATTATTCAATAAAACTGAATAGAGATTTGAATCTGATCTTATTGATCTGAAAAATAAATTGACAATCATCATTAAAGCAAAATTGCACATAATAATGAATGGAGGTGTCTATTGTTTGTTTACTTTCTAACAAAATTTTGGCCACTAGAAAGCCAAGGTTTTTCAAAGACCATCCTGTAAATATTAGTCTTCAGTGACTTTTGACTGGGACCCTGTAAGGCTTTTGATTCTCCATGGAACCAGCAAAAGAATCTAACAAAAAGAAAAACAGTCTGCTAAAGGAAAAATAAATAACTTATTTTCAATTCTGATTGCAATGATGCCCAACAAGGAAGCCAGGTATTAATGCTTAATGTTTAAGTTAAAAGTTCATGAAGGTAAGAGACATTGAAAACAGCTATTTATTACTACTTAGCTTTGCATATACAATCTTGCAGAAATCATGGTGCAATAAACATAACTCACCTGATTGTTGTGTTCGAGGTCGGTTCATAGCAGATGTTTTTGCCAATTTTTCTCTGGGTTCCTTTTCATTCACTTTTCTACGAATGCTTCCAAACACACTCCAGGCATCATTCGATGGTTCAGTCTCATTATCTTTGCCTTTTAGCCTGAGGGATGAAAAAAATGAGTTCCTCCTGTTTCTGAAAGGTAGATCTTGGTTTGTGCTGCTGTTTTGGTTCTCTTTGATGGTGAACTTTGCCAACATTTTTGGCATAAAATCTTCTAATTTAGTGCTGGAGGAATAGTCCAGTTTTGTTTTGTGTACAGGTTCAGCCAGTGATGAGACTCCATTGTCCTTTACATTGAATTCATTCTTTACTGACTCTTTACGAGTTAATGAGGAGGCAGACTGGCTTGACATGAAGTCCATTTCTGTTTCGTTGGAGTTAGTTGACCATTCTGTATTACTGCGGCTTCTTCTAAAAGGAATTGTAAGGTCAAAGTAGCTATTTGAAGCAACTGATTTGGAGTTATGGACTGATATATTCTTAGGGCTTTCTGAAGTAGAACTTACAGACCGTGTAAAGGATCGCTTGATTGCATTAGATAATATTGTGAAGGCAGATTTACTTTTGCTCTCCGACTCCCCTCCAGGGTCATGATTTACTTGTGAAGACGTTTCAACCACTTTCTTTATCACCGGATATTTTGGGTTTTGGTAATTCCAGTCAAGAAGTCTTGTTTTCTCCTCATTAGAGAGTAGCAGTTTTTTCAGGGTTGGATGCATGGTATTATTTGAGTCATGTGCTAGAAAGTCTTTTGTTTGTATTTGATCTGTTGTCTCTTCCTTTTCAAATACTTCAGAATAATCAGTGACATATATTGAGAGAGGATCTTTGACATTTTCAACATAGTCTTCTCTATATTTATCATGATCATCTTTGTAGTGTGAAATCAGCCCATTGGAATCTGACTTAAGAGGTCTAGATGCCCCATGTTCATTGTTTGTGGAGAAGAGTGCTTTGTGATGGGGCACATACGACGGAACGCCCTGGTATGTATCCTCAATGACGTTTCCATCATTCAGTGGGTGAGAAGCTTCAAAATGTCCAGGTGATATATGATTATTGAAAACCTGTACAACAACAATATTAAGACCAAAATTAAAATGTAGGTAACAGATCCAAAAATGAATTAACAACATATTAAATAGAAAGGAATATGTCAACAATATGTAACTTTTTCAGCCAAACAAAATGGTACTCCTTGGTCGGTGTTACCGAGTATACTCACGGTTGGCCATAATGAGAAATATTTTCATAACAATAGCCTGAAACATCAACAACTATATCAGCTTTACCTCAAATATGATAACAAGCAATAATGTAATGGGGCTTTTAGTTTGCTTTTCTCTGCTTTAATTCACCTAAACATTAATAAGACATCTAAGAAGAAAGGACCCCCCACTACTATGATCATAAAATACGTGGCTGTAAATTTAACTGCAGAAATAGGTAGATTACACAAATCTGGTGGTTTTCATCTCTCTTTATTTGCTCTGCTTGTGTTTTCACTGTTAATACTCAGGAATGGTTATTAATATATGATATTATTGGTAGTGGGCGTATCACATTTATTCAGGGTGTGCTCAGATATGGTATGTTATTTACATACAGTAAGCCAACACTGCCAATGGCTAAGCCTTTATTCATGTGGCATATTTGTACATTTTTAATTGGTTAAGATTGGGGTAAAAAAGTGGTTAAAAGTTTCTCTGATTTCTATTATTAGGGGCAAAGGAAAGGAATGTTTATTCATGTCTGGGAGCAGCACATGACCATTCGGAGGATTAATTAAAAGCCAATCTTTTTAGGTGGATAAATTGAGCAGAGTAGATGTGGTTCTATGTATCTCTATGTTTAATTATCTTTATTTATGTTAATTTTCTTTCCATTGTAAAATATGATTCTATATCACTCCCAAAAAACACTTTGAGGTAATTTGCTTTGATGTATATTTAATTTGGGGATACTAAAGAGAAATATTTTATTAGATATTCCATTTCGACCCCCCCCCCCCCCCAAACCACCCGAAAATTAAAAAAAAATGTAAAGCTTCAGGAAGGACACCAATTATCCAATATTGGATAATTTGGCACAACCTGTAATCTGGTAGTCCCCTCCCTGCTGCAGTAATCTCTGAATTGACAGAGAATCACTGCTTCCGCTGCTCATCGATGAACGGTGGCTCACAGGGTTACTGGGGATTGGGTGGCTTTGACTGATTAATCCAATTTGCAGACAACCGCAGGTCCAGATTATCCGTGCCCTACCTGTACATATAAAATCTCACCTTAAAAATAAAAATTATATGTTGAATTTATTGGAAAATGATATATATGAGTACATGGAGTGAAGATCTTATGATGGGAAGTTCTGCCATCACTTCTCTGTATACTAATACTGTCATGAGAAGAGGCTAGAACATTTAATGAAAACATTTAAAAAAAGAATAGGTACAATTAAATTGTTTGGGTATTGAGTTTATTCTTCACCACAACTATTTTTGGTTAGTGGACTGGAATTTACCTCCAATACTAGTTCATCATTAGTTCAATTTTTGGATCTAGAAATTCATGTTAAAGATCTCACATTCCGTAATAAAATATTCCTAAAAGCAGTGGATGTAAATAGTGATATCCTCTGAGACAGGTGTCCTTATAGTCCTTTGCTGTAAAATATTTCTGCAAATCAATTTTTTTTTAAATTAACGAACAAGCAGAAAATATGAAATATAAACGTAAAATGATGAACTATGGTGAACTGGAAAATATGTCCTATATTACTCAATATTCCCATCAAGCCCATAATATTAAAACATTTCTTTAAGAAGAATTTGAATATTTAATACAAGATAATAACTTATATTGCCTGTTACCGAATCAACCCAGAAGCAATCATACACATGTCAAGAAAAATTCTCAGAATTGGTTAGCTAATAATCCAGGATTTTGCAAATGTTTAAAAAATAGGGCCTAACAAATTACCAATAGGGAATTAAAAAATACATACATTTAAATCTCGCCAGACCATCCAGGAATTTTAGCATAGGAAGATTAATTACATTTGAATCTAGTAATGTTATTTACATGATCAGGTGCAATTGTTCCCTACAATATATAGGAAGAACATCTAGAAAATTCATAATTACAATTAGAGAACATTGTAATCAGAAAGGAGAATTACAACCTGCAATACTAGTTTGAGAAACCTAATGCGAATGCCGGGTGTTACATATGTTATGTCTAGAAATTTTTATTTTTATTTTTTTTTGGTTGATTATATTCTTCAAAAATATTGTATTATACTTGGATTTTAGCTTGTATTAATATTTTCTTATTTTAATATTTTACATGAATTATATATAATGTATTATATACAAGTTTATGATAGGGATTATTTCTGCAAAATTTATACCACAGACATTTTAAATTAAACTTAAGGTGTTTACAATAGGAACCCTATATAGGGCCAAAAGAAAAGGAACCGTCCATTCCTTAAGAATGCTAGGCAAAACTATTTGAGTGGTGTACATGCCCACTTTTCATGGACATCTCCAAATGTTTTAAGCCTCCTAAAAATTGACAAATTGGTAACAGACTCTGGATACATTGCTGCCGAGTGTTGATTGTGGGGATCAGCATTACAAACAAAGGCTGGACAGGTCACAATGGGGAGGAATATCTCTTTGCGGTTTAGTGAGTAATGTATACACATATACGTACACATATTATGATTTAAGAGTCCCTTTGTAAAACGTGGAGAAAGATTAAAGTGTATAATGGTGTCACACTATTGTTCTTTGTTTTTCTACACGTCTCTATCCTGTCTGCTTATATGTGGAATTGACCAAAAGCCACTTTTTGTATTTGTATAAATACTACACTATGATATGTTCTCTTTTCTTTTTTGTGAGATAGTTGAAGATCTATCCAAAGGTTACGAAAGCAAGTCAAAAGAAATTACCATTCAAAGGTTGAGAAACAAATATAAATAGAAACATGTAATTAAAATATTTATGTGAACAATTTTTTTGGAGTGTATACACTGTAATAATTTATATAGTTTAAACATTACTTATCACAATGTATATAAAAGATAGGTTTATTAATGCACTGATTTAATACGTTAGTTACCATCACTTAATACACTGGTGTGCACAAGGATTCTGGATCTTTAAATGTTTCTAACTTTATATATATATTTATATGTCATACATTACCTCATCTTCTGGAGAACTCGGGGGGCTGGATACACTTTCCCTTAAAGTTGCAGATTTTCTGCCTGTTAGCAAAGGAAATGCTGGAAAGATAACAAAATAGTGCAATATATGAAAATATTATCAATACCCATTTTAATGACTACAGAACAACTCAATATATTGGCATGGGCCAATAATGCGTGTTTGTGGCAAAGTAATAACCTTAGCATGTATGCAATACAGTTAAGTAAAAGGCTAGCCTGCCATGGTATATATTGGAGTGGTATAAATAAAACTGAATTTTATATGTACATTAATAAGTCTATGCTACACCATAATAGGACCACTGTAGTGGATTTCATTTTGTTGAAACTGTTGAGGAATAAAATAATTTTTAAGAAAAAAAAATCAATGTAGCTTTTAAACCATAGATTTAAACATTTCAGACTTGAGCAGATATTATTTTCTCTACCTCTAGAGTCCTAGAGGTGAGAACATTTACAGAGAAGGCTGCTCTGGTAGAAGCTTTTATCTTTAATTTGATTGAGGGCAGATACTACCTATTGGATCTCATGGTACAAATGGGAGATACCTGCTTCTTTAACATATATATTGATTTAATAACCTAAGACCTGTGTAAGATGATTAGGGAATATGATGGGTGCAGAATAAACAGAAAATCATTACCTGCCTAGGTCTATCAAACTTACAAATCATTGAATGAAAAATAAATAATATAAAAGAAATATAATCTAATGTAAAATATTTATCCATCACATGACTGTATCTAATACTCTTGTATATATTTTTTCAATACTTAATGATTTAAATATTTATACTTGTTCAGAGAAGAAACAGATGTATCAAAAAGAGTGTTACTGTGGGGCTCCATCCTCAGGTACCTTTATCCGCCTCATGGGCATATTTAGGTTTTATGTTGCCCTAGGCCACTCAGCCCATGCAGCCTATTTAAGCACCTGGGGCCATATATAGTTTGTCTGTCAATGACTGTCTGTCACAATTGTGTGGAAGAAAAAAGGATTTATTTAGTTGAGAATTCTAGTTTCATTACAAATATCCATAATAAAGATCAGACTTCAAGGTAAAACTTGAATACACAAAAGCACACTGTTATCTACTTCTTTCCCTGTATGCAAATCTAAATGGGTGAGAACAAAACACTCTGCACACCCTCCAATCTTGTCATCATCCCACTACCTCCTAACTGCAATCTGAAAACACCTTCCACTCAGGGGTGGAGCTACCCGTGGTGCAGGTGGTGCAGTGCACCAGGCCTCGCTTCTCGGGGGGCATTTAATTTATTTTCTGTAGAGCATTTCTACTGAGACTTCAAGAGATGGTGGTGTGGAGCATTTGAGAATGCTAGGTATGTGTATCAGGGAAGAGGTGAGAGAGAGCAAGGGCTGGATGACAGCAAAGTTCAGTGGGATGGGTTTTGTCAGGTTGGTGCTGAGAGGGTGCTGTGTGGGGATGGCTGCTGCAATTGACTGGGTGTTATTTAGGGATGGGTGCTAAGAGGTGTGGGGGCTGTTTGGGGTGGACGTTGAGAGGGAGTGGGTGCTAAATAGAGATAATAGATGTATATACTGTATGTATGCTGCATGCAGGCCAGATGTAAGAGAAGGGAAGCAGCTATGAAAATTGGTCTTAGGCGGAGCAGCTATGGGAATGGTTCTTGGGAAGGGGTGCAGTTATAGCAGGGGGTCTTTTAAGGAGGAAGATATTATGGGAAGGGTTTTCGGGAGGTGAACTGAGTGAATTGGTACCTAGGGGGTGCAGTGTAGTGATGTCGCGAACATAAAATTTTTGATTTGCGAACCGCGAACGCGAACCCGCGAACGCGAACCGCCGCAAATGTTCGCGAACCGGCGAACCCGGCGAACCGCCATAGACTTCAATGGGCAGGCGAATTTTAAAACCCACAGGGACTCTATCTGGCCACAATAGTGATGGGAAAGTTGTTTCAACGGGACTAACAACTGGAATGTGGCATGCCGGAGGGGGATCCATGGCAAAACTCCCACGGAAAATTACATAGTTGATGCAGAGTCTGGTTTTAAGCCATAAAGGGCATAAATTACCTAACATTCCTAAATTGTTTGGAATAACGTGCTTTAAAACATCAGGTATGATGTTGTATCGATCAGGTAGTGTAAGGGTTAGGCCCGCTTCACAGTGACAGACCAAACTCCCCGTTTAACGCACAGCAAACAACCACAAACAGTCCATTTGCACAACCGCAAACTCCCCATTTGCACAAGGTTGGATACCAAGCTAGCCATGTCCCGTTCCTTGTCCTCACTGATGTCATTGAAGGTCTCTTCCTCCACCCAGCCACCAAGGGTCCTCGAAAGGTGACAACAAGCCCACTGGGACGCCTGCTGTGTTTGGTCTTCCACCTCCTCAAAGCCACCTTCCTCCTCTGACTCCTCTTCTTCAGACTCCTCTCACTGCCTTGCCTCTCTCTGCATTATTATAAGGTGTGTTAAGTAGTACTACTCTTATCAGTTTAATACCTGTTACGTCACCTATCAGGGGACGTGTATAAGGCCTGGATTTTTGGAACCGGGAGATGGAAAAAGATGCTTTGTTGGTCGTATCCCTTCAAATTGGGGGCACGGCACGTGCAATCAAAGATGCCACCAGATAGGAGTGGCGTGTTTGTAAGTACTACTCTTATCAGTTTAACACCTGTTACAGCACCTATCAGGGGGCGTGTATAAGGCCTGGATTTTTAGAACCGGGAGATGGAAAAAGATGCTTTGTTGGTCGTATCACTTCAATTTTGGGGCACGGCACGTGCAATCAAAGGTGCCACCATATAGGAGTGGCGTGTTTGTAAGTACTACTCTTATCAGTTTAATACCTGTTACAGCACCTATCAGGGCACGTGTATAAGGCCTGGATTTTTGTAACCGGGAGATGGAAAAAGATGCTTGGTTGGTCGTATCACTTCAATTTTGGGGCACGGCACGTGCAATCAAAGGTGCCACCAGATAGGAGTGGCGTGTTTGTAAGTACTACTCTTATCAGTTTAATACTTGTTACGTCACCTATCAGGGGGCGTGTATAAGGCCTGGATTTTTAGAACCGGGAGATGGAAAAAGATGCTTGGTTGTTGGTCATATCACTTCAATTTTGGGGCACAGCACGTGCAATCAAAGGTGCCACCAGATAGGAGTGGCGTGTTTGTAAGTACTACTCTTATCAGTTTAATACTTGTTACGTCACCTATCCGGGGGCGTGTATAAGGCCTGGATTTTTAGAACCGAGAGATGGAAAAAGATGCTTGGTTGTTGGTCATATCACTTCAATTTTGGGGCACGTGCAATCAAAGGTGCCACCATCTAGGAGTGGCGTGTTTGTAAGTACTACTCTTATCAGTTTAATACCTGTTACAGCACCTATCAGGGGGCGTGTATAAGGCCTGGATTTTTAGAACCGGGAGATGGAAAAAGATGCTTAGTTGTTGGTCATATCACTTCAATTTTGGGGCACGGCACGTGCAATCAAAGGTGCCACCATATAGGAGTGGCGTGTTTGTAAGTACTACTCTTATCAGTTTAATACTTGTTACGTCACCTATCAGGGGGCGTGTATAAGGCCTGGATTTTTAGAACCGGGAGATGGAAAAAGATGCTTGGTTGTTGGTCATATCACTTCAATTTTGGGGCACGGCACGTGCAATCAAAGGTGCCACCATATAAGAGTGGCGTGTTTGTAAGTACTACTCTTATCAGTTTAATACCTGTTACAGCACCTATCAGGGGGCGTGTATAAGGCCTGGATTTTTGGAACCGGGGGATGGAAAAAGATGCTTGGTTGGTCGTATCACTTCAAATTTGGGGCACTTTGTGGCATTAGCTTCTTACGCTCAAACATGTCCTTTATAGGCACCTGACTATGGGCAGATGAGCAGGAACTGCTCAAGGTGAGAGACGGAGTGGCGGATGGTTGAGAGGGGGCAAGGAGGACAGCAGTGGTTGATGTGGCTGATGATGCTGGACCAGGAGGAGGATGGCGGCTTTGAGTTTGTGTGCTGCTTGTACTCATGTGTTGTTCTGGAGTCACCCAAACATTAGGTCTCAACCTGTAGAGGATAAGGGAACCAGGCTACTCTAGACCTCATTCGTCATTACAGGTTTTTACAGATTGGTACTATGCGTGCAAGCTACTGTGACAACAGATATAAGTGGCACTGTGCACCTACAGAAGTTGGCAGAGTAGACGCTGTAGGCCTGACACAGACGCTTGCAGACAAGTAACTGCTATTCAATATATTACAGTCAAAATTGTATTCTTTGTTTAAATGTGCACTACTGACTGTTACACCAGATATGAGTGGTGGCACTGACTGGGCAAGTGGGCACAGTATACAATGTGAGCCTAAGACACACACGCTGGCAGGCAGGCAAATGAAATTAGATTACACAGAAAAAAGTGTTGTTTTTTTTAAATGTATAGTGCTGGTACACCACTAGATTGGATTGGTTGAACTTGGCACAGTACTTGTAAGCCTGACACACACACTGGCTAGCGGTCAGGCAAATGAACTTAGATTGGCGGTCAGGCAAATGAACTTAGATTTAAGAAAATAAAATTATTGTTTTTTTAAATGTAGACTGCTGGTACCCCAACTAGATTGGATTGGTTGAACTTAGCACAGTACTTGTAAGCCTGACACACACACTGGCTAGCGGTCAGGCAAATGAACTTAGATTGGCGGTCAGGCAAATGAGCTTAGATTTAAGAAAATAAAATTATTGTTTTTTTTAAATGTAGACTGCTGGTACCCCAACTAGATTGGATTGGTTGAACTTGGTACAGTTCTTGTAAGCCTGACACACACACTGGCTAGAGGTCAGGCAAATGAACTTAGATTGGCGGTCAGGCAAATGAACTTAGATTTAAGAAAATAAAATTATTGGTTTTTTAAATGTAGACTGCTGGTACCCCAACTAGATTGGATTGGTTGAACTTGGCACAGTACTTGTAAGCCTGACACACACACTGGCTAGCGGTCAGGCAAATGAACTTAGATTGGCAGTCAGGCAAATGAACTAAGATTTAACAAAATAAAAGTTTTGGTTTTTTAAAAGTAGACAACTAGTAATCAAGATTGTATTGGTTGCACTGTGCACACACAGTATAAGCTGTGAGCCTGACACACACACTTGCTAGCAGGGGCTAGCAGGGAGACAGGCAAATGAAGTTAGATTAGAGAGAAAAAAACAAACAAAAAAAAATGATGGTATAGCCCTAAAAAGGGCTTTTTGGGGTGCTGTGTTTACAGCAGAGATCTGATGAGTCCTTCAGTACTGCACTGGACACTGAATAAACTTGCCTAGCTATTGATTTCCCTATTCAATCAGCATCACCTACACTCTTCCTCCTCTCAGTAAGACTGCAAGTTAGTTATGATTCCAAAATGGCTGCTGTCCATGAGGTAGAAGGGTGTGGAAGGCAGGGTATGATACTGATTGGCTGGAATGTGTCTGCTGACTGTGAGTCAAAGTTTGCTCAATGATAAAGTATAGGGGGCGGATCGAACATCGCATATGTTCGCAGTTCACCGCTAACGCGAACATGCTATGTTCGCCGGGAACAGTCCGCCGGCGAACTATTCGCGACATCTCTAGTGCAGTGCAAAAAAAAAGTACTAGGGTGGGGCCCATATTGTATTTTTTCAATTCTTTAGCTCCGCCACTGCTCCCACTCACTCCCCTTCTCCACTCTTGGCCTCCAGAACCCACAGAAATCTGCAAGCACTTGACCCACAGCACCTTTCCACTTCACTACAACCTCTTCTCAGTCCTCTCACCACCTTGACCTGCGCTGACATTGCCACCTCGCAATACAACATGACTCTTATCTTCCACCCTTGACACTACTGCCCTTATAACCACAGGCAAAAGCCCTACCGCTCATTCACAAACATGGCACACTACCCAAATGCTACATCCAGAGGTGCTCCCACACTGCTGAACGACTATAGAGGAAAGTTCACACCTCAGTAGACTTCCACAGTACAAGCTTATTTGCGCTTCTACTACTCTGCCCTCAATCTTGCCAAACAGCATTACTTCTTATCATTAATATCAAATATATCCTCTAACCTCAAACATTTGTTTGCCACATTCAATGCTCTCCTCTGTCCACCCTCATCTCCTGACCCTTCTTGTCTCACAACTGAGGACTCAGCTTCTCTGTCTAACTATCGCCCTCTCTCTACTTCCCTGGCTTCAAAACTGCTTGAGCAATTCATTTACAATCACCTTATCCAATGTATTCCCTCCATCTCCCTCACTGACCTTTTCCAATCTTGGGATTGTGCTGGATCATGCCCTCTCTTTCATTCCTCACATAAATCAAACACACAATTTTGTAATTTTCACTTTAAAAATCTCCAAAATATGTCACTATCTTACACAAGACACAAGTGAAATTCTAATCAACGCATCATGTCTCACCATGACTACTACTCTCTCCTTGCTGGCCTCCCCATCACCCGTCTCTCTCCATTCCAATCCATAATGAACACCTCCACTAGACTCATCTACTAAACTCAACACTCGGTGTCTGCAGCTCCTCTTTGTCAGTCACTCCACTGGCGTCCCAAAACCTCAAGAATAAGATTTAAAATCTTGACCCTAAAAGTCCTCAACAATAGTGCGCCCTCTTTTATCTTGTATCAAAATGCTTGCCCAACAGCTTATTTGCTCTGCTAATTACCTGCTTCTTTCCTCCTCTCTTATCACCTCCTCTCACTCCCGCCTTCAATACTTTACTCGTGCTGCCCCTCCTCTATGGAACTCCTTGCCTCGCTCCACTAGACTCCTTCTACCTCAAAACCTCATTAAAAATACATCTATTTAAAGAACCTTATCTACCTTCAGCCTTAATATGCTTAATGTATCTATCATCCTCCTATATCACACCCAAAGCCTTTAGACTGTAAGTTTACAAGTTTTCAATCTTGTGTTGGTGATTTAGGGAAAGCTCTGTGTATGTTTAATTTTAAGCTCAAAGACAGGGCCCTCCATTTGTTTGCAGTGTGCTAAAATTCTTTTTGACTTGTACTTAACCCATCTAAAGCACTACCAAATATGGGCCCTATATAATTGTCCAAATAGCAATTATTGGAGCACGTAAATGTTACAGATATTTAATCGGCTTCTTTTACCTACTCGCAATTCAATTGCTAGTTCGCAATTCGGTTGTCAAAAACGTAACTCCGTCCTACAGTGGGGGAAAAAAGTATTTGATCCCCTGCTGATTGTGAACGTCTGTCCACTGACAAAGAAACGATCAGCCTATAATTTTAATGGTCGGTGTATTTTAACAGTGAGAGACAGAATAACAAAAAATAGAAAAACGCATGTCAAAAAAGTTATAAAATGATTTGCGGGTCAGTGAGGAAAAGAGGAAAATAAGTATTTGATCCCATATCAATCGGCAAGATTTCTGGCTCCCAGGTGTCTTTTATACAGGTAACGAGCTGAGATTAGGAGCACACTCTTAAAGGGAGTGCTCCTAATCTCAGCTCATTACCTGTATAAAAGACACCTGTCCACAAAAGCAATGAATCAGATTCCAACCTCTCCACCATGGCCAAGACCAAAGAGCTGTCCAAGGGTGTCAGCGACAAGATTGTAGACCTACAGAAGGCTGGAATGGGCTACAAGACCATCGCCAAGCAGCTTGGTGAGAAGGTGACAACAGTTGGTGTGATTATTCGCAAATGGAAGTAACACAAAATATCTGCCAGTCTCCCTCTGTCTGATGCTCCATGCAAGATCTCACCTCGTGGAGTTTCAATGATCATGAGCACGGTGAGGAATCAGCCCAGAACTACACAGGAGGATCTTGTTAATGCTCTCAAGGCAGCTGGGATCCTAGTCACCAAGAAAACAATTGGTAACACACTACGCCGTGAAGGACTGAAATCCTGCAGCGCCCGAAAGATCCCCCTGCTAAAGGAAGCACATGTACAGGCCCTTCTGAAGTCTGCCAATGAACATCTGTATGATTCAGAGGAGAACTGGGTGAAAGTGTTGTGGTCGGAAGAGACCAAAAGCAAGCTCTTTGGCATCAACTCAACTCTCTCTGTTTGCAGGAGGAAGAATGCCGCTTATAACCCCAAAAACACCATCAAACATGGAGGTGGAAACATTATGCTTTGGGGGGTGTTTTTCTACTAAGGGGACAGGACAACTGCACCGCATCAAAGGGACGATGGACGGGCCATGTATCGTCAAATCTTGGGTGAGAACCCCTTTCCCTAGTCAGGGCATTGAAAATGGATCGTGGATGGGTATTCCACCATGACAATGACCCAAAACACACTGCCAAGGCAACAAAGGAGTGGCTCAAGAAGAAGCACATTAAGGTCCTGGAGTGGACTAGTCTCATTTACTATTGGCTCTGTCTAAATTGTAACTTACAGGCTTGCTTACTTGATGATGATCATGCCCTGATCCCCTACTTGCTGGTTCATGGTTTGCGTGTTGGGGCTGTGAACATGTAATTGAGGGCTTGAGTCAATTAAATACATCTGTAACTGTAACAAATTTCTAACCCGCAGACATACGGCCTGTGTGAAGGTAATTACGGGCTTGGAATTAAACGGGGGCTTATGTTGGCTACACTGATTATATTTTCTTCAAACTACTAATTGCTAATTAGTTGCCAAAAAAAGAAATGAAACACTATTGTGCTGCAATAACCGTATAAATAAAATATCTTCTAACTCTAAACAACCATTCAGGTAAGAAGCTTATAATACATTTAATCGGTGTTTATACAAAAGACTATCCCATTGTTTCTTCTTACTGTGTCAAGAAACATAACCGGATCTGATAAGAGATAAAGCTATCGTTCGGATATTGTTATTTTTTGAGCAATTGTTTTGAAGGTGAATGATACAGTCATCACATGAATAGGAGCCTGGGGTACAATGGACATTGTGTCCTACGTCAATCACACTGTGGTCCTCCATAAAAGACCTTTGAAGCATCTGATTCCTTGCATTGCACCAGCAGAGGAATTACACTCCTGTGTTCTACATACATTCTTGTGAGCATGTAAGTGCCTTCTTAAGATGCAACCTTTTTCAGGGTGAGGAGAAACTATTTCATGCAACATTCTCTAAATTCTTCTGCATTTGAGACATTGCCGATACTTTAGAAGACAAAGGGCTCCCTCCAGTGGCGGAACTAAAAAAAGGTGTCAAATCTTCTAAACTGATTCCCATATTAAAGAGAAAAAGAAAGTTTCTGAATTTCACTAGGAATATTATATATAACTGTATATAATTATTTTTGTATACTTGATATTATTAAGAAATAGTCCGTAACTGGTTTCTCCCCTCTGCAGCTCATGAAGACATTGCACTTCTGAGTACAGGTGTTGCCCTCTTTCATAACATAATCAGTGGCAATATTCTGTAACATGCTCCTTGAAAGAGATAACTGACAGGCTAGCTTGAAACACTGCAATTCACACTATGTATGCATGAGGTTCATGAGCTTCAGAGGGCAGACCCAAACAAGTAAAAATTGTATAATTTTAGGCAGAAAAACAGGGCTTTCAATGGTACTGCTCGTGCAATAAGGCTTAATTTATTTAGCAAGAATTTTAAAGATTAGCAAGAAAATCATTATTTGAAGACGAGAAATCAATGTATCTTAAAAAAACATGCATACAAAGTTACATGTTTAAGACGGAATAGGTGCCCAGGAGGCTGTCCTGGTGTTTTTTATGACAAATGACATCCTATGGTACGAGCACAATAATAGCACTTTCTTATAGAAACATAACATGGTTTCTTATTCCAGACTTTTTGTGGCCTTATACACTGAATGGCTTGAATTGACTTGTATCAAATCCTTCTCAAACTCTGTAAGTAATTACTGGAGACATTTCCTCCCTCTGGGCATTTTCTAAGAATTATCACCTAGTGTACTCGTATGCACATGAGATGATATCACTAGTGCAGCCAAATAAATATTTTCCCATTTATAGTCATCTGCTGCAATCTGAGGTCGCTCATCCAATTACTGTAACAGATTGTCAGACGTCCCAGTTACAGAGAGCAGCGCGTGTAGTGGTGTTTATCTGTAGGTGACTATAATAACCAGCAGAGTTATGTCATCTTTCAGAGGATATACGTGTCAGTATCAACAATAATAAACACAAAAAAACATATCTGATTGCCCCAGTGCTGCAGTGCCCCTCAAAAATGTATTTTTTTTAAAATGTCTTTGTTTAAATTCTCAGGGCCCCACCTACCCGCCCCCCCCCCCCAATATAATTAAAAACGACATATATATATTTGGTCTCTAGTGGCCAAATCTGGTAAAAAGTGATTAAGTTTAATTTTGCTATTTTTTGTGTCCCCTGTTCATATTTCCTACGTCCCTGCTGATAAGGACCAGAAAGGCCTATCTAGTCTGTCTATTATATCTATGTAAAAGCTTGGCTTAATTAATCCTCAAGATTTACGTGTTTGTCCAGACATGCTCAAATTCCTTAAATTTGTTTAGCCCTACAATTTCAACTGGAAATTTGTTCCACTTATCTACTAATATTCTTCAATATTTTAACTAGCAAACCTCAAATCATGACCAAATCCCTCCTTCCCAACATTAAAGACTATGAACTAATGGTAGTAACTTTACCGTCTCCTCGTAATTTATCCTTCTCACAGATTTATTATCACTCCCCTTTTCAACCCTCTAATCATCATCCCTCTCTCCCTGATGATAAAACGATAAACGCACCACTATATGGTGAGAAAATATATGTTTGAAAAATGTAATCCAAGGGTATAATTAGGCAAAGAAAATTTCATAAACCTAGTTTTTAATTAAAAAGACAGTGTGTTGGTGCAACTGGTGACTGGATATACAATACTTTGATGAAGGCTGCGTGTTAACATTTCTGCAGGAGCAGGGCTTGCAGTTACTCTTTTAACTTCCCTGTGTCTCTGCCCCGTGTCTCTCTACCCCAGTGTCTCTTCCCCCCCTCTCCCTCTCCTGTGTCTCTCCCCCTCCCTCCGTCCCCTGTGTCTCTTCCCCCTCTCCCTCCCCTGTGTCTCTTTCCCCCCTCTCCCTCATGTCTCTTTCCCTGCCCCTCCATTATCATCCTCCTCATCCTTTCTCCTCAATCCCCCTCCTCATCCTCCCTCCTCATCCTCAACCCCCCTCCTCATCCTCCCTCCTCATCCTCTCTCCTCAACCCCCCTTTATCCTCCCTCCTCATCACTTTACTCCTCTCTAATTACCTCCCCCTCTCCCTTTCCCCTCTCTTACCGTTCATCCTCGGTTCCTCCGCTCCTCTGTGCGTCTTCCAGCTGTGTCAGGACCCGGCATATGCTAATAACATGACATCATATACGCGTCACGTCATTAGTATTGGCTGGATCCCGACACAGCCGGAAAACGCACAGAGGAGCAGCTGATGGAAGGTAAGAGAGGGAAAAAGGAGAGGGGGAGGTAATTACAGAGGGGTAAAGTGATGAGGACGGAGGATGAGGAGAGAAGTTAAGGAGGGAGGATGAGGAAGGGGGTTGAGGAGAGGGGTTGAGGAGGGAGGATGAGGAGGGGGTTGAGGAGAGAGGATGAGGAGGGAGGATGAGGAGGGGGATTGAGGATGAGAAGGGAGGATGATGAGGGAGGTTGAGGAGAGAGGATGAGGAGGAAAATAAGGGAGGGGGAGGGAAAGAGACATGAGGGAGAGGGGGGAAAGAGACACAGGGGAGGGAGAGGGGGAAGAGACACAGGGGAGGGAGGGGGGAAGAGACACAGGGGAGGGAGGGAGGGGGAAGAGACACAGGGGAGGGAGGGAGGGGGGAGAGACACAGGGGAGGGAGGGAGGGCGGGGGGAGAGACACAGGGGAGGGAGGGAGGGCGGGGGGAGAGACACAGGGGAGGGAGGGAGGGCGGGGGGAGAGACACAGGGGAGGGAGGGAGGGCGGGGGAAGAGACACAGGGGAGGGAGGGAGGGGGGAAGAGACACAGTGGAGACAGGGGAGGGAGAGGAGGGGAAGAGACACATGGGAGAGAGGGGGGGAAGAGCCACAGGGGAGAGAGAGGGTGAAACAAGAAAGGGGCACATAGGGCACAAAAGGGATACAGGGGGCAGCCCATTTCCCTCCCTCGGCTTATACTCGAGTGCATACATTAAGTTCCTGGGGACTGTAAGAGCTTAATGAACATTGACAATTACAATGACAAATGCTCCGTCCATTTGTTTCCTCTCTGCCAAAAATTATATATAGAAAACACACCTAAAAATTAGTGAGCATAAATAGGGTGTAATGTTTAGAGATTGATTTGTTATTTTTTATTTCTCCTTTTCTTACATGGGGATGTTTGACCCATAGTTGATTCTACATTAGAGCAATATACAGTAGGCTCTCAGTTATCGGGCACCCACAGGGAATGGTAGATGCCGGATAAATGTAGTTTATGGTTGCTTGAGAGTCACTATTAATAGAGGCCTAGATTAGCTGCACATAGGATGCTCTGCTAAGGATATCTGTCAGTGAGGGCTGTTCTAGTAGCAGCAGCTTTCACTTCTCACTTACACACGGGTACGTTGGGCCGGAGGGTGCTGAACACAAGGAATGTAACGGCAACACTGCCCTGGCTCAGTCACTCATGCCCAGGGAATGTAACCCCAACACTGCCCTGGCTCAGTCACTCATACCCAGGGAATGTAACCCCAACACTGCACAAGCTCAGTCACTCATGCCCGGGGAATGTAACCCCAACACTGCACTGGCTCAGTCACTCATGCCCGGGGAATGTAACCCCAACACTGCACTGGCTCAGTCACTCATGCCCGGGGAATGTAACCCCAACACTGCCCTGGCTCAGTCACTCATGCCCGGGGAATGTAACCCCAACACTGCACTGGCTCAGTCACTCATGCCCGGGGAATGTAACCCCAACACTGCCCTGGCTCAGTCACTCATGCCCGGGGAATGTAACCCCAACACTGCCCTGGCTCAGTCACTCATGCCCAGGGAATGTAACCCCAACACTGCCCTGGCGCAGTCACTCATGCCCAGGGAATGTAACCCCAACACTGCCCTGGCTCAGTCACTCATGCCCGGGGAACGTAACCCCAACACTACCCTGGCTCAGTCACTCATGCCCAGGGAACGTAACCCCAACACTGCCCTGGCTCAGTCACTCATGCCCGGGGAACGTAACCCCAACACTGCCCTGGCTCAGTCACTCATGCCCAGGGAATGTAACCCCAACACTGCCCTGGCTCAGTCACTCATGCCCAGGGAATGTAACCCCAACACTGCCCTGGCTCAGTCACTCATGCCCGGGGAACGTAACCCCAACACTACCCTGGCTCAGTCACTCATGCCCGGGGAACGTAACCCCAACACTGCCCTGGCTCAGTCACTCATGCCCAGGGAACGTAACCCCAACACTGCCCTGGCTCAGTCACTCATGCCCAGGGAATGTAACCCCAACACTGCCCTGGCTCAGTCACTCATGCCCAGGGAATGTAACCCCAACACTGCCCTGGCTCAGTCACTCATGCCCGGGGAACGTAACCCCAACACTGCCCTGGCTCAGTCACTCATGCCCGGGGAACGTAACCCCAACACTGCCCTGGCTCAGTCACTCATGCCCAGGGAACGTAACCCCAACACTGCCCTGGCTCAGTCACTCATGCCCAGGGAATGTAACCCCAACACTGCCCTGGCTCAGTCACTCATGCCCGGGGAATGTAACCCCAACACTGCCCTGGCTCAGTCACTCATGCTCGGGGAATGTAACCCCAACACTGCACTGGCTCAGTCACTCATGCCCGGGGAATGTAACCCCAACACTGCACTGGCTCGGTCACTCCTGCCTGGGGAAGGTAACGCCAACACTGCCCTGGCTCAGTCACTCATGCCCGGGGTACATAACCCCAACACTGCCCTGGCTCAGTCACTCATGCCCTGGGAACGTAACCCCAACACTGCCCTGGCTCAGTCACTCATGTGCGGGGAATGTAACCCCAACACTGCCCTGGCTCAGTCACTCATGCCCGGGGAAGGGAACGCCAACACTGCCCTGGCTCAGTCACTCATGTGCGGGGAATGTAACCCCAACACTGCCCTGGCTCAGTCACTCATGTGCGGGGAATGTAACCCCAACACTGCCCTGGCTCAGTCACTCATGTGCGGGGAATGTAACCCCAACACTGCCCTGGCTCAGTCACTCATGCCCAGGGAATGTAACCCCAACACTGCCCTTGCTCAGTCACTCATGCCCAGGGAATGTAACCCCAACACTGCCCTGGCTCAGTCACTCATGTGAGGGGAATGTAACCCCAACACTGCCCTGGCTCAGTCACTCATGCCCGGGGAACGTAACCCCAACACTGCCCTGGCTCAGTCACTCATGCCCAGGGAACGTAACCCCAACACTGCCCTGGCTCAGTCACTCATGCCCAGGGAATGTAACCCCAACACTGCCCTGGCTCAGTCACTCATGCCCAGGGAATGTAACCCCAACACTGCCCTGGCTCAGTCACTCATACCCGGGGAATGTAACCCCAACACTGCCCTGGCTCAGTCACTCATGCCCGGGGAATGTAACCCCAACACTGCACTGGCTCAGTCACTCATGCCCAGGGAATGTAACCCCAACACTGCACTGGCTCAGTCACTCCTGCCTGGGGAAGGTAACGCCAACACTGCCCTGGCTCAGTCACTCATGCACGGGGAACGTAACCCCAACACTGCCCTGTCTCAGTCACTCATGCCCGGGGAACGTAACCCCAACACTGCCCTGGCTCAGTCACTCATGTGCGGGGAATGTAACCCCAACACTGCCCTGGCTCAGTCACTCCTGCCTGGGGGAGGTAACCCCAACACTGCCCTGGCTCAGTCACTGCTGCCCGGGGAAGGGAACGCCAACACTGCCCTGGCTCAGTCACTCATGCCCGGGGTACATAACCCCAACACTGCCCTGGCTCAGTCACTCATGCCCGGGGAACGTAACCCCAACACTGCCCTGGCTCAGTCACTCATGCCCGGGGAATGTAACCCCAACACTGCACTGGCTCAGTCACTCATGTGAGGGGAATGTAACCCCAACACTGCACTGGCTCAGTCACTCCTGCCCGGGGAAGGTAACGCCAACACTGCCCTGGCTCAGTCACTCATGCCCGGGGAAGGGAACGCCAACACTGCCCTGGCTCAGTCACTCATGTGCGGGGAATGTAACCCCAACACTGCCCTGGCTCAGTCACCCATGTGCGGGGAATGTAACCCCAACACTGCCCTGGCTCAGTCACTCATGTGCGGGGAATGTAACCCCAACACTGCCCTGGCTCAGTCACTCATGCCCAGGGAATGTAACCCCAACACTGCCCTGGCTCAGTCACTCATGCCCAGGGAACGTAACCCCAACACTGCCCTGGCTCAGTCACTCATGCCCGGGGAACGTAACCCCAACACTGCCCTGGCTCAGTCACTCATGCCCGGGGAACGTAACCCCAACACTGCCCTGGCTCAGTCACTCATGCCCAGGGAACGTAACCCCAACACTGCCCTGGCTCAGTCACTCATGCCCAGGGAATGTAACCCCAACACTGCCCTGGCTCAGTCACTCATGCCCGGGGAACGTAACCCCAACACTGCCCTGGCTCAGTCACTCATGCCCGGGGAATGTAACCCCAACACTGCACTGGCTCAGTCACTCATGTGCGGGGAATGTAACCCCAACACTGCACTGGCTCAGTCACTCCTGCCTGGGGAAGGTAACGCCAACACTGCCCTGGCTCAGTCACTCATGCCCGGGGAAGGGAACGCCAACACTGCCCTGGCTCAGTCACTCATGGGCGGGGAATGTAACCCCAACACTGCCCTGGCTCAGTCACTCATGTGCGGGGAATGTAACCCCAACACTGCCCTGGCTCAGTCACTCATGTGCGGGGAATGTAACCCCAACACTGCCCTGGCTCAGTCACTCATGCCCAGGGAATGTAACCCCAACACTGCCCTGGCTCAGTCACTCATGCCCAGGGAATGTAACCCCAACACTGCCCTGGCTCAGTCACTCATGCCCGGGGAACGTAACCCCAACACTGCCCTGGCTCAGTCACTCATGCCCGGGGAACGTAACCCCAACACTGCCCTGGCTCAGTCACTCATGCCCGGGGAACGTAACCCCAACACTGCCCTGGCTCAGTCACTCATGCCCAGGGAACGTAACCCCAACACTGCCCTGGCTCAGTCACTCATGCCCAGGGAATGTAACCCCAACACTGCCCTGGCTCAGTCACTCATGCCCAGGGAATGTAACCCCAACACTGCCCTGGCTCAGTCACTCATACCCGGGGAATGTAACCCCAACACTGCCCTGGCTCAGTCACTCATGCCCGGGGAATGTAACCCCAACACTGCACTGGCTCAGTCACTCATGCCCAGGGAATGTAACCCCAACACTGCACTGGCTCGGTCACTCCTGCCTGGGGAAGGTAACGCCAACACTGCCCTGGCTCAGTCACTCATGCCCGGGGAACGTAACCCCAACACTGCCCTGGCTCAGTCACTCATGCCCGGGGAAGGGAACGCCAACACTGCCCTGGCTCAGTCACTCATGTGCGGGGAATGTAACCCCAACACTGCCCTGGCTCAGTCACTCATGTGCGGGGAATGTAACCCCAACACTGCCCTGGCTCAGTCACTCATGTGCGGGGAATGTAACCCCAACACTGCCCTGGCTCAGTCACTCATGCCCAGGGAATGTAACCCCAACACTGCCCTGGCTCAGTCACTCATGCCCAGGGAATGTAACCCCAACACTGCCCTGGCTCAGTCACTCATGCCCGGGGAACGTAACCCCAACACTGCCCTGGCTCAGTCACTCATGCCCGGGGAACGTAACCCCAACACTGGCCTGGCTCAGTCACTCATGCCCGGGGAACGTAACCCCAACACTGCCCTGGCTCAGTCACTCATGCCCAGGGAACGTAACCCCAACACTGCCCTGGCTCAGTCACTCATGCCCAGGGAATGTAACCCCAACACTGCCCTGGCTCAGTCACTCATGCCCAGGGAATGTAACCCCAACACTGCCCTGGCTCAGTCACTCATACCCGGGGAATGTAACCCCAACACTGCCCTGGCTCAGTCACTCATGCCCGGGGAATGTAACCCCAACACTGCACTGGCTCAGTCACTCATGCCCAGGGAATGTAACCCCAACACTGCACTGGCTCGGTCACTCCTGCCTGGGGAAGGTAACGCCAACACTGCCCTGGCTCAGTCACTCATGCCCGGGGAACGTAACCCCAACACTGCCCTGGCTCAGTCACTCATGCCCGGGGAATGTAACCCCAACACTGCACTGGCTCAGTCACTCATGCCCGGGGAATGTAACCCCAACACTGCACTGGCTCGGTCACTCCTGCCTGGGGAAGGTAACGCCAACACTGCCCTGGCTCAGTCACTCATGCCCGGGGAACAAAACCCCAACACTGCCCTGGCTCAGTCACTCATGCCCGGGGAACGTAACCCCAACACTGCCCTGGCTCAGTCACTCATGCCCGGGGAATGTAACCCCAACACTGCACTGGCTCAGTCACTCATGTGCGGGGAATGTAACCCCAACACTGCACTGGCTCAGTCACTCCTGCCTGGGGAAGGTAACGCCAACACTGCCCTGGCTCAGTCACTCATGCCCGGGGAAGGGAACGCCAACACTGCCCTGGCTCAGTCACTCATGTGCGGGGAATGTAACCCCAACACTGCCCTGGCTCAGTCACTCATGTGCGGGGAATGTAACCCCAACACTGCCCTGGCTCAGTCACTCATGTGCGGGGAATGTAACCCCAACACTGCCCTGGCTCAGTCACTCCTGCCTGGGGGAGGTAACCCCAACACTGCCCTGGCTCAGTCACTGCTGCCCGGGGAAGGGAACGCCAACACTGGCCTGGCTCAGTCACTAATGCACGGGTAATGTAACCCCAACACTGTCCTGGCTCGGTCACTCATGCCTGTCTGCTTCCAGATAAAACTGAATTTTAGAGACATACAATGGATAAAATCTAGGTGCCTGTAAGCATTTTGTGGCAGGATAATCTGGCTCCTGGCATTTGTTAAGCCCTGTAAAATTTATTTTTATTTAAAGTTAATTTTTTTTTTTTTTTAAATATGGTTGCTTGAGAGTTCTGGATTACTGAGAGTCTCCTGTATATATTAAAACGGAGTGTTGAAGTTTCCAGACCAGATGGAACTCTCTATACACTAAGTGTTAAAAAAGTTACATTTTATCTACAACTTATTTTAGTCTAATTCCTAAACAGCTGCTAATGTAATTGGATAAATAACATACCCGGGGGGCACAAATCCCCCCCCCTGATTAAATGAATAGGGGACATAAAAAATAGTAAATTTAATCATGCATTACCAAATTTGGCCACTAGATGTGTTATGGAGTGGCATTATGGAGCAGTATGTCTTTCCCATGAAAGATTTGACCCCCTCAATTATCTTATATATATATATATATATAAATAAAGATAAATTATGGCATATAGACATACTTTTTTATATAAAGTGTTTGAAGGGCACTGCCGCAGAGTAGGGAACCAGCGGTAGGACCGCCCCTGATTTATATCCTGGGAGTAAAGTTGAATTATCCCCCCCAGATTTTTTTGGGCTCCTACGCCCATGTTTTAATCCCAAATAAAAAGTAACTTTTTATGCCTCAGGGTCCAGAATTGACTGATGTGATACACTGGTCTTTATCATAAAGCAAGAGAGTCCCAAGGAAATATATTAATAGTCAGGCATAGAATACATGTCCTTACTTGACTGAATCTTCTTTTTCCATCTCTGGGGTTTGCTTGATGTGACAGACTGAAAATTGCTGGCACGAAGAAGAGCTAAAACAGACCAAACAAACAGATTAAGGTTAAAAGGAAAAATGGGCAGAATCTAAACGGTTACAGGATTTTTTTTTTACAGGACTATGTTGACTTGTTTAAGATGCTGTAAAAATAGAAAGTTGCACCATCCTTGGAAAATGCCAAGTGCAAATGTAATGAAGACATAAGTTATTACCAAAACACTATTGCAATTTTACAAAAATAAAGTAAAATTGTTAAAATACTGTAACATTAACTCTCAATGTGAGATTCTATCAAGACAACAGTCAGAGGGAACAGTCTGGGGAACAGTTGGTTAATTTCAAGTGCAAAATGGAGGCCACCTTCTGGATCCAGGCATTTTGAAAAGTACACTCAGACCTCTATTCTATTAGCTGCTCGCAAATACCTCAAACTCATTAATTTGGCTGCGGGTATTTTTTTAATAAATGTTTAGATGTATTCTATCTATCCAGCTCGCAAATTCCAACCTTAAGGCTAAACTCCTAAACCCTGCCTTGTTAGGTCTGATTTCAGGGGGCGCGATCATATAATCTGACAATAAGCAAGGCCGTAATTTACTGCTTAGACACAGTCAATAGTAAATGAGACCATCATCATGGAGTCAGTAAAACATGGAAGTTACACGTAATCTGCAATAGGAGGCTAAGAATTAATTAGTGCCAAAAAGTAATATTTGCAGATCGGGCTCGCAGTCTAGCAATCTATAAAACGCATTAGATCATCTGTTCTAGTCCATGTGGGTCTCATTAATGCTTTGGACCCCAGGATTGATATTACTCAAGAATAACTTAAAAATATTTTCTATTGCATATTTGTGGGTTTCAGACTGTTCTACAATTAATTGGAATGTCTTCCCGTGCTTTTATAGTACAGTAGTGTCTGTTTAATTGCTGCTACAGCTCTAATAAGCCCTTGCAAGTCCTATTTAGTACTCGTTATATTTTTTACGTAAATTTTATACTTTTTTCAGTTGCAGGTCAGACTATATTTGCTAGCTATAGCTCCGGGTCTAATAGAATAACGATTTTGTGTAACTTTAATTATTTAGAGCTTGTAATATTCGAGCTGTGCTAAAACCAATGGAGTTCTAAGGCCAGTTTTGCTTTGGGTCACCCATAGTGATTGTGCTTGTAACTGGATTGGGAGTAGCTAACAGAATATGTGGCAACAATAAGGGCGATTTTAAGTGTGTATACATTTATGAATTAGGCAAAAGATTAGGGCCCTTAGTTTTGCACCGTACCTAATCTATCCGTAAGTGTGACTAATGGAAGAGGTTTGTTAGAAGTTTGGTTTGGCCTCACACAATGGAAAGCATGGTCCTCAGGAACAAGACGAATGACGAGAGCCTAACACTATAAACAGACCAATGAATCCCAATACAAAACTATTTTGGGTGGCACATCTTTCGGGCACTGGAGAACAGAGCGCTGTCATCAGGGTGCCAAGAACTGCGCTCTGATGACGCTCTGCGCTCCAGCCTGCACCCCATCTCATATTTACTGGACATGTTTGCTGGAGGCTGCCATGGCCAAGATAAGGGGCTGACAGTGTGCCATGTGGGTCTAGGAGCATATTGAATGTCACTGTCACTGTGTGCATGTGTCACTAGGAGCATGTTGCATTGCATGTTTATCACTACATACATGATAAACATGCAATGCAACATGCTCCTAGTGACACATGCACACAATGCCTGGTCCATATGGCACATTGTCAGACCCTTACCTTGCCAAGCAGGTCCAGTAAATATGAGATGGGGGCCTCTGTGGCAGATGGGATGCAGGCTGGAGCGCAGAGCGTCATCAGGGCGCAGTTCTCAGCGCCCTGATGACGGTGCTCTGTTCTGCAGCGCGCAAAGATCCACGTAACGCTATTTCGAAGAACTTGACTTGATAACGTAAAATAATGACAGTCTTTCCATTTTTAAATATTATATTTATTTTTGCTTTTGATGATGGTGGACATTTTGTCTTTACTAATAAAAGGATTAAACACTTGGGAGAAGTAGGAAGAATAGTAAATGATGGTAAGATCTCTACTCACTTATGTTAAAAGCACCATCTTAAACTAGTACACTTGACAACTGAATTCACTGTCAGAGTAAGGCCCTGTAGGATATAGCTCCCTTTCTAACTACAGACAGATGGGATCCCTTTGTCACAGACAGGGTCATCTAAATAATATATATACATTTATATATAATACAATATTTTCTTATAGGTTTTTTGCTCATGTCTTGCATTACCTGCTAATGCGGTTATTTACTCAAATACATCGCAAGCATGTAAAGTTTTTTTTATCAAACTACAGTAGTCCTTTATGACCATGCTGTTGAATTTGTAGATAGGTGTCCTAAAATTCTAGTTTTGTGTAATAATACAAACCAACACAAGAGGGCACAGTAGTTCAAGGAACAATACAAAGGCCCCATTCAATAGAGGTTTCGGGCTATACGGTAGCCTGTGAGGCCGCAAGTTAATTTGCTATTCATTTGGCGTCTTTTTGCCGTCTCCGACCGGCTTACAAGTTACGGCCTTTAAAAAACCCGTAACTTACAGCCTCCCGAAGCCTTTGATCTTTTTAGGCTTTAAGACTTCCTATCACAAAAATAGCTAATCGCTATTCAATTGCAAAAATCGATCAAAAGCAAAGCCGCAATCAAGCTCGCAAAGATCAAATTGCGGCCGAAAGCTTACAGGTTCCAAATAGGACCGGCAAAGGGTTTACAGACTAGTTTGTAACACTGCAAATCACAATATAAATACATAAATACACTTTAAAACATGGGGAAAGCAATGGAAGGCATTACAATTACTTGCACAACAACTCCCAACTATCAAATATTGTAAAAAATAAAATGTTATTTTCCTCATAGGTTGTAATGGTCATGCATATGCCAATAGGAAAAGCCATGCTGCAACATACTGAAAGCTATTAAAGACACACTACCTCATTAAATTGCAACACAAATACATGCAAATGGCTGACATATTAACCCTTCAACACCCACAGAGGCTCTAATGCCGAACCTAAAAATACAAAGATCATCTTATATATATATCTCACTCATCACATCTACATTGGGAAAACAAATTGTGGCCATAAGTCAGCGCCACATGGCATATATCAAAAGTGATGTACGCAAAAACATTAGGGGTTACAAATAGGACTTGCAAAAACTAGACAAAGGCAGGGGAGTTTATTAGATTAACGTGATCCAGATTCCCATAGCCGGAACCTAAATCAGCTTTAATGCCAATCAGCTTTAAAGCTATAGAACCCCAACCCCAACAAGCCATCAGCCAGTCTGACCCATCATGGATTGGCGCAACGTGATTGCTATGTATATGTATGTGAGGAGTCGGCGCAGGAGAAGACATCAATTATTGTACCGATTGTTGATGAGTGGAGACCCTGATGTAAGGCGTGAGATCGAGGAGTGACAGAGCGGCGCGGCTGGGAGTGAATGTGGGTGAGGATGCTAATGTGATCCATGGTGGTCCAGAACCAAGACAGGCATGGGAATTATGGCCAGGCCTCACATCCCTACCACCATGGATGAAGCTATGGCGGCCTTGGAATTCCCTGAGGAGGGTTTCTGTCTCCTCTTGGCTATAATTGGGGGCCCTCTGCTTTGGCACAACCTCTTGCCCTGACAACTGTGCCTGGGGTTCTCTCCCGGGGCCTGCTCCTCATCCCCACTACCTCCTTCCTGGGATCAGGCCCCTGACCCTCTGCTTCTACACCATGTGTGCCTACATCTGGGGGTACATCCCCCCCCCCCCCGCTCTCCTCCACCTGTACCTCCCCTCCATGGCCTGCTGCCTCCTCTCCATCTCCATACCTCTATCTCTCCTCCTCCGGTGTTCCCACCTCTCTCTCACTCTCTATCTCTCTTTAACACTCTCTATCTCCCTCTCAGACTCTGTCTATCTCTCTCAAAAACCCAACCAACGCCTAGACCTGTGTGTTGACTTTCTCAGCTACAGCACAGTCAAATAATTATGATTTTCGCAGTCTTTTAAAAAGGTTCCAGTGGCGTTGATTGGCGTCCTCTGCTTTCTATTGGTTCATTGACCTGTGACGGGATTGCAACTTACAGCCTTGACTGATTTTGGTGCTCTTATTCGGATCAGATACCCGGAAACATTACTGGTGAAAACAGGCTTTACGGGCTTGAGGCTTCAGCCTATAACTCGTGCCCTTGAGCAATTGAATAGCATCGCAATCGGAGACGAACGGGAGCCTGCAACATACCTGTAGACATATGGCCGTCTGCGATCGAGTTGCGGGCTTGGAATTGAATGTGGCTCAAAGTGTCCATTATGACCATGATCAGTTGGATTAGATATGTTAGTAGCAGGGAAAACAGATGCAGCTGTCATAACGGTAAGAAATAGTTCACATGGGGTACACTGATATTGTTCAGTCGTGACTGACTCTCTGTGACCCCATCAATCGCAGCACACCAGGCACATTTTGTGTCTTGGTGTGGTAATCCATAAGGTTTTCATGGCAAAGATACAGGAGTGGGTTGCCAGTTTCTTCTCCAGTGGACCACTATTTGTCTGACCTCTCTGCTGTCACCCGCACATCTTAGGTGACATTACATGGTATAGCTCACAGCTTAATTAAGGTGCACAAGCACCTTCACCACAACAAGTCAGAGATCCAGAAGGGGACACTGATATAGTATGTATCAAATATAGAACAGTTTTCTTTTATGTGGAACTCTGACAAGTTTAGTAACATTGTTGTATATTGTCATTAAATCCACACTCACTGTAGCTGCCTTTTAATAAACAAGCGTAAGCTTCCTTGCCTCCTACTTACCATCTGCAGCTTTGGACTTATTACTCTTGTCTTGCTTGACGTCACTTTTGGTCATTGAGGCTCGTCTTGAGGTTGATGCTCTTCGTGAGGTAGATTCCTTACCCACCATTTGTGTGGGTGACATCCTCAAATTGCTCTTCCCTTCACAGTTTGGTGGCTCCTCATTGGTATCATATTCCATGTCAGAGCTGAAAAATCAGAGAACTCGTTTTAGGGTTCAAATGTCATGTTCCATCAAACTCGCACAAGTTTTATCTTTTCTTCCAAAGATTTCCTTGCTTTTATGTTCCTCAACTTGACATTTAATTGTCTTGAGCAGTGTTTACAAAATTGTTTTAGTCATGGATGCCTATTAGAGCTCATCCCATCCACCCACCAAAACACGCCACGAGGCCTCAATCTCCCCACCAAGAACCTATAGCATCTTTTCAGGGTAATTAATATTACTACAAAGCTTTCCACAGAGTGTAAACTATTTGATTGATGATGTCATGGATGGTCAAATAAAAGGTTACCCCAAGGCTCTGCCAAACACTGGTCTATGAAATAATGTACAAGCTTCTTGTAGTTAAGAGATGGAAAACATAGAAGATTCATCATAGGTGTAACCTATATACAGTATGTTTACATGGTCCTTCATATCTGCTATTGCCCCAGTTCCTACACCCATGTCCAATGTTCTAGCACAGTTTTTAAGAACAACATGGGTGAGGTATGTGTGAATTCCCACATTCAGTGATGTTGTGGGACTCTTTGGTGTTTTGCTAGTAGTGAATTTATGCAAGTATAGCAAGTATATGTAATCTCGACACAAATTGCGATGTGAGTGTTTGACCAACAATAAACCAGGAATTAAATACTAAATATATAACAAGCTGTCAGCAAAGTTATGGCTTTGTAAAATAATAAAGGAAGGTACCTGCTCTCATCACTTAGCACCATGACACGTACGGCCAGCAGGTTGTGCTCTATCATTGCTTCTTGTGGGCCGATCTTTACAGATTTCCACTCTGTTGATACAGACGAACCTCTTCTCTTAATGTCACTGAACTTGTGATCGCTTCTAGATTTCTTGGGTGATGTCGGTTCATCTGCCAAACCCGCAAAAATAATGAAAGTGCAAAAGAGTAATTAGTGTTAAATGAAAAAGTATCCAAGTGTCTGGTATTAATTACTATATGCATGGCATAAACACAGCGGAGAGATATCGAGAGACATATGATGATGCTTATTCCTATTGCAAAGGATGAAGGGTAACAAGTATTTTGGAGCTTATTCCTATTGCAAAGGATGAAGGATAGCAAGTATTTTGGAGCTTATTCCTATTGCAAAGGATAAAGGGTAACAAGTATTTTGGAGCTTATTCCTATTGCAAAGGATGAAGGATAGCAAGTATTTTGGAGCTTATTCCTATTGCAAAGGATAAAGGGTAACAAGTATTTTGGAGCTTATTCCTATTGCAAAGGATGAAGGATAGCAAGTATTTTGGAGCTTATTCCTATTGCAAAGGATAAAGGGTAACAAGTATTTTGGAGCTTATTCCTATTGCAAAGGATGAAGGATAGCAAGTATTTTGGATAAATCATAAGCTATATCAAATGCACATTTTCATGTATGAAATAGGCGAGCACAAAACAAAGCTAAATTATAATGAAGCATTTGCAATTAGAAAATTTGCACAGTGCAATGTGTTTAATCTTCGGCTTTTTTTTCTCTTTTGGTGCAAAATGTCTGACGAAATCAATGGAAAAAACTGATAATTTGACGTTGATGCAAGCAGAATGCCAAGAAAGCTCCATCCAAAAGTGATGAAGGATTACTGTTATATAAAAACAATGAAATATGCATCAATTTAAAACAAAATCAAAAAGTATTTCCCCACTTGGGTTTCAGTGCTCTCTTTGATGATACAGAACATTTCCTTTAATTGTATAAATTATTTTGTTATAATACAAACCAAGACAATATTATCCTGACTGCTGGGCTTTATTTAGTTACGTCATTACTGTAATAGTCTCTACCTATGTCAGCTGGGAAACTAATCCATACATCCACTACCTTTCTAGAAAATAATAGTTTCACACATTATCCTTGATGGCACGCAGTATAGCTCCAAGCACACGCTCTCATAAACACGCTCCTCTCCGGCACTTAAATCCATTAACGCGTTTCACAGTTTCTATTATTTCTCTTCTAGCCTCCAAACCAGATCAGCTGACGGGTTTAGTATTTTCTGGTTGTAAGGAGAAGACACGCTTCTTTGTAATTCATATTCTGTACTGTAATTAAATACTTATTAATTGTTTACAGCTATTCCAACCAGTTTAGTTATAAATTAGTCGCCAAGTGGATCCAGCTTTCATGGCATGTAAGAAGTAGTAAAATAAGAACATTTTTTTTAATTAATTGTACAAATTGATGACTTTTTTCCACCACCTTTAGGTTGGAGAGTGCAGCACATTCACTTACACTTTGTTCCAGAGAATTTTTTACCTAAAACGGTTGGAAACCCAAATACTGTATATACTCGAGTATAAACCGAGTTTTTCAGCCCTTTTTTTAAGGCTAAAAAGGGCCCCCTCGGCTTAAACTCGAGTCACTCTCCCCCCCCCCATGTCTCTCTAACCCCCCACGTGTCTCTCAACCCCCCCCCCGTGTCTCTCAACCCCCTCCTTGTCTCTCAACCCCCCCGTGTCTCTCAACCCCCCCGTGTCTCTCTAACCCCCAAGTGTCTTTCCCTCCCCCCTCCTCATCCTCAATCCCCCCCCATTCTACACCCCCATCCTCATTCTACCCCTCTAAATACCTCCCCCTCTCCCTTTCCCTTCACTTACCTCCGTCTGAAGCTTCTGCTCCGGCCTCCGCTACTTCCGGCGTCTTGACATAGCGCGCATGTGACGTCACGCCATTAGCATATACATGTGCGCCACGTCATTAGCATATACCGGGTGCCGGCACCCGGTATATGCTAATGGCGTGATGCCACATACGCGCCATGTCAAGATGCTGGAAGGAGCGGAGGCTGGAGCAGAAGCTTCAGATGCAGGTAAGGGAAGGGAGAGGGGTAGAATGAGGAGGGGGGGTTAAGAATGAGGAGGGGGGATAAGGATGAGGAGGGAGGATGAGGAGGGGGTTGAGGTTGAGGATGGGGGGGTTGAGGTTGAGGAGGGGTGTTGAGGAGGGAGGTTGAGGAGGGGGTTGAGGAGGAGGAGGGAGGTTGAGGATGAGGAGGGAGGTTGAGGAGGGAGGTTGAGGATGAGGAGGGGGATTGAGGTTGAGGAGGGGGATTGAGGTTGAGGAGGGGGGTTTAGGATGGGGGGGTTGAAGATGAGGAGGTTGAGGATGAGGATGGGGGGGTTGAGGAGGGAGGTTGAGGAGGGGGGTTAAGGTTGAGGAGGGGGTTAAGGATGGGGTTGAGGATGGGGGGTTGAGGATGAGGATGGGGCAGGGGGTTGAGGAGGGTGTTGAGGAGGGGAGGGTTGAGGATGAGGATGAGGAGGGAGGATAAGGAGGGAGGTTGAGGATGAGGAGTGGGGCTGAGAAGGGAGGTTGAGGATGAGGAGTGGGGTTGAGGAGGGAGGTTGAGAATGAGGAGGGGGGAAGAGACACAGGGAAGGGAGAGGGGGGGAGAGACACAGGGAAGGGAGAGGGGGGAAGAGACACAGGGAAGGTAGAGGGGGGAAGAGACACGGGAGAGAGAGGGGGACACAAGAAAAGGGCACACAAGAGGGGGACACAGAGGGCACAAGAGGGACACAGGGGGCAGCACATTTCCCACCCTCGGCATATACTCGAGTCACTCATTTTACCCAGTATTTTGTGGTAAAATAGGTGCCTCGGCTTATACTCGAGATGGCTTATACTCGAGTATATACGGTACTTTCAGTGAACATGGTCAATTTTTTTTTTTATTAACCATAAAATTGAATGTTTGTTTATAAAGATTGTTATTTCTTAAAAGACACAAAAGTTGGACAATTAAAGTGGCCATTTAACACTAATATCTAAAAACTTCATTAATTTAATTTTATGACTCAAATCATTCTCTCTAGTTTGCTCAAAAAGCACAAAAATCACCTGAATATGTATTCAATGTGATTTTTAAGTGAGGGGCGTGTCAGAAACTGGTTCTGAAGGGGTTAAAAATGTCTGCTGCTGTATAGTTAAGAAGTTGCACATTCCTATACATTGTCTATTCTCTGTAAGGAATGTTAGGAACTATCATGGGTACAAAGAAACCTAATGGATGTAGACTTTTTGGAATGTTATGATTTGTTACTACAAATCTAACTAGCAAAGAAACAGTGAAAAAGAAGCTGATGTCAAGAAAAGGAGGAGGGCTATACCCTCAACTTTTGGTTTTAAATCCAAGACAGGAGATGAAATCCTTTTCTTGCTCTATGGATCAGCTAAAAGATATGATAGTGAACAGCTGAATGCTGGACCATACCATCTTATTCGCCTGGAATTTCATTTACACCACAACCTAGTAATGCAACTAATTTATAGGATTCTCTGTTTGTCTAGCCCCGTTTTTAATAATCAATTATCCTAAATGCACTTGTATATCCATTTATAAATATTAATTACTGTGTACATAAACATAAAAAATAATTCAGTGAGTTCTGTCTCTGTTCTCTTAAGAAATGGATGTTAGAGGAAAGGTGTTTTATAGTGTATAAGGGATTAGATTACCTCGTGATACCAAATTATGGTTTTGTGTTACTTTTATAGTTTTGGGCACCCAAAGGTTCCTGTAGGCCCCATAGTTATATATTAAATTGGAATTATAGTGGTAGCATTATATTATAGATATTGGGGAGTAGGTGACAGGGGAAGGATATTTTTTTACAGCCACTGTATGCGACTGATAGCTTGACATCTCCCTTAGGTGTACACCTGTAGGGTGTTTCAGTCCCAAGACAGATTAGCTTCAAAATAAAGCCAAGCAGAATTGAATAGCTGGCCAGGTTTAACTCCTGAATCAGGATCTAGAAAGACAAGGAGCATGATACATAAGTATGGGACTTTGTTTAGCATGGTTGATTAATCCGCCTACAGCAATAATCACCACAAGGATGAAATAACCCCAACTAGCGGTTTATCTTAACCACCAACCACGAACACCATTGCAATTTTTTCAAGTCATTTCTATATTTTCCTCAACAAGGGGGAAACCCCCCAAAAATATTGCAAGCAAAAGCATTCTCAGATTGTTCAGAGCTCCAGAAGCCCAGCGACTTCCCTCACAAGGATCAGGTTCAGGCCTCTCTGATGCATCTGATAATGAGCAAGGGTCAGAACAAGCTTCTCAGCAAATGGAGCTTGGAGATTGCTCTTTGACTAAAATAGAAAGGTTGCTACATGAACAAATAACTCACGCAGTGGATGGGCTCGGGAAGGATGTTCATTCTCTAGGCCAGAGAACGCAATTATTAGAAGAAACTACAGATCATATAATTGAATCCCAAGAAGATGACAGATAAGAGATTGCACAAAATTCCTCTAGAATACAGGAGCTGGAAGATAAAGTCAAAGACTTGGAAAATCGCTCCTTTAGACACAATATCAGAATAAGAGGGATTCCAAATGCGACTACAGAGATACTACAGTATGTTAAAGCAGTAATCAATACCATCCTATCCACGTACACTGAAAGTAATTGGGAAATTGAAAGAGCTTATAGAGCCCCTGGTTTATCAAGAAATCAAAATCTACCCAAGGACGTAATTCTCAGGTTCACACAACAAAGAGGCAGGGACCTGGTACTTACAACATCCAGGAAAATGCCGGAGATAAGAGGACCAGATGGAACTCTCCACCAAATTTGCATGGACCTACCTCTTACCAACTGCTTTTGCCACTAAGATCAAGAAACTGGATAGAATTTATCAAGCGTTGAAGTGTGTTGAACTCTGAACTTAATCTATTTCCTGGCTTCCATCCTGGGACTTGGTTAATGAATAGGTCCAATTTAGACTATAAGTATTATATGGCTATTGCTAGGTAACTAATTGATGGTTATTTCAAATGTAATGCAACTTGGTTATGTTATATACATCCCTGTGACTTGCAATTTTTACTAAGACGCTTAATAGGTATTCAGCTACAATAGTAATATCCACCTTCAAATCCTTAGGGATTAGGATGGCCCGTTTGGTTACAGCCCACTATCCTAAACAACAGAATACTCTTAAGAGTGTAAGGAGAAAATGTAGACGTTATATAATTGTTTATACAATTTAAGTTATAATGTTTATGCATTAAGTCAGCAATTTCGCCATCTATGATTTTCTAAACAGGTATGATTTACCTTCAGTATTTGCGCAAGAGCTGGATATGCTTAATGCCAAAGTAACTGATGAGGAGATTTGCAAAACCATTAAAATCTGAAATGGGGGAAATCACCAGGACCGGACAAATTCTCTAATATCTATTATAAAACCTTTACTAACCTTCTAGTCCCCTATTTAAGAAGATTATTCAATGCTACCCTGCAGGGCAAACAAATGCCTCCTGAGTTAAATCAAACCAACCTCATGGTTTTTCTTAAAGCAGGGCATGACCCCTTACATGCTAAAAACTCCCACCCAATTTCGCTATTAAATGGGGACATTAACATTTTGGCAAAGCGAATGTCAGTCAGAATGTCCAAATTCCTTCTAGATTGATCCATAAAGATTAGGTAGGCTTTGTTCCCTTTATATAGGCATGGGACAATATTAGGAGAATACTGAACATCTTTCACCTAGCCAAGTCCACCTATATTCCATTTTGAACAGTTGCTCTAGACCTAGAGAAGGCATTCAACTCGATTGAATAACCTTTTCTACATGCTAGCCTGACCAAAACTTTATGAATTTGACCGAACTTTATGAATCTTATTACAATATATTCTAAGGATCCGGTGGCGTATCTTAAACTTCTTGGTGAAAACTTGGATCATATGCACATTCAAAGGGGGAACAAGACAGGGATGCCCCTTATCTCTATTGCTATTCGCCCTAGCCATTGAACCCCTGGCACAAACCATTCGGTCCACACCTAAGATTCAGGGATTCACAGTAGGCTGACACCAATTCAAATGTTGTCTGTTCGCAGACAAAATTTTGTGTACGATCACGGACCACTCTAACTCAATTCCTGCATTAATTGATATTCTAGAATCCTTTGGGCTGGTCTCAGGTCTTAAAGTTAACATGGAGAAAACTGAGATCATAGGAGCACGCATTTCTCACCAAACATTAGTTTTGTTAAAAGATAAATACTAATTTTACTAGCCAAAACATAAATTAAAATACTTGGGCTTAAATATAACCCCTGAGATCTCTGATCTCTATAAAGCCAATGATATACCTTTATTTAAAGATCTAATGGCAGATTTATCTAAATGGCATAGGTTCCAAATATATTGGACTGGGCGTATAAACGCCATTAAAATAAATATTCTACCAAGAATCCTATATTTTATTCGCTCACCTATTCCTATCAAGGGGAATGAGCTAGAAAAATGTCAAAAGTTGGTCTTCAGATTTATTTGGAGAAATAAATGCCCTAGGATAAATAGATCTCTCATGCACCGAAACAAAAACCTAAAAGGGTTTTCTTGTCTATATTTTAAGCAATACTTTAGAACAGATCAGATTTCTTTCGTTCCCCAGGCTCACGCAAAAGAGCACCAACCTTTTTGGGTGTTTATTGAAAATCTTCAAATTAAACCATTCGATTAAGATACTCTATTATGGACCCCTTCAATCCCCACTTTTGGAGTTTGATTGAATAGTTCCATGATTAAATTAACACTGCGCTTGGGCCAACTCCAGGCCTCAACTGAAACACAAAATCCCTCCATTAACCCCCATGTTTACCTCTTTACAAGTTTTACAATGTTTTGGTGATGAATCTAAAACCTGGTGTCTTAAAAATAAACTAAATAAATTAGATGCATGGCTAATTGATGAGCAATTACTCACTACTGATCAATTCAAATCCAAATTTGAGCTGCCTCCAAGTGAATACTTCACTGTATTACCTCATCTGTTCGGTCTTGGGGGATCCCTCAAGTTTCCTGAGTTTGCAGTAAAGCTGCGCTTACTAGGGGGATATTATACTCTATTCTTAACATAGCCCCTGGTAAACAAAAGCCCAGATAAATCAGACAATGGGAACAAGAATTGGGGTGTTCATGGGACCTCCAGAAGTGGGGGAGGGTATGTCAGGACTTTTCAAAGGCTCAGTCTATTTCAGTTATTTAGAAACTGCAACAAAATTTTAGACAAATTGCATAAATTGTATCCCCAAGTTTCCTCAGGGTGTTTCAGAAACTGTGGGGAAACTGGAACCTTTTTACACACCTGGTGGGATTGCTCGAAAGCAAAAAATATGTGGCTAAATATTACTAAAATAGCTTCCGAAGTATTGCACACTTCCATTAATCCGTCAGTTGAGCTCTGCCTGCTGGGCATTCCCTGCTTGCGTATAAGCAAGAACCAAAATAAATGGCTGCAGTTTCTTATGCTTGCTGCTAAAAACCACTTGGCAAAGAAATGGAAAACACCAGTTTTCGATAAACAGGAAATAGTTAACAGGTTAAATACCCTTATGATTTATGAAAGAATGACCCACACCGTCACTAACACGCTTCCAACATTTATGGAGATTTGGGAGAATTGGTTTAACTCTATCTACACTATCTCCACAATCTACAAATCTTAGAATACTCCTCTCTCGGGTGAAAAATTGCTTGGGAATGGAGGGCTCCTGGGCTCCGGGACAGACTCCAATTGAAAAGTAATCCAATGTCCTCCTGTAACACAGGTAAAACTTAGACGAGAGCTCAACGGTATAGAATACATTTTGAGTGTTATTTATTTATTTATTGGACTTTTTTGTTTGTTTTGTTTTTATTATGTTTAGTGTTATTGTTGCTCTTTATGTTAAAAGAAGATTTACAGCAACTCTTTACTTTATCGAAAGTTGAAAAAGGAAAATGATGTGGAGTAGTCACATTTCAGTCTGTTTCATATACATTGCTAAGATTTTATTGACGTAACGATGGTATAAATGCTTTTTGACCTGCGTGTCAATAATACCATTTACTGAGGCTACAGACATTTGTGACAATAAAGATTATTGAAGGAAAAAAATTAAGCCAAGCAAAAAACTACTTTTCCCATAATATAGCTAATGCAATTTATTTTTAAGCATGATATGTTAAAATAATATTTTTATGGTATGAGTAATACACACATCATCTCTTCTCGGATGTCATGACCAGTTTGAGTAATATAATATTAACAAGTCTTCTTAACTCATCACTACTAGAAAAGAAAGGCAAAATTCCAGCCTCACACAACCTTAAGAAGTCCTGAGAGAAAATCTGCAATCACACTATTTGTGTGCAGTGATAATCCCGGCACGCACAAACATGCTGGGTACCAGTATTGTTTTTATAGGATTCTTTGTTCAACACTTGAATATGTACCATCTCTAAGTTCTGATCTCATAAGTAGGTCACTTTGCCTGTATCACATGAAGTCAGAAATTAATCAAATAACCACAATGCACTTCTTCACCACTTGGAACCATAGTGGATCTAGCCAAAAGTTTCTATTTAGGGAACGGAGTCCAGTTTAACACCTAAGGTTTAGGAAAACTTCCTGCATGTGCAATATGTAACAAACAAATAACATTAGCAACCACGTAAACCGTGTGCATAAAAACATATCTAGAGGGGGAGGTGTGGCTAGCAGTAAACAGAGAGGAAGCAAAAAAACAGAGCTCCCTGCAATAAGGCTTTAAAACAACATGAAATTACCAAGCAATTTGGATTATTTTTGACCTACAAGACCAGGTTGCAGTGACTGAACAGTCTGGATTGCTCTGGCACTGTGCAGCAACTTTTGGACTTCACTTTAACACAGATCTACTGGCCTGAAAGATACTGGATGGGGCACAATCAACAACTATTGGGAAGGTGTCTGGTGAGTCTAAACCCCAAAGGGGACCCTCTTATGTCATCCTACCCCAGCTAGACCCCAGCTCACCTACCCAGGGAAGGGCCTCTTGATGGGAGATATAAAGTGGAGCACAACATATAATTTTTCACTTCATATTTGAAGGAAAATTAACAAGCACTCTATATGGGTTACTACTGAAAGCTAACACAGGGTAGAGCTAGCAATAGCCCTGCAACTATACACAGACACTGGTGGACATAGAAAAAAAGGGATTGAAGTGCATTCAATTAACTTCTACACCAACCTGGGATCATAAGGAGCAAGTGACGTTGTACTCCCACACCCCAGGGACTGTACCTTTGCAGCATCTCATTGCTGGGACTCATAAGTTTGCAACCATCATTAAAAGCTCTGTTTATTAAATCCTAATTGGTGCTGGGCTCTAATCAGCAAAGCAATTGAAGCAAAACTACCACAGCCAAATGTAATGAACTGTTTAAGACAAGGGATTTACTTTTTTTTCCTCAATCCCTTATCATCTTAACTTGTTTATGTTATATGAGATAAAGGGAGCGGCTCCAATTGTGACTGTTGTATAAGTTTGCTGATGACTACACCCTGTATAAAAGACAGCTCAACACTACCACCAAGTGGCAGCTTACAAAAATTACATGCTCAGGCTTAAAAATGCAAATCAGGAATGCAATCTATATATCAGTGCTTCTGAAATCCACTACAACTGACAAGCCTATCAGTGCTTCTGAAATCCACTACAACTGACAAGCCTACTTAGGCCTCTACAACCCAGTGTCCTTTGATTTTGTTGCTATTGTCTACTGAAGTTTGTTAAGTGTGTGACTAGAGCCTGATTTGCATTCTTATGTTCTAGTCCTATTTCAAACGACAGCCAAGCCCTGATTTTTTGTTGTCAATATTTACAGCTGTGGCAAAGAATCCAACTATCATTGCCTTGGAACTGTGACACACAACTCTGCAAGTTCTTATGCCTCACTCCCCTGTGATAGGGGGCATTTTGTGACTTGTGGTCTCTCTGCTCTAACTAGGGCAGGGCTAGGCCCAGTGACTGACCGCCATTCTGATTTCACTAAGTGCATGCAGCTGCCTGACACCAAAGGCAGGTGGATACAATTGTTATCTGTCAAAGTAGAAAAGGGGCACCATCTACCCTACATTGGAAGTTCACAGATTCTCATGTGTACAATAAAAGTATTTTATTCCTTCTTTGGCGGATCAAGCTACAATGTGGCTGGTGCTGAGCAGAGCACACTACAATACAGCCGCCCGATAGTCAAAGTGACAATTCCTGAAGCACTCTGGTAACTTACTATATCTTGGGGTCTAATGGGATGCACATATATTCAGTTTACTGCAATAAAGATATACAGCACTACCACCCAGAGAAATTTCCGGAATATAACATCAGTGATCTTTAAACTACATTAACTTACTACTACAAGAAATTAAGACTATCAATTACATCTGATACTTCCCTGGTCTGCCACTGCCATCTAGTGGAGGAAAGTGGTAAACCACAAAGGGACTTCCTGATAGCACAAAGCTTATGGAGCATATGTTTCACATGAGAGACTTGATATTCTCCAGGATGTAACTTCCTATTCCCATATGCCCGTTACATGGGGACACTTACAAACGCAAAAGTGACAAAATACCTTATCTTATGTCATGGCTGGAGTAGCTACGAGAAAAAGTAGCAAGAATATACAATCTTATTACTTGCCTAGAACGTCACCCCCTGCATCTCAAAAACAACAGCCTAACTCAAAAACCACGGCAGCAACAACGATGGAGCATACAGCGACAAGCACTAAGGGTGATATCCAAGACCTCAAAGACCTGATCCTCACATTCAGGGAGGACATCAGAGCGGACATCCAAAAAGTCTCAGCAGACTTGACGTCCGAGATAAAAAGAGTGGACGCTAAAACTGACTCGCTTGAAGAGAAATATAACAAACTAAAACAATCTCATGTCAAGATTGAGGAAGAAATCTCCATGCTAAAGGAGGAGCAAGCCCGCCACTTAACATTTCAGGAAGACCTAGAAAATAGATCTCTGAGACAGAATATCAGACTGAGAAACGTACCCGAATCAGTAACTAACCTCCATCTATACATGTCAGAGCTCTGTGAGTTTCTGCTACCAAATCTGGACTCTGAGCAATATAGACTGGACCGGATCCATAGAGCTCTGGGAGGTCGTTCCACCATGTCTGAACGCCCCAGAGATATCATCGCCCGCTTCCATTACTTTACAACTAAGGAAATGTTCATGAGAGCATCCAGGGGGGATATCCCTGACATCGAAGGGCACAGACCAAGTGTCTTTGCGGACCTCACTCAACAAACGTTATTCAAGAGGAAAATGATGAAACCACTCCTGGACAACATCCTGGCCCATGGCTGGAAATACTCTTGGGGCTTTCCATTTCGCCTACTGATTGCCAGGGACGGCAAGTTCTTTACCATCAGAACCCTGGAGGAGGGGACGGCCCTTCTAGCTACCTGGGGCATTACTTTAACAGATGCTCCTGGAGTTTCTGGCGACAGCCAACCCGTCAGGGAGTTGACAGAGGGTCCCAGAGGAAGAACGGTTGGCCTTAATTCTCGTGGTAGAGGTTCCAACCTCCCCTCCAGAAGACATCAAAACAGGGCCCCTGACCAGCAAGATGTGCCATAGATCCAATAACACTGTGATGTATTGTTATATGATATGTTATAGTTAGGTTCTACCTCTTATTTTGATCTTCTAAAACTTGCAACCAAAATATGAACAGACATGACTAGTTAAACTCTTGCATAATCTGTCACTTTAGAAGAATACTTCTTCTTTTTTTTTATATAGATACGTTCCTAGTTTTGTTACATTCTATTAGTATAATTTTATTTTTAGAATAAAAAAAAAAAATGTTTTGTTTTTCTTTTTTGATAAATTTGTGTCAACAAATTTGACGCCGGATTACTTCACAAGCAGTTTCAACCACTGTATATCGATGTGTTCTGCTCAGCCGTTCTACTCTAACATTTTACTTTACGTATACATCAATTTGCACAGTGAAGTGACGCAGGTGGTTTCTGGACGGAGTCCCAGCGGGAGGCTCATCAGACTAGATACTCGAAGGCGGCTATAACCCTTCGTGCTCTACTAAGCTTGGCCTTGAGCCCCAGACAAACGGTGAGTCATGAATATTAATATCATTTCACATAATGCTCAGGGCCTGAATAAACCGATTAAGAGAGGGGTTGCCATAAAAGAGTATCAGAGACTAGGGGGAGATGTAATATTTGTGCAAGAAACACATTTTAAGAAACTAGCAGTCCCCAAATACTGGGGGAAAGCATATAAACAAACTTTCCACTCCACCGCAACAGAAAAGAAAAGAGGGGTGACACTCATTATTCATAATAGGCTTACATTTCGCCACACCCGCACTCAGACAGACCCAGAGGGTAGATATATGGCAGTACATGGCACCATTCATGACCAGAAAATTACCTTCCTTAACATATATGCGCCAAACACTGATCAGACGCAATTCTTCACTAAGATTTCAGATCTGATTATGGGCTGGGAGCACTCGCTCCTGATCATAGGGGGGGACATGAACACAGTCCTAGATCCATCTACAGACAAATCAACTGCTACCACTAAACTCACACCTCCCACAGCTACCAGAGCTCTTAAACATATTCTCAGATCTAATTGCCTGATAGACAGTTGGAGGATAATGAACCCCACTGATCGAGAGTATACTTTTTACTCCCCCAGACATCTGTCACACTCCAGAATTGATTACCTGTTCATTCAACAACACCTATCACTAAACTTAGAAGCAGCTTCCATTCGACCCATTTTGTGGTCAGATCATGACCTGGTTCTGATCTCCCTGTCTGGACTTCTACCAGCGGGACGGTCCCCCTCGTGGACACTAAATCCCTGTCTATTAAACGATTTAGTCCTAAGGGAAAAAATCAGCAGCGCAATTGTGGAATACTTCGGGATCAATAGTGGGGGTGAGGTAGACGGGGGAGGAGTGTGGGCAGCCCATAAGGCAGTGATTAGAGGAGTTTGTATTCAGCTAGGAGCAGCAGCGAAAAAAGCAGATAGAGCGCAAATTAGTGACCTTAATAGCAAGATCACAGAGTTACAATCACTATTTGCCAGGAATCATGATCCTAAGCTCTACAATGAAATTCTGAAATACAAACACACCTTAAACACAGTGCTCAGGAAGAAGGTGGTCTCCATGCTACAACGTACGCAGGCCAGCTTCTTTAGGAGCACCAATAAACCTGACAGTATGTTGGCCAGAAAGCTTAAAGCACAGAGGGCGGACTCATTCATCCCAAAGATATTTACTAAAGGGAAAGGCCCGGTCTCTAAACCAGACCAGATTGCTGATGTCTTACGACAATTTTATACAGAACTGTATTCCGCCCCCTCTCACTCAGGCTTTTGAAGGGCATTATGCCTTTATACAGCGATCCCAGAGCATGTATTATATATCAGCGATTTGTGTCCAAACAATTTAATATTACTAGGGGAACTAGACAGGACTGCCCACTCTCCCCCTTGCTCTTCACCCTTAGTCTTGAACCACTGGCAGCGGCAGTTAGAAATTGTTCAAACATTAAAGGAGTGCAGATTGGCCCTAATGAGCATAAGCTCAACCTTTTTGCAGACGATATCATGCTGTCACTTACAGATCCAATACCAAGCCTGCCTAATTTATTCCAATTGCTCACAGACTTTGGCAGAGTGTCAGGGTTCAAAATCAACACTAACAAGAGCATAGCCCTCAACATTACACTACCCCAAACGATGAAACAGAACTTAGAAAACAGCTTTCCCATAAAATGGGCCCCCAAACAGATAACTTATTTGGGTATTCATATTCCGCGGTCTATAGCGTTGGTATACGAGGCAAATTTTCCTCCTGTCTTTAACAGAATCAAGGCAGATATCTCCAAGTGGTCCTTCCTTAACATCTCATGGTTGGGCAGAATAAATTCCATCAAGATGAATGTGATTCCCAAATTATTATACCTATTTAGGACAATCCCAGCCCCGATCAGGTTACCCGACCTTAGAGTGATGCAAAAAACACTTTTTAAGTTCGCCTGGAATAACAAGAAACCAAGAATCAATAGAACCACAATGTGTGCGCCTAAACTGAAAGGGGGGCTAGCCTTCCCTGATCTAATCAAGTATTATAAGGCCACTAGATTAGCTCAAACCACGACCTGGTTTAAAAAAGAGGCCATACCGGTGTGGGCAGACATAGAGAGGCAACTTCTAGAAGACAAGCATTGGGTACTATAGCGGGTTTTATGGCTTAGCTTAGGTCGGGACCTACGAACAGGAGAGTTACCGATTTGTATTAGCCACTCTTTGAAATTATGGAAAGACCTGAACAGAAGGGTGGACCTCCTGAGCGTGGGTTCTGGCTTGATTCCACTATGGCAATCTCACAAAGGTCAGCACCTAAATAAATTTACCCAGATGAAATGGTGGATAAAGAACAAAATAACAATTGTGGCAGATACCTGGGTGACCTCACAAAGCAACACATCGTCAATTATCACAGACATAATTCAGGTGCCACATAGAGAGTGGCTTAATCTGATGGCAATTAATGAGACACTAACACACTCTACAAAAATCAACAAATATCATACCAAATCTCCCTTCGAGAAATGCTGTATCAACAATCCCGGAGGTAAGGCCAATATAGCCATCATTTACAATCAGATGGTGTCTCTCACCAACAGGGTTAAACCACATTACCAAACTGCATGGGAGGCTGACTTGCAGGTAACTCTAGACGACCAATGGAATAAGATCCTCAAACAAGCCAATACCTCTTCACTAAACTTGACAATAAAATAACACTCTTTTAAGACAATAATGAGGTGGTACCTTACACCAGCAAGACTCCATCTTCTGAACAAAACACACCCTGACACATGTTTTAGGGGCTGCACAGACACTGGTACACTGATTCACATGCTGTGGGAGTGTCCGAAAATAAGACCCATATGGACAGCAACATACGACCTATTAGAAACACTTTTGGGGACAACAGTAACACAAAAGCCTGAGGAAGCTTTGCTAGGCCTTCCAATTACAGGGCTTTTCAAATCAGAACAATGTTCAACAACACAGATATTTTTGGCCACGAGATGCATCATAGCTAAACACTGCAAACTTACCTCCCCTACTCACATTGAAGTACTTCACAAAATCAGGTTCATTCGAGCTATGAGCTCACTTTCAGCTGAAATTGATGAAAGATACCGTCGATGGGCCTCCTGCTGGGACTTATGGACTCTACGAGGTCCACAATAAGGTTCGTGTGAACTACTTTTATGGGTTGACCTGATGTTTGATCTATGGTTTCACCTTACTGTACCTCCTGGACACATGTCTGCTTTGAGGAATGTATATATGTTCAAGACCTTGTGTGACTTTATATATATGTTTTATTCTAACCAAAAAAGAAAAACTTTGAAAGAAACTTTTTGATATATCTTGTTGATACTTGAGAGATTTGTTATATGATTTGCAGAACTTATGATGTTATATTTGTTTATTCTTTCAATAAAAAATGTAATTATAAAAAAAATAAAAACATATCTAGAGAAAATGTGTGTGTCATGGGCGTATCCATCTGTTGAAGTGGTTACTCGTATTACCGTATCTATCTTTCAAAATAATGGAAGAATTGTTATTGGAATCCATAGCTTCTAATATTCCCCTTAGTTGTTTAATCCTTACAGGAACAAAAAGCAAATGATTATTTCCACTAGAGCAACATTGAATACAACAGATAAACTGTTAGTGACATATGAACAAATAAAAATTAGCATCTGTGTAGGCTATGAAAATAAAAGCATTTTCAGAGATATCATAATTTCGAAGACTTTGTGTATTGAAGGTAGCATCTTCTCGATAAATGATATCAGTAGAAGAGCACAGAGTGTGACTTTTTATATAACATCAGAAGACACTTATCTGCTTTCCTGCACCTCCTGCCCCCTCTTGTCTCACAGCTGAAGACTTTGCCAACCACTTTAAAAAAAAGATTGAAAACATTTGTAAACAAATTCTCCTCTCAGCCCAGCGCACACACACTTCCTCCTCTCAACTAACCAACAAAACCCAGCCTTCACGCTTTCCCATTACCATGTACACTATGCACTCCTTTAACCTTGTAACTGAGGATGAACTCTCCAATCTGTTATCAACCTCTCGCCTTACAACCTATTATAATTCTCCTAGATCTCTCTGCTGCCCTTGACACAGTTGACCACCCTCTTCTAATCCAAATTCTAGCTCACATAATACCTACAAGGTCGAACATTTAGTGTCTCCTTTTCTGACACCACTTCTGTACCCCAAGGTTAAGTCCTATTCCCTCTCCTCTCCTCCATCGATACTCACTTGGAACGTTAATAAATACTTTCAGATTTCAATATCATCTCTATGCAGACGATACTCAAATTTACCTCTCAATACCAGATCTATCCCCCTTTTTTTCTAGCACGAGCTTCCAACTGCCTCTCTAGCATATCCTCCTGGATGTCCGTGCACCATCTCAAACTTTACATGTCAGAAAATGAGCTCCTTGTTTTCCCACCCTTTACTACAGCATTCATTCTTCAAATATCTCTTACTGTCGACAATGCAATTATCACTCCCTCCTCCCAAGTTCATTGTCTTGGGGCTCTTTTTGATCCTGCCCTCGCTTACATTCCTCATATATATTCACTCACCAAATCTATTTCATTTTTAAAATATCCCCTAAATGCATCACTTTATTACACAAGACACAATTAAAATTCTAATTCATTCTCTCATCAGATCTCATCTCGACTACTGCAACTCACTCCTTGCTGGCCTCCCAATCACCTGCTTATCACCACTCCAATCTATAATGAATGTGTCCCCTAGACTCATCTACAATACCCAATGCTCAGTGTCTGCACCTCCTCTCTGGCAGTCACTCCACTGGCTTCCCATAACCTCCAGAATAAAAATTAAAATCATGACCCTAACGTATAACGCCTTCAACAATAATGCACCCTCCTATATCTCTGCTCTCATCTCAAAATTCTCCCCCAACCTCCCCCTCTATTCTGCTAATGACCTTCTTCTTTCCTTTTCGCTTATCACCTCTTCTCATTCCCGCCTTCAGGACTTTCTCATGTTGCCCTAATTCTTTGGAACTCATTACCTCGCTCAACAAGACTTTCCTCCTGTCTCAAGCCTTTCAAAATGTCACTAAAAAACATTTATTTAATGAAGCTTATCACCTTCATACTTAATATGCCCAACGTATCTTTCACCTTCCAAATTCCTAAGACTGTAAGTCTGCAAGTTTTTAATCGTACAGGAAGCTTGAAAAAGTCCTCTATATGCAAGATTCTAAGCTCAAAGACAGGGCTCTATTTTTGTTTAATCTGTATTGATATCGTTTTTACCTTGTGTTTGTCCTATGTATGGTGCTGCGGAATATGTTGGAACATTATAAATATAAGATAATAATAATATAATTGGATCTTTCCAACCTGACACCTGCCTCCATCTCAAGCACATGCTCAAAATCATGCAGCTTGCAATGATCGCCCTTATCTTCAGATATCTCATAAACACAACCTACACCAACATATGAAGGGTGCCTCTAGGGTCTGGCAGATGCATTAAAATAATTTGTATCTATATTTATTTCTAGTGAAGTAGTTCTTCAAATGCAGTATTTATTTGTTTTTGTTTTTTGCATATTATCAAGTCAAGTTCTTTATAAGAGCATACTAGAAATCTAACACTTCTGTGGTACATTAGTCAAGGAAAGAGGAGAAGCAGCCAATTATTTTTGAACTTCAGATTATTCAGTTCTTATGGAAAAATATGTAGTGATTAAAACAACTCCTAATGCATGGGCAGAAAAAGCCTATGGTTGAAATGTTGCTTTAAGTATTTGTCATCGGGCGGATTTTGCTTTGTGATCTCAATCAGGTAGAAGATCTTGTCCAGAAACCAACAGCTTTAATAAACATTAGTTTTGCTGAGTGCATAGAGATGGGTCTCGGTTTGTTCCCAATAGCTTCACCCAGCAACATGAAGCAGAGAGAGTGCATTTATCAGGAGAAACTTTCATGGTTACTATGATGCAGAGAGCTCCTCTTGGAACCTGATCAGACTCTCTACCTATCTAAACATTAACACAATTTATACTTGTCTGGAATAATATAAATATTTGATGTTTTGTGACCACATTTCTCAAGTGCAAGAACACTGGGGCATCATCAAATCTGCAGTTCTTTCATAATTACATCCTAAACGTGGTCTCAAGTTTCCTAGGATTACACGTTACAAAAGTCGTTTCTTTTTTTGCATGAAAAAAAAATATTTCAAATGACCACTATAGTGACCAAACATTTACATATTTAATATAAAATCAGTATTCAAATAAAACAAAATACTGTACTTTTTAAAAATGATATTTTGCAAGTTCAGGAAGACCTGCTTCACCCTACCCACTATTAGGTGGCAATATTTAAAGTGTCCTTCTTGGACCAGACAGAAACAGAAGTTGAATATAACAAATAGATAATAGGAATGTCATTTTAAATTTGCTTCATTTCTTCAGTATCTACTTTATCACATATCAGTGACTTTCTCCCTTGAGAACAGTGAACCCAACTTCTTTAGTGTGGGGGAGGAGATTGAAAATTGGCAAACAATGTACAGTGGACCCTCAGTTCTCAACCTCCTTGGTCAGTTGGCTCAGAACTCAATGCTTGCTCTGTACTCCTCACCCCGCATCCTGTCTTCTCTACTGTAGCAGTCTGTGTCTACAAGAATCAAAGTGCTGCTTGTGAGTGTAAAAATCGAAGTGCTGCCTGTGTCTGTAAGATTCAAAGTGCTGCCTGTGTCTATAATAATCAGTGTTACATGTGTCTATAAGAATCAAAGTGCAGCCTGTACCTGCAAGAAGCAAACTACAGCCTGTGCCTACAAGAACCAAAGTGCAGCCTGTGCCTATAAGAACCAAAGTTCAATATGTGCCTACAAGAACCAAAGTGTAGCTTGTGCTTACAAGAACCAAAATGCAGCTTGTGCTTACAAGAACCAAGTATAGCCTGTGCCTATAAGAACCATAGAGTAACCTGTGCCTATAAGAAAGTTCCAAGCAATAACCTGTCTCCTTCTTCTCCTGCTCTACATCACCACCAACCTATAATACCTCTCAGTACAGTTAAAGTGTTAAATTCTATTTTATTTTATTATCGTTTTTTTATTTTATGTCTGTTTAGTTTTAAGGTTTTGTATCAAGGAACAACACCATCAGTTCAAAGTTCAGGGGTTCAGAATGGATTATTTCAATTTACATTGATCCGCATGGGAAATGCTACCTTGGTATTCAACATTTTTGGTACTCAACCTGCCATGCAGAACTGATTAAGGTTGAATACCAAGGTACCACTATATCAAAATATATAAATTAATTTATTTATTTAAATATTTTGCATTAAAGAAATAAACATTTGGAAATGTATATATATATTATGTCCAAAGTATTTAAAAACTGTCACAAGTATTTTATTTTAATAAATATTAACTTTGTGAGAAGTGTCTTCATAGCAGTGAGTGGGTCAAAAAACAGCTGGGCAGCACTGCTCTAGAACATATTTTTTATTGATATCACTGAAGTTTAGCTTGGTTCATTCTGAAAGATTGCAGGACCTCTAATTAATTAAAGGGACCCATATATAAATAGATTAACATGTATGTAGTAGAGGACACATAAAGAGGCATCAAAATTGATTTTTTTATTATGTATTCCATCTATTTATGAAACTAGTTATGAAATCTAGAAAACAAACATGCAAAAGGCATATAAAGTATGTGTCAAACTGGGGATAGCGTAAGATGAAAAAATACATACACACTGCGTTGAAGTCACACAAGATGGAAGCTTTCACATAAGTATGCAAATATTAGGGGTCTCTCTAAAAATGGTGGGATGTCCTTGGCTTACCAAGTTGTTAATGTCATTAATAGTGAGTTTTTCCCCCCCAAAAAATAGCACTTGTCCATTGGATAGCAAATGCTGAGCTGGTAAATTACAGCTGGGGGTATGAGGGAGAGCGACATATATTGCCAGTGTGTGCCTCGAATGTTCCCTTGAAGTTATGAGTGTCCTCTCCAAGCTTCTCTAGGTGTTAATCCCGAGGTGCCGCTTACTAAGCCATTTGTATCTTACCCACGAGCAGAGGGCATGAGGCATCCCATCTAAGTGTCTACTGACAGCCAAAACCCAATAATAATTTAAGACCTTGTGCGTCTCATGTTAATGACTAGGAAATATACTGTCATGGAGCTCTGCATCACTGTCCTCAGCAAAACAAAATTCTGTAACTAACTGGAGTCACTTCTCTAAAAGGGTCACTGAACTCTTAAATCCGCTATATTAATAAAACCAAGAATAAAACAAAGTTTATATGAAGTCTGGTAAACGTAAAGGAGGTTCATGTGTACCATAATACTTCCATATCGTTAAACAATTTAAATGTCCAAAGAGGGGCAGTTATATATGTGAAAACTATGCCATAATAGATGTTACCATCATTCTGGATGATGTTTAAATTATGTCTTAGATATACACACTTTTGATACCTGCAAAGTGCTCCACACATACATTGCCCCAATCTAAATGCAAGCCCATAATAACCTTCAAACTGAACTTTTGGCTGCGGGTTCCAAAGTTGTTATATAAATAGATGTATTTAATTGACCCGCAAAGTCCGCAATTACAGGCTCACAGCCCCAAAGCGCAAATTAATTAATTAGACTACAAATTAATTAATTAGACTACAATTAATTAGTGTTTAGAAGTGTGATATGCGATCATACTCGTAATCCAGAAATCAATAAAAATCAATAAATCAACAGTACTAGACCAGACGGGTTTCATGATATGTATTAACTCCTTGATTCCCAAGATCGATATAAAACGGAAATAAAAAGTAAAAAAAAAAATTTTTTATTGCAGGTTTGCGAGCTTGAGACTGTGGTGCAAAAAATATTATGACTTTCATTGCTTGCCCAGTATTTTTAAGTACAGTAGTGTGTGTTTATTTGATTTTGCAGTGTTAGGAAGAGTTGTTTAACCCACTTGCGGGTCCTATCTAGTACTCGGATCATTTTTTGATAATTTGCCATTTACGGGTTAGAAGGCAATTGCAGGCACGTTTAATTGTTGTAATTAAATATGGAATTTGATTCTTTAGCACTGGTAACATTTACGGGCTTGAAACATCAAAGGAGAAGATAGGACAGAGTTAATTTTTGACAACCGCAGAGATTTTGAGCCTGTAACTCGCAATTGGAATGCGAATAGCTTAAAGCATCCAACTGAATAATCAGGCTACATTACTGGCTCAAGTAATTGCGATTTGGACTATTAAATAGGGGCCATATTCTGTAGATCTGACACAAAACAGGATTTCTGTTATCATTATGATTTAAAAAGGAGCCAAACAACTATGTGATAATAAATGGCTTCATATGATCACGATCCTTCAATAACATTTTTTTTTTTTGCATGATCAGTCATTATTTCACAATAAATGCAAAAAGTTCACAATTTCTGCCAGGGTATGCCAACTTTTGGGCACAACTGTGTATATAATGAGTTGGATCATGGGGGGCTCCACTTACTAGCTACACTACCCTGGAGGTTGAGAGTCACTGCTTTAGGTCATCTTCATTCAAATAACTTTTGGAACCTGGTAAAGGGTAAAAATCCCAGAAGATATACACTGACTTTAATCGTAATTAGTCATAATGTAAATATTTCATATTATCTTCATCTGCAACACAGCGCTGCTCCTGTAGGTTTGCACAGCCTGCTTGTATATACAGTGTATGTTATAGGCCATGAGAAACTGCTCAAATACTTAAACTGCCGCCTTGTCCATAAACACAGGAAACATAATGAGGAAGATATGTCCCTTGTGCTCGGTTATATTATCAATAACATATACCTAATAAAATCCAGATGTTAGGGCTTCTGTAAACTTCCTATACATCATTCCAGAACAGAATAGTAATACTACAAATTAATATTATGAATAAATAGCGACTTGCCCGTCAAAAAATGACGGCAATAAAATTTGAAGCCATGGCAATGCTGTTTGCCACACAATTTTTTGCTCCTCTGAGTACCTTCAGCGCTCATTGCGAGCCTCTCCCCTTGTGTACTTCAAATGTCCAGCTTTGCAACGATCACCTTCGGCGCTCATTGCGAAGACAGATATGTAAGTACAGTGTAAAATATAATTTGTTTTAGTTCAGTGTAAATTAGACATTTTTTTGCAGGTCTCAGAGCATAATAAAGTGATTTAAATATGTAACTGCTTTGAGAATCCTTTGCGAGGCTCGCAGGAGCGCCTTTGGCGCTCATTCCTGCCTAAGTACCGCATTTTTCAATGCCTAACCGGCTTACCTCGCTTTGCGAGGCTCGCAGTAGCGCCTTCTGGGCTAATTTCTGCCTAAGTCGCGCATGCTTCAGTGTCTCGCTACGTGAGGCTCCCAGGCGACGAGCGCCTTTGCTGCTCATCGCCTAAGTGCTCCGAGTTTCAACGCCTCAACTTCTCGCCTCGCTACGCAAGGCTTACTGGTGATGAGTGCCTCAACGGCTCGCCTCGCTTTGAGAGGCTCGCAAACATGACAACGAATCGCAGTTTGACAACTATTTGTGATGAATTATGAATTGTATATGTGATATATATATATATATATAGTTATTGTTTAGAAGTTCAGTCGTGTATGACTCTCCGTGACCCTATGGACCGCAGCACACCACAAACATCTTGAACTAATCCATAAGTTACTGAGTGGGTTGCCAGTTCCTTCTTCAGTGGACCACAATTTGTCTGACCTCTCTGCTATGACCTGCCCATCTTGGGTGACTCTACATGGTAAAGCTCAGAGCTTAATTGAGGCACACAAGCCCCTTCACTACAACAAGATGTCTCTTTCACGCCCTATCTCTCCCCTGTGTCTCTTTCCCGCCCTCTCCCTCCACCCTCTCCCTCCTCTGTGTCTCTTCCCCCCCTCTCCTTCCTCTTTGTCTCTCCCCCCTCCTTCCTTCCCTGTGTCTCTTTCCCCCCTCTGTGTCTCTATCTCCCTCCTCCCTCCCCTGTGTCTCTTTCCCCTCTGTCTCTTCCCCCCTCCTCCCTCCCCTGTGTCTCTTTCCCCCTCCTCCCATTTGTCCATTTCCCCCTCTGTCTCTTTCCCCCCTCCTCCCCTGTGTCTCTTTCCCTCCTCTCACTCCCCTGTGTCTCTTTCCCCCTCCTCTCTCCCCTGTGTCTCTTTCCCCCTCCTCACTCCCCTGTGTCTCTTTCCACTTCCCCCCTCTGTCTCTTTCCCACTCCTCACCCCTTTGTGTCTCTTTCCACTTTCCTCCTCTTTCTCTTTTCCCCTCCTGAATCCCCTGTGTCTCTTTCCCCTTTCCCCCTCCTCACTCCCCTCTGTCTCTTCCCCCCTCCTCACTCCCCTGTGTCTCTTTCCCCTTTCCCCCTCTGTCTCTTTCCCTCTCCTCACTTCCCTGTGTCTCTTTCCCTCCTCTCACTCCCCTGTGTCTCTTTCCCCCTCCTCCCTCCCCTGTGTCTCTTTCCCCCTCCTCCCTCCCCTGTGTCTCTTTCCCCCTCCTCACTCCTGTTTCTCTTTCCCCTTTCCCCGCTGTCTCTTTCCCCCTCCTCCCTCCCCTGTGTCTCTTTTCCCCTCTGTCTCTTTCCCCCTCCTTACTCCCCTGTGTCTCTTTCCACTTACCCTCTCTGTCTCTTTCCCTTCTCTCACTTCCCTTCTCTCACTCCCCTGTGTCTCTTTCCCCCTCCTCCCTCCCCTGTGTCTCTTTTCCCTTTCCCCCTCTGTCTCAACCCCCCTCCTTCCTCCCCTGTGTCCATTTTCCCTGTGTCTCTTTTCTTCTTTCCCCCCTCCTCCCTCCCCTGTGTCTCTTTCCCCCTTCCCCCCTCTGTCTTTCCCCCTTCCCCCCTCTGTCTTTCCCCCTCCTCCCTCCCCTGTGTCTTTTTCCCTCTTCCCCCATCCTCCCTCCCCTGTGTCTCTTCCCCCCTTTGTCTCTTTTCCCCTCTCTGTCCCATCCCCCCCCCCCCCCCGCCCCCATTCCATGCGCGGTGCGCACTGCATGTACGGAAATACGTACGAATAGTTTGTGAAGTGCGCATGCCCTCCCCTGGATAGTTATGCACACTTCACACACAAACTAAATTAGTGATATATTTAAAAATAAAAAAAAACATATATATATTCTGCTATTCACAGAGTTGTCAAACCAAATTATTATTTACTCAGTTTACTTAAAAATATTGATGTGGATGCAGACCCTTGTATACCAATACTTTGTGCAACAGAGAATATATGATGGATGCTAGTTGTGTAAAACAATGTAATGGACTTAGTAATTCTTTCCCTCACTTAGACAATCAACAAAAATAATCTAAAAAATCAGTAACTATTGTTTTGAAGATGAAAAAATCCTAAACCTGCCCCACACAGAAGCCAAGGTCCTCATGCCTGCTACACTCTCATGTTATCGTCTCAATCACAAAGATATCCTGGGAAGGTTGAGTGGCAGAGAACTATCAAGACAACCAAGGCCTAATCTTGTCTTATGTATTCTGTCTTGAAGATGCAACTACAAGTTTTATCCATGAATGTACTAAACCCCTAGCACTACCAAATACCCAGGTGCTCTACAAACCAACTATAATAGTTGTCAATCTGCGAGTTGTCACGCTTGCGGGGCTCGCATAGGCCCGCGGGACTTAGCTGCAATGAGCGCCGAAAGAGCTCATTGCGGGAGTGGAGATGAGCGCCGCAGGCGCTTATCGTGAGGCCTGCGGGACTAAGCTGCAATAAGCGCCAAAGGCTCTCATTGCAGGGATCGAGAGTCAGCGGGACTCAGCGCAAGGCACGCAATATTTTACAGCACGCAATACATTATGACTTTAACGGACGAAACTCTGAACTCAAACAACCACCAAAAACGCCAAATACTTAAAAAAATGCCTTACACACTCACACAGAGCACCGGGGGAGAGCCAGGTTGCAAGTTAATTTGAGGTATATTTGGTGTTTTTTGGCGAACGAAAACCGGATAAGCGAGAAAAAAATTGAGGCCGAAAAAACCTAAGTGGATGAAAATAAGGCCGAAGGCAGTAAAAAAGAGCCCAAAGCCTGTAACACTTAACCCAAGACAGTAACATTTAACCCAAGACAGTAACACTCATCGCAAGGCACCTAAACTACACGGGGGGGAGAGGCTCACAATGATCACTGAAGGCGCTCATTGAGAGCCACGCGATAAGTGTTAAAGGGGCTTATCGTGGGGTTTGCGATGAGCGCTGAAAGGTGCTCAGAGGGGGCAGAGCATGGCATTGTGTGGCAAACCGCATTCCCAGCCTTAACATTTTCTTGCCGTCATTTTTGGCGGGCAAGTCGCAAGTAAAATAATAATAATGAATCCTATTGCAGTCACCTTTATCCCAAGGGACTATGAGGGATTTTTTTTTTTTAATTTAAATGTTGTAACAAAGTTAATTAGCTATTCATATTGTCCGCAATGTAGCTGTGATATAACATCCATATTCTCATATTTGGCAACATTCCTTCTGTTCTCCCTCATGAGAGCTGCCATGTTGCACAGGTGTACCCACCCAAAAAAATTAGGTGCTTTAGATTTTGGCAGATATGCTGCTCTCCACCTCATAATTAGGTGTTCAGGGAGTTGGCGAAGAACAGCCTAAGGTGATTGCCTGATAGGACATCCTTATCTGTTCTCCACAAAACATTTTTTCACCCCTGGACTCATAATGAAGGTGGAGACAGGCAGATCTGTTGGAAACAACTATGCAATTTTGAAATGAAAATTTTAGAAGCTACAATCATTTTTTTCTCTTCAAATTGTGATTTTGTTGCAAATCTATAACACATATTTTAATAATAATAGAGTGGTATTTTAAAGGCTGTATCATGTATTTTGCCCTAAGGGGTCACTACCTTGTTGTGGAGAAGGGGCTTGTGTACCTAAATGAAGCTGTGAGCTATACCATGTAGGGTCACCCAAGATGGGCAAGTTATAGCAGAGAGGTCAGACAAATCACGGTCCACTTGAATAGGAACTAGCAACCCCTCTCAGTATCATTGCCAAGAAAACCATTTGGATAAGCACGACCAGAAACCCAGACAGATGTGCCTGGTGTGTTGCGTTCATATGGTCACTGAGCGTTGGATACAACTGAAGGACTGAACAACAACATGATTAGCCGCATTAAATTCACTATAAGCTGAAAATGTAGCCCGCAAGACTTAAAGCTACCTGCGAACGATTTGGGTTAGGTGCAATAAAACCCTACGGGACGTGTAAATTTGAACTGCGTGCCCGCAAACTCTTTGACCTGTCAAGCCAATAACTGATACGTTTCCAATCACGCTATTAAATAGCCACAAATCCACTGGCCCGTAACCCGCAAGTGGAGCCAAGAAGCCAACAGGTACTAGAGAGGACCCACTAGAGGGGTAAAGTCCAAAGTGTAAAAGCAAATATATACACACACAACTGTACATATAATAAAATGGAAAGTGATGTTAGGTATTAGAATTAATAGCACAACATTCTCAAACTCGCAAATCTGCAATATAAAATACTTTCTATTATGTTAAATTTCCGCGTTATATCAATCCCGGCGCATGGACTAGAATATCATATTTACGGCTTTATGGATATTGCCTTATTTCTGGAATGTGGGTCTAATCGCAACTCATAATTGAAGCCCGTAAGACTTTTAAATCCAGCCTCCATTCTTCAGTGACGTAATGATGGCGATCTCTGTTGCCATTGGCTCCATCTAAACCCGTAACTACGGGTTTGACTAATTGATCGTGTTCGCCGTCGCACATCCAATGTTCTACAAATGGTTTACTGGTTTGCGTCTCAAGCCCGTAACTCGTGGCATGTTCTAATTTATTAGCTATGTACGCAGCCAAATTTCAATCCTGTAGCCCTTGCGGGGTTGCCGATGCCACAAGGGGGTTCTATTTTAATGTGGCTGTATGTATTTCACTTTCTAAATACATTGTGCCTATTTTTAAGCAAAAATATTTGAAATATAGGAATAAAGTGGTGATTTAAACAGTTATTTAAGTCTTAAGAACTTCAGTTTATAGATTTATGCACTGAAAGCCCCAGGAATGCTTAGTGTTCATATAATATGAATCCATTGGAGCCCTCTCGACTTCCAATCTAACCGTATGGCAGCCAACCTGGGGCAACTGAAAGAGCTGTATCCAAATATAGCTCCATCCTCAGTGTGCTGATCACTTGTGTCCTGGGGACATCAGATCCGTTTTATAGGGCAGATCATTTGTACACTATAAAATATAAAAAGGTCAGATGTCTCGCTGCCTCCATACCAACTGTTTTTAAAAGCAGATGAAAGGAATTGTGGGCTTTCTTGGAATCAGTGTTAAGACCATTTCTGTTACAGCTTATTAAAGAAAAAGCATCCATAAAAGCCTGGATTATGGGATATGACATGAAGCCCAGTTAATATACTTTTATGACTTCATTAAAAGTACATTAAATACATTGGCCCCTATTTAATTGCAAGCCTGTAATTACCTTCAAACTGAACTTTTAGCTGCGGGTTTAACATTTTCTACATTTATAGATGTATTTAATTGACTCAAACACGCAATTACAGGCTCACAGCCCCAACATGCAAACCATTAACTGGTATGTAGCATTTCAGGGCATGATCATGATCAATTAAGCAAGCCCGTAAGTTACAATTTAGACAGAGCCAATAGTAAATGAGACCGTCATCATGACGTCAGTAAAACATGGAGTTTAGACTACAAGTAATTAGTGATTAGAAGTCTGATATGCGATCGTACTCGCAATCCAGTAATGTGGAAATCAATAAAAATCAATAAATCAACTGTTTTAGTCATGCGGGTTCCATGATATGTGTTAACTTCTTGAATCTCGGGATCGAGATAACACAAAAATAAAACATAAAAAAAAAATGTTATTGCATATTTGCGAGCTTGAGACAGTACGGTAAAGTAGTACAGTATTGTGTGTTTATTTGCTGCTGCAGTGTTATGAAGAGGTGTTTAAACCATTTGCGAGTCCTATCTAGTACTCGCATCATTTTTTTATACATTTGCCATTCACGGGTTTGAAGGCAATTGCAGGCTTGTCCAATTGTAGTAATTAAATAGGGATTTTGCGTCTTCAGCTTTGGTAACATTTACGGATTTGAAACATCAAAAAAGGAGAAGGGACAGACTTGCAATTTTATTTAGGGAGACAAAGCTCCAAGGGTCATTTGCATAAGCAATACCAATAATAGAGGTGCTCAGACAAACTATCCTGATATTCCCTAGGGCTTTGTAGACCCCTTGCTCACTGTCCCTTAGGCAGTTATCAGCTACATCTCACTGATGAGGCCCAACTTGGGCCGGAACTTATGTCTGGAGTTTGCTGTTTCTCCTGTTCAGGATAGAATTACCTGGTATTTCGGGGCTGGGTCACTCTAGTGAGTGGGACCAGACTGATATACTACAGGATATTTCTCCTTGTGTAGGGCACAACTGACTAAACGAGGCTGCTCTCATAGTGCGCGACCATATGCATAGAACTAACCTATTACGGATATTTTTTTCTCTGATTGCGCACCTCTATTGTTGGTATTACCTATAGTTTTAACTGCACCATATTTCTAACCATGCATTGTCCATATAAATACTCTTACCGATAATATTCCTTTAATATAGCTTGAAAAAAAAAATGGTATAGTAGCTTAATAGTTCTGCCTGAAATGAAAGTATTAAATGAAGAATTTATCTTTTAATAAAGAATGCGAGGGATCCTTAATCCATCAGTCCTAAACTTGGCAGTGCCGACAGTTTGATGGATAGGATCCAGTATGTGGGATGCAGTGCACGGTATCACTTTATATTTGGTTCAGACATTACTCAATAACAGCATTGGTCTGTAACTGAATTAGCTACAAAGGTTTCAATACAAATTCATGTAGAAAAGGGAAACCATTTATTGCATTTAATGTCATTTCATGTTATCCAACCCATACATGCCTGGATGAAATAACATTACTTACCTTGCGCTGTGGAAAATATATGTACATTAGTGGAAATGCCACATCAACAGATGTAATTATGAATAAAAGGGAAAAAAATGAATCATTGAAGACAGCCATAATATAAAACAAAAGCCATAAGCTACCAACATAATTGATTGCAACATTGAAGAAGATGAATCAGTAAAGAAAACAGCAAGAGCAACATGGCAGCACAAACACATATATGGAGCAATTTGTGTGTGTCTGGTTTCCTTTACCTGTATAGATTAATGAGTTTAGGAGTTCATGTAACACATAAATATACACAAGGGACGAACATTAATATACAATGACAAACAAGTACTGGAAAAGGAATAGCACTCCAGTCTAATCACCAAGAGGAGGCAGCCATGAATGTTAGACCTCAGTGTCTAAACAATCTCCAAGAGGAGGTAGTGGTAGACGATGGACAAACACAGAGATAGGTGGGCCTAGAAGTCCAGTCTGATCCCAAACAGGCAGTAATCGCAGTAAGACAGGGGTATTTGGTGCTCCAAACGAGAGGTAGGTGCGTTGGATAAGACTCTACTGGAAATATTTCCATCTTCTTACTGTTGCACCAAATGGCTCAGCTCCCAGAAAGACGTCTGAAAATACTCACCAGATTTCAAATGGTAATATAACGGACCATCAATCCTCTTCTTTACTTTAGCTTTCACTTTTTTCTTAGGTCACACATACTTTATTAAATTTTGGAATAAAAATAATTGATTTCCATATTTGTCCTGGAGAAAAATGAATCACCGGTGGATGGTGATGTTTTTTGTAAAAAGCTCCCAAATGGTTTTCCCCACCGATGAAGAATAGAGCATTTGAAACCACAAATGTGACGCCTTCAAGTATTTCAATTTTTTTTGGCCCATTTTTTTACCTACTTACAAATTCAGTTCATATTAAAAAAGAATAAAATCACTTTTTTTTAAGATACTCTGAAAACTCTGGATAGGGAGCAATTTTATTAGCAAAGGTGCATTTAAAATATAAATATTTAATTGGAAATACTAAATTTATTTGAATTCTGATGGGTCGACGGTATAAAAATATTAAATAATTGCATCATAACATGTTAAATCATTTCTATATTGGCCTGACTTTACGACAACTTTGTGTAAACCTTTATATTTGAATGGTTGTCAAAGAAATACTGTAAAGGTGTAAAAAAATTGTTGAATAAAAAATTATAAAATCATTTTGAAAATATGTAAATGGTGAGATATAACCCCAAGACAATTTGTAAATTAATTAATAATGTTTTTCTTTACAGTACATAATATGCTACAATACATTACAAGCTTTAGTAACCCTTCACGAGCAGTGTCTTGTAGCTTTTTTGTACATTTACATTTTCAAAGTGTCCTGTCTTCCAGGAAGTCTTTCCCACAACAAAGGTGTTAAAACAAGAGGTCACATTTTTTTTCCCTCCAAATGTGACACATATTCCAAGAAAATAACTTAAAATAGCTTCAGGAAGGGCACAACAAGTGAATAAATATTGAATCTACCAGCTGTTATTCTTTAAACTCGGCAGGGAATGAGAAAAGTTTTTTGATGTTTGGTAAGAAGATCCGTCCCCAAAATGATGAATTTCAAAGGTCGGTTGTACTTTTGAAAAATCTTCATAAATATTAATTAGTAAAGCCGATACTCTTTATATTGTGATTATTCACTCCTCTCTGTGGAATGTAGAATATGAGTAGGCAGCACATGAAGGATCACCCATCATGATAAACATGTTTGTACATTGTTTTGATATTCTGCAAAGGCTAATCACAGGAGATTGTGTTTAACCCCTGCAGATCCAGTGTATCTTGTATTGTTCTTGTTCTTTTGTAATTACCCACTTTGAATAAACAATTACTCAAACAATGTAAACACATACATGACCCCTGCTAGTAGCAGGATTGTACTGGTTCACTGACTCAGTCTTGAAAAACAGCAAGAAAAAAAAACAATCTATGAGTAATATCTTTAGATCTGGTTGCCAGTCCATGAGAAGAGAAATCAAAAGGGGGAGGTCTACTCCTGCAAAGGGATACAATAGGAGAAAGTGGTAGGTGTCAGGCTGGAGTGTACATTGTGCTTGTCTGATCTACAATAGGAGAAAGTGGTAGGTGTCAGACTGGAGTGTACATTGTGCTTGTCTGATCTACAATAAGAGAAAGTGGTAGGTGTCTGACTGGAGTGTACATTGCTCTTATCAGATCTACAATAGGAGAAAGTGGTAGGTGTCGGAATGGAGTGTACATTGTGCTTGTCTGATCTACAATAGGAGAAAGTGGTAGGTGTCAGATCGGAGTGTACATTGCTCTTGTCTGATCTACAATAAGAGAAAGTGGTAGGTGTCAGATCGGAGTGTACATTGCTCTTGTCTGATCTACAATAGGAGAAAGTGGTAGGTGTCAGATCGGAGTGTACATTGCTCTTGTCTGATCTACAATAGGAGAAAGTGGTAGGTGTCACATCGGAGTGTACATTGCTCTTATCTGATCTACAATAGGAGAAAGTGGTAGGTGTCAGATCGGAGTGTACATTGCTCTTGTCTGATCTACAATAGGAGAAAGTGGTAGGAGTCAGATCGGAGTGTACATTGCTCTTGTCTGATCTACAATAGGAGAAAGTGGTAGGTGTCAGATCGGAGTGTACATTGCTCTTGTCTGATCTACAATAGTAGAAAGTGGTAGGTGTCAGATCGGAGTGTACATTGCTCGTCTGATCTACAATAGGAGAAAGTGATGTCAGCCAAGAATGTGCAGAGCTGCTGTTAAACGAAGGAGGAAAATGAATCAGACAATATGGCTACTCATAGAAGGTGATTGTTTACTATGAAGACTGAAGCTTCAGAAATGGGAAGCGACAAATGTCAATATGAAATAAAAACTTGTGTCAATAAAATACTGAGGTCCTTCCTTTGTATTTGTACCTATCTAGTTAATGTATAGTCATTTTTGCAGATGACACTTCTAGATTTCATAGAGAAGAAACACACTAAAATCTAGTTTATTAATGTTTGCATTTGGCAAAACATTTGTTTAAAATTATTATATATTTGTTTATTTTTTTGCAAAACTCACCCTTATCTTTAGGTTTATTAATATTCCTTGTTATTATATTTTACTACAAATTTTCATATAGTCTTGGATCCTCTAGTTAAGTGTTTTTTTATGGCACGTGTCTGTTACTTTTCTAATTTGGCATGGACCACTTATGAGTTCCAGAGTTTTGGTAGGTGGGGTGCTCCAATTTTAGACTTCATTTTAATAGAGTAATTGTGGGTCAAATATTCTGTTATCAAGCTACAATTATAAAACAATACTAATGCCAATGAGATGCTTGAAGGGATACAACGTTTTGAGACTGTATTAAGGAAAAGGACATTTTTATGGTTTAATAAACTTCACCATTTATCTTTCTACTGGAAGGTTGGCAGATAATGTCTTAGGACTAGCTGCTGAGATCCACTGATCTACATATAAGTTAGGGAAATACTATACGGAGTATGGAAGGGAAGATTGTTACTTTTTTTTTTACACGGTTCACAATTGTTTGTGAAATTAAAGTATGGTCGGGGAGACATATTTTGTATGCAGACACAAATATTTATTACCAGGGTGTTCAAGAAGTCACAGGAAGGAAATTTACACAGTGAAGGAGACCCATAGAAAGGTCACTATTTAGCAGAAATTGTATTTAAGGATTTGGACTTTCACACTTTCCCATAGGATCTTATACAGTGGATATAAAAAGTCTACACACCACTGTTAAAATGTCAGGTTTCTGTGCTGTAAAAAATGAGACAAAGATAACTCATTTCAGACCACCTTTAATGTGACCTATAAACTGTACAACTCAATTGAAAAACAAACTGAAATCTTTTAGGTGGAGGGAAGAAAAAAAAAAAAAGAAAAATAATGTGGTTGCATAAGTCTGCACACCCTCTTATAACTGGGGATGTAGCTGTGTTCAGAATTAAGCAATCACATTCCAAATCGTGTTAAATAGGAGTCAGCATACACATGCCATCATTTAAAGTGCCTCTGATTAACTCCAAATAAAGTTCAGCTGCTCTAGTTGGCCTTTTCTTGAAATTTTCAGCATCCCACAGCAAAAGCCATGGTCCACAAGGAGCTTCCAAAGCATCAGAGGGATCTCATTGTTAAAAGGTATCAGTCAGGAGAAGGGTACAAAAGAATTTCCAAGGCATTAGATATACCATGAAACACAGTGAAGACAGTCATCATCAAGAGGAGAAAATATGGCACAACAGTGACATTACCAAGAACTGTAGCTTTCTCCAAAATTGATGAAAAGACAAGAAGAAAACTGGTCTGGGAGGCTACCAAGAGGCCTACAGCAACATTAAAGAAGCTGGAGGAATATCTGGAAAGTACTGGCTGTGTGGCACATGTGACAACAATCTCCCATATTCTTCATATGTCTGGGCTATGGGGTAGAGTGGCAAGACGAAAGCCTTTTCTTACGAAGAAAAACATCCAAGCCAGGCTACATTTTGCAAAAACACATCTGAAGTCTCCCGAAAGCATGTGGGAAAAGGTGTTATGGTCTGATGAAACCAAGGTTGTACTTTTTGGCCATAATTCCAAAAGATATGTTTGGAGCAAAAACAACACTGCACATCACCAAAAGAACACCATACCCACAGTGAAGCATAATGGTGGCAGCATCATGCTTTGGGGCTGTTTTTCTTCAGCTGGAACTGGGGCCTTAGTTAAGATAGAGGGAATTATGAACAGTTCCAAATACCAGTCAATATAGGCACAAAACCTTCAGGCTTCTGCTAGAAAGCTGAACATGAAGGGGAACTTCATCTTTCAGCATGACAACGACCCAAAGCATACATCCAAATCAACAAAGGAATGGCTTCACCAGAAAAAGATTAAAGTTTTGGAATGGCCCAGCCAGACCTGAATCCGATTGAAAATCTGTGGGGTGATCTGAAGAGGGCTGTGCACAGGAGATGCCCTCGCAATCTGACAGATTTGGAGTGTTTTTGCAAAGAAGAGTGGGCAAATCTTGCCATGTCAAAATGTGCCATGCTGATAGACTCATACCAGAAAAGACTGAGTGCTGTAATAAAATCAAAAGGTGCTTCAACAAAGTATTAGTTTAAAGGTGTGCATACTTATGCAACCATATTATTTTATTTTTATATTTTTTCTTCCCTCTACCTAAAAGATTTCAGTTTGTTTTTCAATTGAGTTGTACAGTTTATAGGTCACATTAGTGGTAGAAAAAGTTCTGAAATGATATATCTTTGTCTCATTTTTTTACAGCACAGAAACCTGACATTTTAACAGGGGTGTGTAGACTTTTTATATCCACTGTATGACTCAGCCAGCCACTTAATTGTGAAGAATGCTTTTTGTGTTTGGTAAAATACACCAATTAGATGTACATGGCAAAATAATTTACTAGTCAATGGGCCACACAAAGAACAGCAATTTGAAATTCATCACAATAATACATATATCAATATAATACAAAGCATTTAGGTTCTACATATTGGTGAACATGAAATCACTGGCATTAAAATATAACCAATGACAATTGTTACTATAGGGAAAAATGTTTTGAGTCTTATACATTTTGGCATACTTCTTCAGGGTGCACTCTCTAAAAATAGGGTGTATCTTATATGCTGAAGAACAGCCTCTTAACGATGACACAGGTAACAAAGAAGCATTCTAGATCTTGGATACAATAAAAAAAAAGGAAGTCACGAAATTTAAGAATTACTACATTTATTTTTGTTTACAGGTCAAATGTCAACGTTGAACACATTTCACTTTGTGCATGATACATGACATCAAGTTGAAATACAGGTTAAAAAAATATTCACATCATTTTGGTAAAATATGTGAATTAAGATTCTATGTATGAACCTCCCCCAAAACAAGAGAGATGAGCGAAAAATAGTCCATTTAGGAAGAGTCTGCAACAGAAGAAAAAACATAGACATGTAGTATGGGTGAGGGGGTTGAAATGAAAGACATGTCCTTCTGAAGAATGGTTATGGAACATGCAGACTTAAGTAACAAACATATAATTTCACAAACAGCTTAGAGCAAGAGGGATTAATGCACGTAAAATGCATAGCAATGCACACAAAAGCGAAACGGAAAACGAGACTGAAATCACTTGATTACATCATGTTGAAGATTAGGATTGTTAATGAATTTATCAATATATGTTTTTCAAGTCACTATTTGTGAAATTAAGATTATTGCTGTAGATGTTACTGCATATTGCAAGGGTCTCTCTATATTACAGAGAACACAAGGGTGATACCAAGTTACTACCATTAAATTCACTATAAATAAATATTTTTCTTCCTTAGTGCTCAGCTGTTAGATTTGCTCATACAACAAACAACTAACTCACTAATTACAAGCTTTACATTAGTACTGGTAACTAATGTGTGTATTATCCCTGTTATTATTCATTTTAAATTCTAAACACTCTCTAAACATTAAATGGAATTTCCTTTCCTAGATATATTGTTGAACTGCAGTGAATTTCTTTGACCTGCCGGTTTATGAAAACTAATGTAATTTCTGAATCACAGTTAAATGGAAGTGTTTTCTGAAGCAAGAGTTATAAGCTATTTTGGGGGGGGAATTGATTATATTCTGTGGAAGAAGAGCATGGTCCTCCATTATGGTTTAAGTAGTAACACATGATTGAAGGAAGTAATCTTTTTTTTTATTATTATTTTTAACACACATAAATTTTGATGCTGTCAAAGCTCCTTTAATCTGAAATGTATTTAAAGTGAATTTTAGTGACTATTCTTAAATAACCAATAATTGCAGAAAGAAAATTGAAGTAAATTAATATATGTTAGTGCTGGAGGGGACCTGCACTCATCTCTTTGTTCGGTACTTTTTGAGTTAATCTGTGATTAGAAAAGTAGCTGTGTTTAATACTCATTAGCAAATGTTGTTTGATTTATGCTTTGGGTGTGTCTGATTCTACATGTTTGTATGTGAGCTCATTGATATCCAGTTAACTAGGCCCATTGTTAGCTCTTTGAATTATATTTATTTCCTTCACACAGACTTCTTTTTTCCTTAATGTGATAAATGCTGCTCTTTATGTCAATTAATTTCTATGTTAAATAAAAGAAAACCGGCAGAGCTGTGCAACACACTGAGCAACCAATATATTAGAATAATAGATAAACTTTAAAAAAATAAGAATAAAAATGAACTATAAAAAAAAAAAAAAATATGCAGGACCAAATCTCTAGGACAGTGGTAAGGTTAAATTTTTTTCCTATAAGCAATTAAATATATTAAGGGCATAAGGATTTTTTTGTTTGTTTGTTTCTGAAAAACATAAAACACTTATTATCTCTTACAAGATGGCTGCCGACAGGTTCCTGTCAGCACGTCCATCTTTGCGATATTATGTAATATGATTCATGAATTACTTCCATAAAATCTACAATTAGAACATAATACACTGTAGCCAATCATGCATTACACACTTTTATACAACCCGGTTAAATATGGTTTACAAATAAGTTAAGAAAATGTTTCTTGTTTCAAATTTTGTGGCCTTTAAACTCTTCCTAGATGGCCCTCACCAATTCCCTTTCGCAAGTTCATTTTTAATCCCTGCCATTTTCTTTTTATGGACTTGTTCCACAACATCTAGTAGGCCAGTGGTTATTTTCAATGGTTCAAGGGTAAAAAAGAATATACTGTATATCCAAATACTTTACTGTATATTTTATATATTTATTAGAAATGATATAGTTAATTAAAGATTGGTTGCTTTAAGTTGAAGACTATTTAATATAGCTAGCATTATAGGAACACTATACAAATAGTAAGAATTCTTAAATAGGAGTATTGCACAATAATATAATGCAATATATAATATTTAAAGTATTAAATCTGGCCACATTTGTGTGATGCAGACTAGGCAGTACCATTTTCTATTTAATTAGTTTAACTTGTCTTAACCTTTTTGTTTTGAAATAATCATTAGTTCTTCAGGCTTATAATACAATATATCTTCATATACCATGGACTATGTATGATATGTAAAAACAACAGCCATGTCGGACAGTTTTGCAATCTTACTATTATCCCAGATTTTAAGGTATTTTTTGTGTGCATTCAGTGTGTAGAGGCAATGCACCCAGGCATCACTATGCTTCATTTATTATTATGTTTTATTCTGCTTTTCACCAGTTGAAGGCACAAATTACAGAAAAAAATGCATTAATATCAATATCTCGAACACCTACAACCCAGTGGAAGGTTTTCACAGTTTGTATCATTTTGAGGGGGCCATTGGAAGAAGTGACATACTTCAATAACTGGGCTATGGCTCTGGGTTAATTACAGGCTGGGTGATGTTTCATACATAATTGCAATTACTTTCATTAATAAATACTATGAACCAATAAATGTCCTTTGCCTTATTCTACACTGGGTTATTTTGTATTTGCTTTCAGGACTTCTAGTGCTGTTTAGCATTTTTTGGTTATCAGTGCCAAAGCTTTATGAAGCCACCTAATAAACCATGACCTTTATAGATAACCCTGCAGTGAGTCATGTATTCTGTTTTGTGATGATTTTGTATTGTTAGGTTTCCTTATATGCTGTAATGGTGTCTTGAAAAACAATGTATCTCTGCTGATTGGTTGAACTAGCACAAGGTATAAACAAATCAGAACCATGCAATATGTAAAGTACCATATATAACGGTTTGTGATGGCACCAATAGTTGAGTTGAAATGTTCATAGACAAAGAGCAATAGCACCACCAAAAGTGGATCAATTACAAATTAATATAGTCAAACATTATTAGTTGATAAACTAAGACATGATGCAGGTTATTGACCAGACACACACAAATTGCTCCAAAATGGTTATGAAAGAAGCAACACTGTTAGGGATGCAGTGCACAGAGTTCATTCAGTATAAAAAGCTGTTAAATAATATTAAATGGATATTAGTTACAACATCCTAAAATTGGCAAGCATAAGAATCACCTTACAGTAGCAATGCTTCAGCCAACAAGTGGGTGTAGTACTGGAATGTTGAAATTAACTAAAAGCAACATGGGAAAGATAGAGAAAAGATGTCAAAGTCTTAGTTCAGAGAAAGACAATAGAGAAGAAAGCTGGAAATTGGAGAGAATTCAGAAAGGTTAAATCAAACAAAGATGGTTCATAATAAGAATGCGTCTCCAAAAGAAATCAAACTTCATAAATATAGGAAAATAAGAACCTTATTTCATTAAAATCTAGTCTTGAACTGATTAAACACATGAAATGTTATAATAATAGAAATGCCAGCATTACAGAAAGTTATTCAGTTTAAAGAATTTGCGAGTACAGTCTACTTGTCAGCAGGGTCAGACAAACCATATAGGTGAAATATATGGAAATTAGCATTTAAAGAATGCCAAATGAAACAGAAAGTGACTAATCCCATGTTTATATTGTTTATTTTGAATGCAAATTAAATTTATTTCTGTTTTGAACGGAAGGGAGACAAAGTTATATTTCGCCAAAGGTCCAAAAAAAACTTAGGTGACCCTGCGTACTATGTTATGTTGGATTGTCAAACAGAGCATCAAATTGCTTTCAAACATTGTCATTTTCAGTTGCAAGAAATAAGGTTCATTTTCCTTGAAATACACAGTACACATATGTTCACAATCTTTGATCAATAAACACTAAATTGGTTATCAAAATGCAATAGCAATCAATAATACATAATCAAAATCAAGGAGAAATTGGAATATTTAACTCTAGCTTTGCAAACAAATATGTTTTTTGCTAGTGTTTTTATGCTAGGTAATTCTTTTCTGAATTAAGCTTGCAAACTGTTTGCAAAACTAGAGAAACAAATATTAAGAAATCGCCTGCTTAAGTTATGCACTTTGTAAACACACAATGCAGGTTAGGCAGTTTGAGCAAGATAATAAAACAGTATAAATGTCATAACAAAACAATACTAAATTTTACACATGTAAAATATCCTAAAAATGAATCAAAAATCCTGTAATTAATCAATATCAAGCTATTTTTTAAAACATACCATTTAAAAAAAACTAAATCATTACTTCATTTATATATGAATAAAAAGGCAGAAATTGTCATAATCAGTGCATTAAAACATAGCAACAAGCAACAATGAAATGCCTAAATGTTTGGCGACATAGAAACTGTTATACGCAACAACCAGAGACCTGGTTAAAAAAGCAACTAGTTGTAAATATACCTCATGCCATACACAATTAAGTAGTCATTATCAAAAAAGAATGCAAGTCATGGTCTTTTTTGGATGAGTCTATATTTGAAATGTATATTTTCTAAATTTGAATTAGTATTTTGAATATTAGTATTGGAAATCTGAGCATTATTCTATATATTTGAAATGTTTGTTGAGCTCCATACTAAAGCATACATATAAGAAGTCATTTAAACTTACAGGGCATGTCCATTGCACCAAAATGCCCCAAATCTATATAGGTAGCAAAATGCGTAGTGCAAAGTAACAATTCAACATCTCAAACAAATCAAGTCTGGTGTTTTAATGTTTTGTAAATTCTGCACTCAAGTATAAAATACTGGTGTGTGGGTTTATCTGTAGCCACAGATTCATATTAAAAGAAATAAACAAAAACCAGAGCATGTATTATTTCCAAGGTAAGTAAGATATTGAAATCAAAATGTATGTATGTATAAATCGTGCAATAAGAGATCAAAGCTTAAAAAACAAAAAAATATGACCATGTTTGTATGAGTTAGAATTATTTGGCAAATACTTTTTATAACAAATAGAATAAGGCCAAGTTTTTAGGGGACACTACTACAAAATCTTGTAATAATGTGTACAGATGAAAAAATCAAGTTCAAATACAGTACTATACTTTAAGGCTAATCCCCTTAAAATGTTTTTTCTGTACTATATACATGGTTAAAATTGTCTGGTAGGATATTGCAACTGGCTGTCATTGCCTGTGAGATTTCAGCTAATTCCTAGGTGGAGAGGACCTACCAGGAGATCACTTTGGGCCTCATTCTATTATCGGCCGTAAATCGTCCGTAAGGCTGCGATTCCTTGCAGGGGTTCTGTTAACTCGCGATTCTATTATACGGCCCCGCAAGGATCTCCTCTTACGGCCGGCCGCATATCTTGGAACCGGCCGTAAGCTCAGAAATCTACAAAGTCAAAAATAAATTCAAGCCTGCACTGTACAGCTCTGTAAATGCTAGGGATTATATTGGGGGACATGAGGATTAAAAGTAACCCACTCTCAAGCTTGCACATCAGCCCAAACCCGAGTTTAAATTAACGGTTTATTTTCCGGCTGCGGCGTGGGTGTGTCTGAAGTGCTCCAAGCACTCTGGACTTTTTACATGTATATTTGACATATATTAAAAAATATATATTTTACGGATTTGAGTATAGGGGAAATTTGTGCTCTTTTTTCTAACACCTAAAATCACTTTATAGTCTTCTCAAAGTGCAGGATGGCTTTATTTGAGCTATTTTATGTGCTTAATTGGTGCTAGCGGGACCTCTTTCCTGCAAGTAAGCTGCGGCTCGCTTTTAGCCTTGCAGAGAGGGTTCCCGGAGCAATTGAATTGCAAATAGGATTTTCTTACGGGCGATTTCCTTGCGGCCGTTTTAGATCAAAGGATTTCCTCCGGCGCGATCGGCCGCAAGAGATAGCAAGGCGCCGGCCGCAAGCCTGCCGGAATCCCCGGCCGGAGGGGAATAGAATAGCAGAATAGCTTGCGGCCGGTCCTTGCGGCCCCGCAACGGCTGCGGCCGCTAATAGAATGAGGCCCTTTGTGATTAGGAGCACTGGTATATGCTCTGCCATTAAGCTTGTAGCACTTCTCCAGTTAGTTCTCTCTCACATAGAAAATTACTTAAATCAAGAGAATAGTAGACACAGAGAAAGTTTATCAGACAAATTAAGAGCATTTTTAAAGTACAGAAATTTTTTTTTGTTTAATTTGTAACATTGTATTTTAGAAGGTAATATGTTTAATTTTATTTAATAAGACCTTCTAAATTGTTGTATTTGTGTATATATATATATATATATATATATATATATATATATATTTAGATATATAGCGGCAGTGAAATGTGTTTGAAATGTCTTTGGTAGCCATTCATAAATAAATTATGTTTAGGTATTAATAATATTTTTAAGATTCATTCATTTAAAACAAATTGAAAGTTTTTAGATTAAGAAATGTTTAGACCACTTATACGGACAAGGGATGTACAGAATGGGTTCAGTTCATAAACTATGAAATACAGGGACATGAAAAATAATTACTGTTTACAGAAGAATTTATGTGTTCTATAATTTATATATAAAACAAGAAATGTATATGAGTCATTATATTTTTTTCCCAAAAAACTATAATTTATTGTATTAGTGGTCTTTTTAATCCACTTCTATTCCTATCTATACAATATTTTTAAATGTGTACATTTTCTAAAAATAGAATTTGTATCTGCATTATTTGTCATCCATAAAAAACCCAGCTTGCATTTAAGTTAATTGAAATATTATTGAAAACCATTTGGCACAATTTTTAATTGAAATGATTTGGGGATTTTTTTTTATATTATTGAAAACCATTTGGCAAAGTTTTCAACTGAAATGAAATTTGGGGATTATATATATATATATATATATATATATATATATATATATATATATATATATATATAAATATACATCCACATTAAGTTCCTGAACATTGACAATGCCGATAACAAATGCTCCTTTCATATGAGTCCATATATTTTCTCTCTGCCAAAAATAATATATAGAAAACACTCCTAAAAATTAGGGAGCATGAATAGGGTGTCATATTTAGAGATTGATTTGTTATTTTTTATTTCTCCTCTTTTACATGGGGAGATTTCATGCAACAAAATTGTAGTCACTGGAAAATCCAAGCAAAGTTGTGTTGGTCAATGTTTGACCCATAGTTGACATTAGAGCAATATATAATATTTAAACAGAGTGTTGAAGTTTCTGCTAAAAAATATTATTCTGCAGTTAAGGAAATATATGGAAGCAAAGAGCTGGAAATGTGCAAAAACAGTTAAATTAAGGCTGTCAGGATTTCACAGCAGTTCTAAAGCAAGAGAAAGCATTCTCCCAGTTATATCAACGATATAACAGTCACTATCATTTTATATCTCTATTACAATGTGTGCAATTGTAAACTTCAAAAGTTGAATTGTAGAATATGAAAAAGTGCAAATCTATTGGATTTCCTTCAATTACGGTAATATCCAAAACATCTCTTATTACCATTAGAGTATGAAAATATTAAACTAAAAACGTAATGTTCTGTCAAGGCTTAATGGCACTTGTTAATTGTACAGTGTACAGTTTATCCCTTCAGTGGTTAATTACTGATAAGGCACATCTAATGCTGGTAGGTTAGATAGCATGCCCTGAGCTTGTTCAACTATATACTGAAAGGATGGCCCTGCTTCTTCATACATGAGCGTGAGCATTTCTAGAAGCACATACATGAAGGGCACACCCACGCTCAACAGTTCATACATGTAGGCATAATTTTGTTCATTGTCCCTGAAATGGTGATTGGCACCTTGTAGAATACTATGGGTCCAGTTAGACAGGCGTCTTGGAATGTCAAGCAGATCCCTGGTCACTTTAAGAGGACAGCTTATAGTTTTCCTAAAGAAGGATGTCATGATACCTGGGGAGCTTTCCTCTGAACTACTTGAAGCATTGAAAGGACTGTCTGTGGTGACTTCAGCAGGTCTGGGCTCTTCACTCTTCCACGTTTTGTCTTCCTCCTATAAAGTCAACATGTAGAATTAAGAAGCTATGTAGTAATTGGAATATATATATATATTCTCAGCTACTAAATATATCAAATTCAACCTATTCTGTATCTAGTCTGATTTTAATTTGAATTATATTTATCCAGAAACAGACAAGTAAATTATTTCAAGTAATCAAACATGGTGGATATCTCCATGGATCAGAAGCCTACCTGAGTTTAGGGAAATCACTATTTTAAGATGATTTATTTGTATATGCCATCCGAGCCTCCATTTGCGGTGAATTCTACATATTGCCTACCTTCACAGTCAAAAATCATTTTCATTGTGCCATGTGAGCTCACATTTTCACTAATCCTCTATTGTCATTATGCCCTCCATATTTTTTTTCAATTTGCATGAGCCAAAAAAAAATGGTGGAAACAAAAAGTTTAACTTTATTATTCTCTATACAGACTAACTGTATGTATGTCTCCATCTGCCTGTATGAGAACACACACAAGTGTACCGTACAAAATGGAGCTTAGTACTGTAAACGCACCTGTACGCTGTGGTCCAAGTCTTAAAAATGCTTTTTTTTAGATATCTTATGGACCACATTCCAAAAAAAATTATTATACTATAGCTACATGTTTTTAATCCATTTAATAAAATAATTTTTTTCCATATAAAATCAATACAATCCAATAATTAATGTTATGGTGAGTAGGCACAGTGCATGCCAGTGTAAGATCTATCCATCTAAAATCTATTAAAAATAATTAGATAAATATTTTTTCTGGAGAACTAATTGACCAAGACTGAAAACTGCCTTGTGTTTACATCAGGACTCAAGAAAAGACAAAGCTTTGGCCATGAGATTGCATATTCCATGGGGAGGAATGCAGAACGTTATAAACAGCAACAGTTGTTTGGAAAAGTAATAGACTGCCTGCTATTAAAAGCCAACGACGGTCAGTTTATGTATCCAGAGAGATCATTACAATGTCTTAGACAACCATCGTCTTAGATAGATATCCAAGAAAGTTTAGTGTTTATATAATTATTCTTGTCTCACCTGCATTTTCGAATCTGTTCGCCTTTTTCTTTGTTTGTTGTTTGAGAAAGAATGCATAAAGTGAGGTTGGCAGTAAAATTTACCTGTAAATAATAGTAAGGATAACATTGATTAAGCATATGTTCCAGGATATAATAATACATATTTATAACTACAGTAGGTCTGGCTCATGGTTAGACAACAAATTGTATGGTAACCGAAACCTCCATAACCTTCCCACATTTAGCCTCCTCTTATCCTTTTATAAGAAGTAAAACAGGTAGCAAGCACAGGTAAAATGAGAGTCAATTCCCTACTTGTGCATGCGTCACTACTTTAATCAGTGTACAACACAAAGGACACACTTAATAACAGTGAATTGAGGGTATTCCACTGAAATGTAATCCTGCCAGTACTGGATGGGTGAATAATGTATTTTATTTATTCCCATGATCAGTTCACTTGCCACAGCTTGGTGGTACAAAGAATAAAAAAACAAATGGAAGGGAGATGCTTTGTTCTGTGCCTCAGCCAAGATGTATATGATAAGGTAAGGCAAGCAAGCACCCCACCAGGATGAAAGTTTGTGTAGTTGCACAGCCTTATAAAGGAGATGTTATGTGTTATACATTTGCAGAAGAGGTTTTAAAGATTAATAAAATAATGATTAGGATATGCTTAAAGGTCCACTATCATCCCAGCTGGAAGTTGGTTTTACTAAAAACTGTTTATACATTGTACTAGCCTATTTTATCCAGAGTAAATCATTCCTAACACATTCTGCATTAAAAAGAACGGCTCCTATGCTAATGTGTGGCTCAGTATGCTAACTTGCCACTCAAATTAGGGGAAGGGATCTAATAGCATGATAATCTTAGAAGAGAGAGAGAAGCACAGTGTCATCCTAATCAGCACATGAAAGCTGCTAATTAGCATTTGTGAGTCTCTCATGTGCATAATAATACAGCAGAAAATAGCTGATTAACTCAAGAATTACTCACTTTAGAATTAAATGACTAACACAATGCATTGATAGATTTTTCATGTTATTTAAAAATAACTTAAAAACAACAACTTGATTTTGACATGACAGAGCCCCTTTAAGGAAATCTAAGGGTAACTGAGATAGGCATAAGGTTATCTTGAGAATAATGACAAAATATCAAATAGGGACTTTTTTTTAAAGCTGAAAAATATTATACTAGATGGAGCAAGTATTGATCAAGTACTTTCACTTTGTGGTATTATTTTGTCCTATCACATACTGTTAATAAAACTATTCTAAGGAAAAGCCCATGTGGCATAAGGTTTCTATCCATCCCAATGTTGGTTTTATACCAACATTAAATTATGTGAGTGGTTATGTTGAGGAGAATATTCATCAACCTACTGACAGCGACGGCCTAGACCCTTGGTGTATGTATGGTGTATGTCCAGTTAGGGATCGGATTTACCTACTGTCTCCCAGTAAAATAAGACTTGGTTCTATAATAGATACAAGGTGGCAGACCATCATACCTTCTTCTACATTGAAGACATAATTTCCTAGTCGTAGACTTGTAGAACAGAAGGCGCATTTGAAGCACTCCCTGTGGAAGAAGTTTCCCTCTGCACTCAGTCGCTCCACCACATACACCCGCTTCTTGCAGAAGTAACAGATGTCACTGCCGCCAATGTTGGCAGGAAATTCCTTTCGAAGAGATCCCTGGAAGCAACAGCGGATAATACACAAATTTACTTTCTAGGTATCAGCAAAATAATATACAGCCAATGTGGCAGTCTGTAACTGGACAACTGCATAGTTAAGACACAAAAATAACACAATAAAAGGAATTAATAAGAAACAGAAAACATAGAAAGTGGGTAGATATATCAATATTGGCATGTATTATAAAATAAAGGACACTCCAAAATACGTGGAGTATGTTTTAACAAACATTATATACGTTTAACCAGCTCTTATTCATTTACAATTTCTTGAGATACACAGTTGTTTCATTGTGGCTCCATACACGAGTGTGTGGCTATGTAGCTGTTGCAATGCATGTGGGCCCTTTTCCTACACTGTGCCACGAATTAGAATAGAAAGTCACCAATGTATTTCTCAAGAATAATTAAGGTTAGGGTAAAATGGAATGAAACCATGTAACCAGTGTACACCAGGTACCAACAAGATAAGGTTAGTAGAATGTAAAAAGTGTATGTTAACGTTTAATTAATTTAACAGAAAAAAACAGAAAAAAGTTTAAAAGGTTTAAAGCTAATGCATGGAAAGTGAGATTTATCCAGAGGCAAATACCTTCTGAAGAGGGCAAATACGAGAAGGAGAGGTAGAAGAAGAGTCCACAGAAAGAGAAGCCGGAGTCCCAACCAAAGACTGCTGAATTTAACACAAAGTCATCATTATTATTCATATCATCTACCAGAAAGATATGAGGAATATTTATCAAAGTTTTTGCACAATGTTGAGTGTTGCACCAGGATATGTTTTTGGAAGTTTATTTTATTACAACACTTTATATAGGGATTTCAGTCAACAAAATATTTTATATTATATATTAGTGCCTATTAGTTTGCCTCAATAAAAAAAATAAAAGTAAAACACAATGTATTGGTTAGTATGGTAATACAACACATTGTATGTTGCAGGCTTCTTACCACCTCTGAAGACACAGATTTTGGTTTAGGCCTGTGATCGTTCATGTAAAGATTGACAAGAACCTCAGCCACAGCGCCTATCCCACTGGAGACTTTTCCTACTGTCATCTACCCAGCAAGAAGAGAAGACAGGAAGTGAAGGCAAAAGAAGGGTTTATTTAGAGACAGAACCTGTGAAATACAGTCAGAAGAGCTGCTAGGTAATGATAGGAATACACAAAGCACTCTAATATCTCAATGTAAATACGTTGAAGAAAAGATGTCATCAACGTAACCTATTTTCATTTACTGTTTTTGAAAATATTTCTATGCATTCTTTCATAATTATATCCATTTGTTCTTTTTAAGTACACTGCAAAGGTTTTGAAGCCCCAATGGATTATTTGTTCAAGATCAAGATCAAGTCCATTCAAAGATATTACCTACAATAGCAAGCTTGCGTAAAAGTGACATAAAATAACCTGTTCTCTCCTAATGACTGTTTGGTTTTGGGGATTGCGCTGTGGGCACAGCATTTTAAACCCATGCCAATACAAGCACTTTCATTAGTAAATATTTATGGAACTAGCAGATTGCGAGAATTTTTTTTAATGCCCTACGTGACACTTCAGTAATTTAGGGGAAGGAGATGGATGTTCCCTTTAAACAGGAAGAAATATATATATATAAGACAAAACAGACCTACCATACTAAAGATGAAAAGATGAAACATATTTTATTAATATTAAACTAAATGTTTCAAGAGTTTCTTCAGTCATCTTAAGCAAAGTTTAACGACTTTCCATACTGAATATAATTTGAGATCTTTTCAATATATTTCCTCAGCTTCACCCAGTCTACTTGGGACGACTCACTGGTTTCTAGATGTGATTTGTCAAATTTAACTTAGCATAATATCTTGAGTCATGGCAGAAACACTCATATTTCTTGCATGCCATGTTATTTAGAAGAATATTCACAAAATGATCACCAACCAAAAGCAAACTCTAAACACAGCTGTGACTTGACAAATCTATGCGAATCAAAGCATGGTAGCCTGCATCAGGGCTTAAAGAGAAAGCCGGTGAACAGGAAATGTAAGATTTATAAATTAATTTAAATATGTTTTCACTCAGGTGTATATTGTATTATCTTGGATAACAGTCTATATTCATTAATAGACTCACTAAAAGTGGCTGAAAATGTTCTTTAGTTAGTTTTTACTCCTCACCTCTATTCTCAGCACAGGTCATGCTCACATAACCTCTATTTAGGGCCAGTGTATGCTTATATTACCCTAAACATGTGCATGATCAATCCTAGACACACCTCTGAACGAAATACGCAGGTCTGAAAATACAACGAAGGGCCATGCAACACAACACAAGGAAATCTGGAACGGAAAACCAAGTCCCAAAACACGTAAAAGGCATGCAACATTAAAGGGCCTATCATAGCAAACATACGTTTTGATTTAAAATAAAAATCTATTATTTTGTGATTTTAGAGCAAATTCCATGCAAGTGACACATCTTTAATAGAGCTTTAAATCCTGTAAAATCAAATCTTTTTAATACCATAAAAGAATACAACTGAGGTATAACAAATAATCACATCTATTGTATGTTTAATAGCATAATAAAGAGCTATAATTAATGAGGGCAGGCACTTTTACGTTACAATTATATTAAAGCTTAGGATTCCAAAGCCCTAATTATATACAATGTAACATATCTAAAATATGCAATATATCCTGTCTTAGATGGAAGGGAATTAATATATTAATATATATATATATATATATATATATATATATATATATATATATATATATATATATAGTGCTTTTGTTTCCTTTTTGCCGGTTCTAAAATCATTTTTCAATAGCTAAACAAAACATCTTGGTCATTTCCTCAGGCAAGATTTGTTCACAGTCCATGGGAAAACAAAGGAGGAATGATTGTAGCTATCGTGGTATGTGTCTTGGAAAGGATCAACATTCCTCAGAAAAGCATTCCAAGAATCTGCAAATCATGATCACTGTTGGTAACTAGAGTCCTTCAACTTCCAGCCACACTGAAATAACCATATTTATACCAAGTTATCTTGTTGAGATTGTGAAAATAATTGTCTGTCTCCATTTATAAACAAACAAACAAACAAACAAAAATGCTTTAAATTGGTACCCCAACGTAACACAGTGCAACTTAATTTTGATCTATTCCCCATTAAATTCATTATTGACTTTTATTAATTTTATATGGAAAAAAAATATTTTATTAAATGGATTAAAAACATTTAACTATAGTATAATAATTTTGATCTGTTCCTGGCACCCCCCAGGCATGGCCAAGGGCCTTATGTTGATATGTTTTTAGATTGTGAATATATTAATTATTAAGTCAAACATAAGCCACTTTAACAAAGAGATAAACAAACAGCTAGAGGATGGCTATAATAATCAGTCCTACAGAAACTGTTGGCATTTTTTAAATAAAGTATAATAACCTCAATATCATACTAGTGGGAGAACATTAATCATTGCTAATTACATGCTTTATTCTTAATTTATTATAGGAAAATTATTATTTTTTTGTAAATTACAAGCACTTTAAAGCAGTGTAGTGTATCAGGCACTGCCAATCAATATTTAAAATATGCTCTTTTGAAAAACTTGAAAATTAACAATTACAACTGTTAATTTACAGGGGGCACCATCTACTCGGACCTGTAGATCAGCAGAAACCAAAATGATGGGTCCCATTGTGGCATAACTGTAAATAACAAATAATAAATTAAAGATTTTTTTATTTTATAAATACATTTGGTGCATTATCCAGTGTTATTTTCCAACAGAGTGCACTGAAATTACGGGATTAATGTGGCCACTTATGGCTCATCCAGTGCCGATAATAATATTTGATACATGTAAATTGTAACAAATGTGCAGTGACACCAAAAGTTACAGATTTTTTAATTACTATTTCCCACTGGAAGATCTCCATACAGATACAACAGGAAGCTATAAAAAATTTTATGTAAAGGAAAATTCCCATTAAAGCTTTGCTGACCTCCTTATCAACCATTGATCCAGTTACTGATGGTTCATTTAAAAAAAAAATCATAGTTTCATGTTTGCTCCAATTTAAAGAACTTGCACTTCTGTGATATCCATCAAAGATGGCAAAACATCAAAGCTTCCACCCACCCTTGGAAAAATGTACCCGCTGTGCTGGCCCGACTAATAGGAATCTATCCACTTTTGATCTTTATTTTAACATGTATTATCATAAAACTACCTTAGATGTAATTAATATAAACACCCTACACAGTGTGGCTAAAATATCATCAGAAGCATCAATGCAGACAGAGTAACATTTGGAATTGATCATAATTTTTTCTGAAATTGATATAATGATTGCATTACTCCACAAATAAGACTATGCACCTTTCCTGTAGTAGCAGGGAACCTGACACTAGGGGTCATGAAAGAGTCATATTTAACCTGAAGGTGGAAAGGTGTGTTTTGTTCCCTTTGGGAAGGTTAGAGGCTCACCATACAGGAAAATATAAATCTATAATCATTACTTTAAAAAGTGACAGTTATTAAAATAATTGCACGCGTTAAAAAGTCCATTTTGTTTGTAGCAATGACCATCAGAATTCTTCATCACAGACTCAGAGCCAAGCACTAGCTGCTAGACCAGAAAAGGTCAGTGACCGAGTCCAGGAAGTGAAACAGGAGGTAGAGTACGTGGATTGACCGGGTGGGGTAATCAGGAGGAACTCCTGGCTCTTATCATGTGCTGAATGATGCAACAATGTAGGAAAATAATCATTAAGTTTCAGCCACCTCCCAAGCTCTACCCAGAGTGAATAACTGGTTTCCAAAGTTGAACTGGAAGTCACGATCCATTCCATGATAAATCAGGCTACAATCAGCTCAGCGAAACTCAGAGGTGTGTTACATTATGTGACCGAGGCGTGTTATATTATATGACCGAGGCGTGTTACATTATATGACCTGACCTTATCACAGGGGGCTGGGAAATCGTATGGACATTAATCATTTGTTATACTACAAAGCTATGACAGGGCCATTTCAATGTGCTATTTCACTTACTTTCACTTACATTTCTTTATTCTTTGAATGCAGAGGTTTTGTCTGACATTTTAAAAGACCTTTTGATCCAATTGGAAACATTTATTAATTATTACATTTTTTTTAAACTACCATGTGCTCGCTTGTATGGGGTTGCCATATTGGATTCTCTCCTTCTGCCCTTTCCTGAATCTCCACATTAGAGCTTATATTTCAAGAGCCAACACTACATGATTGTGAGGACTAATAGGGAGCTACTAGTCAATCATTGTGCAATAGAGGCTGCAATATGAAATTTCATAGGAAGGAAGAGTGGACAACAACGTGGCAAACCCTAGAAACTAAGAGAGGGACATTCAACAGTTATGTAGTATTTCCCTAAAAAAAAAATATATATATATATTAATTTTTTTGCCGCACGGCTAATATGCACCGACGCATGCACGCAGCAAATAGCGCTCCCAACATCTGGCTCTCACTCTCCTTGTCACCTGGCTTCCTGTCAGCCCTCTCCCCTACACTGCGTTTTCAGTCCCCAGCCCCCTTCATTCTCCTCTGTACCCCTGGCCCTGTACCCCTGCCTTCTCCCCTGTACCCCATGCCCTCTCTAGACCCTGAGCTGTGCTGGATGGACAGTCAGTCAGACAGGAGCCACATTATACCCCATCCAGCTTAGCTCAGGGTTTACATGGGGTACAGGGGAGGAGGCAGGGGTACAGGGTCAAGGGTAGTGAGGAGAGAGCAGGGTGCTGAGGGCTGCAAACGAGGTTGCAGGGCAGAGGACTGACCGAATCGAAGTGACAGGGAGAGTGAGAGCGCAGATGTCAGGAGCGCTATTTTTAGCGCGCATGCGTCAGCGCGTATTGGCCGTGCGCAAGAAAGTCGGGGTGTCATATATATATATATATACACACTGTATTACAGAAAATGAATAGTACATGTGTGATCCCATTTGAAAGTCTAAAAATAAACTAAAAAACCTATTACCTACTCAGGTTTCCCAGAAATAATTGCACTGGACGGGGACATGCAACTGAGACTATAATGTACTCTCACTCTTAAATCCCAAAACACTTTATTATACATATAATTAGTTTAATAGGGCTTTTATTACGCTGGATGCAACTTATACCTGTAAAGGTCCCTTGCTTATTTGAGCACTATAGTATCTCTTTATTATTATAGAGGGACACTGATGAGGTCCCAGTCAAAACATATTTTAATAGAACAGATCACTATAAATAGTTGGTAAATGGTACTTTTTAAACTCATGCATTTTACTAAAACCACTAAGTTTAGTAGTTCATGTTTAAGAAGTTATGACCTATACAATTGAAATAATGTTTTTGTTGACGCTTTAGCTATGGGTTTTCTATGGGGAATTTACTTCTGTATTCTAATGCTTATATTTTAAATATATGTTCACTTAATTCTTCATTGAAAGCATGTAATTATATTATAAAACCCGGTCTCTGAAGCTTGGGACTGGAATCAATGAATTAGGATATTCGGTTTGGATATTATGTGAACATCATTAACATACAAGGAAGGATAAAGTCCGGTGTAAAACAATGTGCAGGCCCTACATCTTTGCATTCGGGATGCCCATCGGTACTTTACAGGAAGAGGCATTTCCTGAATACATTACTGCAAAAACAAGAGGACACGGAAAAGGAAGAGCTCTGTATGCACAGAAACTGCTAATGTACTGGAGATAGAGCGGCCAAGGTACATTTCTATCAGCATAATGCGCATCACGAGGAGCCAAATTACATCATTTTCAGAAACAGGGTTCAAAGGTGATAGTTCACTCCCAATTTCCTGCCATGAAATGTTTTCTTTGCACTTATCTGAAGTGTATTAAAACTTTACTAATTGCAGTATATAAATATTTAAGCTCTTTTAAATACATCATAGAAACAATAAGACTTGGCGGTCAAGAATCCCAAATTCCATCCCAGAGTCACCAGTAGTCTTCTAAGCAACGTAAAAGTGAATTAATTCCATAAATAATTAAAAATAAAATGAAACATATAAACAAATAGTATAAAAAGGCGTGTGCAGTATATTGTAGTGTTTATAACGTTCACATGATACATTCAAATATAACTTGGCATAATTATTTACCAAAGGGCAGATTTATAAATGCTAATATGTTTATTTGAAAATTAAAAAAACGAACATTTTAATCGGTTAACTATACATCTATATGCAATATCGGGTTGTGTTATTAACACCCCGTCTTCATATTACAGTCACATTTTGCTATTACCTCAGCAATGGAGGAGCATAGGATAACACACAAAAGATAATAAACTGAAGGGTGTTGATAAGTTCGAACTTCCTAAAAAGATGTTGCCTTGAATAAAATTCCTCTTCAAAAAATGATATAGTAAATATGGGACCTAAGTACCACTTCAAGTAGTCTATTAAAAAAAAAAGTTTATGGGACCACTGACCTCTAAAATAATAATTAATAATACAGATTTGTTTTAAATTCAAAGAGACTTTTCATATGATACACTGACCAAACCAAATTAGCACAGTATTATTGCAGTATTAATTGTGGTTTGAGACAAAATGTAATGGAAACTTAATTATTCCTTGCCTGTTATTTATTCGTTAAAGGGACATTGAATGCCTTTTTCCTCTTACGCGGGGAAAAACACAAATTAAAATTAACTTAATAGAAACTAACAGGAAATGCCTTGGTGGGAACAGAAGCATGTAAGGCTCTAGACCTCATTTGCAAACATTATTATTTTTATAATTTATTTGTAATGCGCCAACATATTCCGTAGCGCTGTACAAGGGGAGAGAACAGGGAAAAATAAAATATTAACAACTGAAGAAATGGGGGGCCCTTTTTTTGACATGTATGACTTGTGCAGCTATAGTCCTACAAATTGATTGACAGGGACAAGCTCCCAAAAACATTTTATTCTGCTTCAGTGCCTTCATTTTCAAAAACAAAACATGCTGTGAAACATTATCAAAAACCCTCTTTCAGATGTATCCTTTACCTGCATGCACATTGAGTACATTTATTTTTAGTAAAAACCTAAAAATTGCGTTTGTTATACCTTTACAAAAGGAGCTAATTTATTGATGATGGGGATAATAAAGCTGATGGCAGGGCTTATGTTGGAGCAGACTTTGCATATGTCCCATAAGATTGATCACAGTGCACAAAACAAGCACAGACAGTAGATATACAAATATACAATTGTATATAATTATATCTAGCGATGAACTCAGTGTATTTTACTTATCCTACCTTATGGACTTTGATACTGGTCCCTGCCATATAGTACATATTCATTAAAGGTACAAAGTTACAGCAATATCTACAGTTATTAAAGGGACAGTGGAAATACCTTTTTTTCTATTTTGATCATGCTTTCAAAAACTTGATAACTTACTTTCCGGTGGTTTTACACTGGCTAATGGTTTTTATGCTTTCCCCTTCTTTAGCGGCTGATCTCGGTCTCTTATATCATGTGGTTAGAGACGCAGTTTCCGCTAATGGATAAAGACAGTGATGTAATGACAAAAAACATCCCAGGATGTTTTCTCCGATTGCCTTCATTGGCTTACTAGCAGACCATGTGATCATGTTTGAAAAGGTAAGGCATTGTTGAAGGTGGCCATAATATAGAGTATGGCAACTGTGTATAAGTTATCACTCTTTTGAAAGTTTATTTCTCTAATAAATTCAACAACCCTATTTGTACACACTATTGCTATATAACTGCAAAGAGAAAAATAAATTATAGTGACTATAATGGAATACAAATTTATAGTTAATTATAGGGAAATGTGGGGATATAACAGGTTTGTTTTGATATTTATTTATTTTTTACTGAACGCTTGTAACTGGAATTTCTTGCTAAATATCAAGTCATCATCTCACCTGTTCAATTTGGATTTTGCAACACAAGCACTGTCTTTGTTGAATATACTGAATTTGAACCACAGGCACTGCGGGTGCACCAGGATGACCAATGTGGTGGGGCCAGCAGTAACTCCTGGGGGGAAGGGGACCTTTTTAATTTATTATAAGAGGGTATGGTGTCAGATTAAACTACATTAGGATGATCAGCTCACCTATAGAAACATTTGGAGTCTTGTTAGAGACAGGAATCTACCTTTTAGATTCACATGGGGAAGTTGATCCCTGATGCCTAGTGGGAGTAAGGTCATCTTAGTTTTATTCCATGTGATTCCATGTGCAGCTCTGATCAAGCAGTAATATCCTCCTTTGCTGCTGAGACTAGGAGGCTTTTATGAAAACCAGAAGCCTTTCTGTGCACAGCCATGCACACATAATTTACCTAGAAACCTCCTATAGTGCCTCAGCAGCAAAGGATGACATTACTGCTTGATCAAATGAGTCACATGGAATAAAACGTTCAAATCTCAAAATTTATTGCCACAATGAAAAAATAAATCTTGAGCTATTTCATAGTACATCTTATATAGAAGTGTTCCTTTAATATATATAATATAGATTTAGTAAATTCCACCGCAAACCTTAGCAGATAAACAAATACATTAAAAGCAAGTAGGCTTGGCATTGAATACCCAGGGACAAGGATGGGCAGTTATTTAGTATACACATTAATGTCACAAATTACATTTATTTTGCCGCTATAAAAACCTGGTAAGTACACATGGCTATGAATATATACACACATGCATTGCATGCAAAAAAATACCTGGCTGGGGTCAGGAAAATATATATTTTTCTGAGTTGCGGTGCTGTCATTGCTGCCGTTCAGTGCTATTATCTAGCAATGAAAGAACATTTTGAAGGCAGTATAAGTAATGGCAGTGATTATATTACACTGACACACATTTACTTTGTAGAATAAATGTGAAAATAAATAGACTGTGTAAAGAGCAGTAGACTGTGCAGTAGGATACGGAAGCGGTGGAAATCAGTCATGGTCGTGTGTCGCTAATCAAGTGACGAGATAAACATGACATATTGGAAATACCAAATACAGCATAATTTAAAACCGTCGGTGGTAACAAGTACTTTATCAATTGAATGTTTCTAAACAATGCATTTTCAAACAGTAACTAATAATGAACTTTGCAATTTGTACCAGTCACTCAACCTTTTTGTTCTAATGTTTTGAAATAACATTCAATTGTTATTACATTTATTTTATATTATGCCATATTTGGAACGTTTGCGGAGTCACTTCCATTACATGAGACTCAGATATGTTTTCTAGCTTCACAATAACCAGAAACAGCTGGCAAAAGTCTCTTCTTCAAACGTCCATGTTGGGCACACTGTTGTAGAAGGGGATTTTTTGGGTCCCAACTTTAGAGATCATCAAGGGAAAACATAAATGTACAACTTTATTTCTTATAAAACGAATAAAAAATGATGGGGACATTTTCATATTTATATGGTGATCACTGCAGTTCTCGCCTTCTCAAAGATATTTAAAGGGCTTTGAAAATCTGGCTACATAAACAGGTTAAAGTACTGCTATAGATTAAGGGAAAACTTAACACAATAGCACTAGCAGTTAAGTATGCCTTGGCCCTAATAAGGTTTTAAATAAAATATTTATTTTAGTAGGCTCAGCTTGTGCCTGAAGGATGACATGTTGGTGTTTGCTGGCTTGGAGACTGAGTGGGAGCGATATCCAATTTTATAAGCTATTCAAGAGTGGACTGAGGGGCGAGTGAGGGTGAATTATTGATTAATTGGTTGATCCACATAAGATTTCTTCACAGGATACCTTCCACCTCTTTTGTAAAGGCTAGGCAAGTAGACAAGTATACCTGCAAGTCTTGCTCTTTAACGAACCATGAAAGGAAGTATGACCATCATGGCAGCTTCCACACACAAGCACAATGTGTTAAAAATCAATATTTTTGGGAAATTGCTTATATGATCATGACTTCCATACGTGATAATATTAGTTTATTGCAAAACATGAATTGTTTGCTACTTTACAGAAAGGGAGTTGTAATATGGATGGGGATTCAGAGAAAGGGCTCAGTTTAGGGCCCTCTCTCTAAATGGTTTGCAATTTAAAACTGATATTTTGACTGTTTTATAAGAGTTTTTTTTTTTTTTTTTTAAATGAATCTTCAAACACACATAAAAAAGCTGTGTAATACAATATGCTTAAAGGAAGCCATGTTTAAAATGGTTATGGATCGCAAGAGCGAAGCTTTTGTGGGCACATTTGCATGTCCCTGTCCAGACTCCCAGAGATCAGTGCAATAAATGTATTTCTCGGAATTCTGAGCAGGAAACAATGTTTTTAACTTGTTTTAGACATTCAAATGTGAACACAAATGTTACTATTTTTAGAACATATATAAATATATACATATATATATATATATATATATATACTTACATATATTATTATTATTATTATCTTTTATTTGTATCGCGCCAACATATTCTGTAGCGATGTACAGGGGATAAGAACTACAGGAGAAATACACGTTTAACAAATTCAAAAGTTGAAGGGCCCTGTTTTGAGCTTAGAATCTTAGCAGAAAGTGCTTTATCCCAAAGCACCCTACAAGACTTACAATCTAAAGGGAATTAAAGGGCAGAGAACTGGGGAAGAGTAACATATAAGGAATAGCAAGGGTCAGGGAGCAATATATATATATATACATCCTTTGCAACATGTTAGTGCTGCTACTGTTTTTGCCTTTATTGGAACCCATTTATAGAGATACGGAACATGTTGGTGCGTTACAAATTAATGATAATAATAATAAAATTAATAATAATAAAATTATATATAATAATTAAAATAATTTTATATATATATATATATATATATATATATATATATATACATTCATATATTGCAAACAGCAATACACTCTGTTTGCTGCAACATAAAATGCTGACTTGTTCTTTTGATTTCTGCACATTCTAACCCAAAGTGGAAAAAGTAATTTATTGTTGCAGTGAAACCAGCATAAAAGCATTTGTAAGGAATAAGCACTAAAAGGTTGTTTCACGACAATAAGCTCAATAAACCATGAGCTGCTGCAAAGACTTTAAGTAAATAAAACGTTTGATTGTGTGCAAGATAACACTGCAGCATTCCCAAAACAATTATGAAACAGCAAAAAGATCTTATAATCATAACTAGTTACACATTTTCTACATGATTTTGCCTGCCCTTCATGAAGGTTCATGAGTTCAGAGGTCCTTTAACTGATACCCTATTTAAGGTTATGGAAGCTTCAAGAATATCACTAATATAGTTTCCTTAGTGTGTAATGCTGTCTTAGCCCATGGGCACTACAGAAACTATAAAGCAATGTACAGCGAGTGGTGTCATCCGGGCGCATGCATGGCAATGAGGGGGAGACAGGGGAGAGAAAGGGTGGGTGAAAGACACGGAGAGAGACATGGGGGAGAGGGTGGGAGAGAGACAGGGGAGGAAAATGGTGGGAGAGAGATATGGGGGGGGGAACAGTGGGAGAGACAGGGGAGGGAAAGGGTGGAAGAGAGACACAGGGGGTGAGAGACATGGAGGGAGCAGTGAGAGAGGGTGGGAGATAGACAGGGGAGGGAAAAGGGTGGGAGAAAGACTCAGAGTGGGAGAGACACAGTGGGGGAAGGGGGAGATGGTGGGAGAGAGAAAGGGGAGGGATAGACATGAGGGGGAGCAGCGGGAGAGTGACAGGGGGGGAAGGGTGGGAGAGAGACACAGGGGGAGAGAGACAGGGGTAGAGAGACAGGGGAGGGGGTGGGAGAGAAAGATGGGGGAAAGGGACAAGGTTGGGGGGGAGATAGGGGAGAGAAACATGAGGGGGAGAGAGATAGGGGAGAGACATTGGAGAGAGAGAGACATGGGGGAGAGAGAAGAAGGAGGGGAGGGGGGAATAGAGAACGAGGAGGGGGAGACAGAAGGAGGGATGGAGAGAGGAGGGAGAGAGAAGGAGGGAGGGAGAAGGAGGGAGGGAGAGAAAAAGAGGAAGAGAGAGAGGGCACACAAAGAGAGAGCGAGGGTGCAGAGAGGGAGACAGAATACATCAAATATTATACTGACATTTACTTGTACATATATAGTATGTATAATAGTGCTGGATCCCAGGAATTCAGGGTCCGCATTCAAACCCAGGTGCACCTATTGACTACCCCTGGGATAACAAGAATGGATGAAGTCCTCTGAGACAGATCCCTATTGAAGACAGACACAGAGAGAAATTGGCTAGTACCTTTGGTTTAGGGGAAGGAGCATTGGAAGCAGAGTCAGTGGCAGATGGAGGAGCAGCTGAATGATGAACTTGGGTAGCATAGTGGGGGGGTTTAGATGGAAAATGAGATAAGCCAGGGGAGGGTACTTTATTCTGTATAAAGCAGAAGTACAGGAATAGTTACAAAGAGTATAAATGTGTGAAAAGGAATCATGAATTATCATGCTATATAAAAAAAAATCTACAATTGTTAAGAAGGTATTAGTAGATTAGTAATACTGTACCACTAATAACATTAAATATAAGGGGTTAAGGAACCCACCGAAACAGCATTTTCACAGAGAGTATGGAAACTCATAAGGAAAAGCTGTATACACTTTTTATAATTGATCAAGAGTTACAGGCAGTTTAGTTACTGCCACTATAGACACTGACCTCTGACCTCCCACATCATACATAAAGAATAGGGCCGCCTGGCCACACATTCAGTGAGATAGTGGTGGAGCTGGTGAATGAGGGACCCAGGTGCAAAATAATTTGGGGGCCCAACTCTTCATATAAGATAGGTGCCTGTAGCCAAAAGTGTATGTAGATGTTCATCTGATTCCTAGGATGACAATACTCTAATAAGAGACCCCCTATACCCCAGGAGTGCCCTCTTCTGTTGCCATGCACCAGTAGTAGCTCCACCATTGCAATAAGCTGCGACTGAAGCGCTCTTGAGACTGTTCTAGGAGAGACAATATGCAGAGTCCTACAGCTTCAGGTTGTGATACCAGCTCTGCAGGGAAGAAGGGATAGGAAGTGTGATACTCTGACATGTTCAATAGCGGGGTGGGTGACTGACTGGCCTGAGATCATAGATGTCTGACTTTATAACGGTCTCCCACACTAATCAAGAACATAGCGTCACTATACGGATAAATGATGGGCTATATAAAGAATGTTACTTTTCACCACAGAAGTTTTCAAAATTTTTCCTATATTAAAAAACATCACAAACATTATCACTACAGTGAAAAACACATTTTGCAGTGAAAATAAATCATCATCACAAGCCAACATAATTGTAACATAAATGTCAGTCAATGTACAAGAGTGGGGTTTTCTTCCCAGAATGAACTAAAAGGGCCAATTAATTCAGCACAACATGGAGCACACCACTGAAAAATAGTTCTTCAAAACATGTTGAAATACATTTTGAATTTTTTAAATAGGTGCCTTTTTCACAGAAAAAATCCTAAATTAAGTCTCTGTTTACATAAGAATTAGGCAAGTCCCCCAGGCAGAGTCAAAGCAAGAGCTCTGTGCAGAAGCAGAAAGAGGGTTAACATTTCCAAAATGCATCTGCTGGAAACTCCTAAATATGTTACTTGTGGGTAACTGATCCTAAATGCAGTGAAAACTCATAAATCTTGTGTTCACTTGAGCTTGCACTGGCGGGTGACAGCATTTGTTGTTAGTCGTGGAACAGTCAGCAGTGTGTTTGTAAACAAACCTAAGTCTGCAGATTTTTAGCTGTTATTAATGTAATTTAAAAAAAAAAGCAATAGATCATTTTAACATAGAATCTTGTGCTCTTCACACCACGAAGAGCACTTATAGTGAGGTAAATTGCCCTTTAAGGAAATGCTATTCCCCAGCCTATTTTTTGCACCAAACTACCTTTCCATTGATAAACATATTGATGTGCAATTATCTATCTAATTGCTGATTATGTAAAAGTATTTTAGAGTTATCAATGGTATCTCATAAGGAAGGATTTTTTTCTTTAAAAAAAACAACATATTGAGCTCCCCGCACCCAAAATGGAGTGAATTGACCTTTTGATATAAAAAAAAATTCAACTCAATTGCAACACCAAGTAGGTCAACAAAGTTATCAGAGTTCAATTATATATTCAGTAAGGAATGGCCATAGTCATTAAATGTATTTTGAAGTCTGCTAAATAATAAATAGTGACAGGAGAAAACACACTTTAGAGACTTTTGGTAGGAATGCAAAGCTAGTGGCCAGTAACTCAGCTAATAGCAGAAAGCCCAACAGCAGAGCCGCCAATACAAGACATGGGGAAAATGCGCTAATGGAACCACAGTGAAGCTGCAGATGTGAGAAATTACACTTAACAGTCCATTTTATTGTGTTTAAAACGGATACACCAGTACTACCTTGGTGTAGTAACCTCTATCTCAGTAAATGCAAACTATTAACATACATTACCGAGGAGCAGGAAAATCCATTCACAGTGGATTATGAAGCACACACAGCGGTTTGGGCATCCCAAACAGCTCTCAAACTGTAAACGTGTAATTATAAAACGCATGCAACAATCATTTTAAACCTTGTGTTAATGTAAAATAAGAAACCAAACTTTATAATACTCTGAGTTTTAGCTGAGAATTTCATAGCTGATTTACGTGGACAACCCTAATAATCGTTTTTTGTACATGACCCACACAAAAGGATTTAATAATAAAAAGTTAATATTAATTTGTAATTGAAGATCTTGAAGTAGTTATATACTAGCTAAATATGTCAAACTGAAAAAATAGCATGTCTTTCTTTCTGATGAAAATATATTTTGGAAGTAAAAGGTCATGGATCTTCTGATATTCAATCATGGCTTCTTCAACTTTCTTGAGCATTGTTTCTTTTTTTAATAATGTGTGTATTAGAGGAAAGATATGAACCAAAGGGATGTCTCAGATAAAGAATAGTGCATCTACAAACCATGCTTGATCCTAACAGATCTCCTAAGGGGGCTCGCAGGCTTCCTAAGGCCAAGGCTATTTTAGTTGTTTGAGTCATTGATAGCGGTTCCCTTTACAAAGCAATGTTTTCAATTCTTTTTAACTGCTCTTCACGTTTCAGACAGAGATTCTGCTGAGATCAATTGTCATATAATGCTTTAATTTCTTAGTCTTGCTCATAGGAGGACAATTTTAATAATAATTCCAAAAGGATTACTACAAAAACATGGTGTTTCAGTCTCTGTCCTGGCCCGGCCTTTGGTCCTTCTTCTATATTTTTGTTAAATGATTTCTATGAATCCCTTACACATCACTGTGAGCCACAAGAATTAAAAAAAACAACATAAAATAATAATTTTGTGGACTGTTTGCTCTGACGATGAAGAAGTCATTTTTGTCAAAGTTCTGAAGCTTTATCTCAGTTGACATCACTTCTCTAGTCGTGCAACTATACTGTATCCTGTCTTAATGATTGTGAACAAATAACCTGGTTATTGTGTCAATATGTCCCAAGAAGCTTTCTAGGCTCCACCCTCATTTCTCCCTTTACTGTAAAAAGTCCCACTTTATCTGGCACAGTTCTTCATCTTTTTCATACAGCTCACGTTTCATCCGAAACTATTTCTTTGCTCTCGTTCCCCAATATTACTGAATTACAGCCACATAGGAAATGGAAAACAGGAAGGGAGTAGACCTGGCCATGGACTTCATACAGTTCACCAGTCTACTGTATCATAAAATAGTTTGATCACACATAGACCTAAAAATGGGTATACAAAACACACCCAACTTGCTGGAAAAATAAATTTTCTTTGGAGACATGAAACTTTTGAGGGGTATATACCCATTGATTTGTTACACTGGACCTGTCTCCAAGATACAAATGATGGCAGAGTATTATATTGAGAGATTGTGACTGGACCCTTACCAAACTAACCGGGACAGGACTGGAACAGCCCAAAACATACAGAAGCCATGATAATCAAAGCACTGATCCCAAATGCTTGATAGAAAATAAGAGAGAACAGATACATCTTAAGAGAGAACAGATACATATACCTGCACCAATGTCAGGAGAGCTGTGAGCTGCCTAAAAATAGGTGAGTGACTAACCCCACTGTTGTACATCATGCAAAAATGAAATAAATAAACTTTCAGGAAAACTTCTAATATTAGAGTACAAACAGCTTTCTGGATTGTTAGTAGGGTCAGTCAATGGATTAGTAGAAGAAAATGCAACATCTGTGTACTATTTCAAGCTGATATATTCTCTGTTTGCAATAAGGTATAGTTTGAGAAATGCACTGCAGATACTAAATGCAATGAGAATAAAACCTTGCATATATTCACCTGCGGGAAATCCATGCTTCCAAACATTGAGGCCAAGTGGGCCGCTTTCTCTTTAATATTCTTTTTATGAAACTCTCTATTTGCTAAATTCTGGATTCTTTTCTGAAGTGAAAGGGAAACAGAAAAGAAAAAAAAGAGAGAATACAGAAAATTGTAACAGAGAAAAGTAGGAATGCAGAAAAAAAAGAGAAGCTGTGTTGCATTGCAATATCTGCATTTTATATAAGCTTTGCACCAACATTTCTAAATCATTCATACATTTTAGCTACTTCATAAGTTTATAGTAGCTTTATGGCTATATTACTAGAAATGGTGGGGATATATAACCCAACAGAATCTACATACCCTGTACATGCCAGCTATGGCAAGTAATTCAGCAGATCCAAGGGAATGGATTATATTTTGAATCAATTTGAAAAAAACATGTTTAATAACCATGATATATTCTGTATTTTTTCCTTTTCTACCATCAATTTTAATAAAAAGCCTCAAGAAAATATAATATTTAAAAATGAATACAACTTGGCAACAAATAAACAGAAATGATCATCTAAGAGTGCCAACTTATAATTATAATATTTAATAAATTATAATATTTAATAAATCAAATGCTTGCCAGACTTTTCCGATATTAACACTTCATGCTAATTTGCAATCTTTAGAGTAAGTGCACATTATAAAATGTTGTCACCTAAAAATAATGATTATTATTACTTTTGATTTATAAAGTACACTATTTATTGACACTCTAATATCGTGTATGATGCACAGTTTAGGTTTTTAAGCCTGTCCATGAAATAAAAAAAAATGTTAATGCAGAGAATGAATCAAAATAAAAAAAAATGAAGGAAAACGTGGCTGGTCACCTGCTGCGCCTTTTCTTCCAGGTTTTGGAGACGTTCGAGGATACCAGAGAGTGCAAGAGAAGAGGGGCAGGCAGATGTGAGAGACACTTTGCATTCTGGAAGGCTCTGCTTTCTGGGAGGGGTGTCTGCTCTCTCTATGTGACGGGGCTCCATGCTCACTGGCACGAAAGAAGAGAGAGTCCTGGCCACTGGCTGAGTCCTAGCTAATGCCTGAAACTGGGAAATACTGCAAATGAAAAGAAGGGCTCCTCGTTCCAGGCTGGAGCACATGCATCTCATGCCATATACTGATAAGCTCAGAAAAATCATCCTTACGGGAAAAGGACATTGCATTATAAATGGTGCTCTATATCATCACGGTGAGGTCTAAAATCCAAGTGAAGAAAGGTTTGAAATCAACGTATATTTCCCTGTTTTATAAGAGTTTTTATTGACTCAACAGGTTGTGAAAGGTGCAAATACCACAAGATCACTGCAAATGATTGTGCACAACAAAAACAGCTTTTTCCATGGTATCTGTAGACATCAGTGGTATGTCTAGGTCTAGGCCCACAAGGCCTAGGCCAGCATATTTTCAAGATGCCAATGAAGTACTATAGAATAATGGTTGTATAGGCTCAAAAACAACATTAGTGGTGTGTCTTGGTCTAGGCCCACAAAGCCTAGACACAATGGCTCAGATATGCCTATATGTAGTGACATTTCCGTCTGCAATTGTACTTCTGATTATATATATATATATATATATATATATATATATATATATATATATTACATATATATATATATATATATATATACACATACTCATAAACCTAGTATTTGCTATATAGCAAGGGGTAAGAGGAGTAATAACTGTGTTGTGGGGCTAGAGTGTGGTGGGGTGTTGGGGCTCATAAGTCTAAATGGACCTCGGGTAGCATACAATCCTAAGAGGAGAGCGGAAGGAAATTACATATTCTCTTGTATAATTGGTCTAATGGGTCTATGATGCTAGATATAACATAATTTTAAAGGACCGTGACTTGTTTAACCAGAACAGTGTCCCTCTACCTTCAGAAGCCCCGAAAACACTGTAAGCTTTTGCACGATCTCCATGGCAAAGTATCATTATGGTTTATTAAAACCAAAATTAATAACATTCCAATCTAAATGACTCATTTAGTAACTCTTTAGTTTGCACATATCTAACTAATGTATTCTGATATAATAAGAATCACAATGTAGATATATCCCTCTACAACAATGTAAGTTTATGTTTGTGACTTGTCCAATTTGACAGTACAACCTCATTAAATTGCGATTCGGTAAATTTAAAAGGGCTCTATTTAACCACATAGCATATTTTATTTACAGAAGTTTTTAGTTAGTGACCTTCTATCCAAAATCAAGGTCTTCACTAATAAAATATGCTGTGTGCTTAAATAGAGCCCTTTTAAATTTACAGAATCGCAATTTAATAAGGGTGATAGTGTTAAACGTGATGGAAATATATATACCACAAATCCTTACCATCATTTCTGTTACCAGCAATCATTGGGGAGGCATGTCTAAAGGTTTTCTGTGCTTATTGTACAACAAAATCAACAAAACAAAAAGTGCACTTTTATTTAAAAAAAATATAACATTATGACATATCCCAATTTTGCTCATTGTTGTGTATATTCACTCACAAAAACAGACAAGCATTACTATTAAAAGGGACATGATCATGCTTTTTTTAAGTATTGTATGATTCAAATATTTAAAAGCATGTTACATTTCTTCTTTGCTTGAAAACAGAATGGTATAGTTGATGCACACAAGGGGTATTTTAAGTGATTTGATAGTTTTTCCCTCAATTTTGTGAAGTTGGTTTGGCTTTTCCATATCACTCAATAAGTCTATGCATTTAATGAGTCGCTCGAAAATAAAAGCAAATTGTAAAGTTGGGAGTTGTGACTAGCCTGTCTGTTTATGTCAGTTAACTAGTTTTCATGCAAATAAAAGGTTTTGTAACATTTATAACACAAATGGATAAACATTTGAAAGTTCCACGTCCCTTTTAAAAAGACATTTAAAAGGTTCCAGTTGTTGCATTTCTGTCTAAATAAGCAAGTTTGCAACTTATTCTTATTAGCTAAAAAGAAATCTACCCCCTCGTTACTATCTTTTTATTAAAAGTTTCTTTATAAGATCTATTTGGAGAATACAAGTATAGCATGACTGATAGTTCAGATCCCAGGGGTATCATTGGATTAGAACCTTTTTCATGTCCATTTAATGGGCTTCATCACAGATCCCAATTACAGTAGGATGTAAATTACCAATAAAAACACAAATATTTGCAATTAAAATGTTATATTTAAAAAATAATAATTTTAATAGAAAGACAGTATTGAAATTACTACACTTGACTGTCACCAAGCTCGAGAGATCCTCATTTCAGGCCGGCCTAATTAACAGTACTTAATTACCTGATTAATGATGGATGGCTCCCTAGATCAAAAGCTTCATTTTTTTCATATGAATTCTGAGGTGTAAGAGATACCTCACAAGTCATATGGAGAGGAAAGTCATTAATCTGATAATGGTGTAATGAGTTACTGATAACAACACTAGTTTAGTTTAGATAACTTGAGCGGAGTGAAGTCAACATGTAGTAAATTCAAAACAGTTTTTCTAATTACGAGATCACATTTTTTTAAATTTCCAAATGCAAATAGCTATTTTTCGTATTGGTATATTACAATACTACCATGATCAAGACCACCGTTGTCACCCTTTAAGGCTTTATAAGTATAAATAGTTGGTATACACGATTTAAATAGTGACAGCTCACAAGTGGTTTTCTATAATTCACTCCAAGTTCCAGCATTTTCCAAGTGCTACGTGCATCGTACCTGCCTTTTCGGTTCAGGCTGTGGTATGCAGGGGGTTGGCTCCTTAGGTTTAGCAAAGCGAGGGTTAACATGAGGTGTATCCTGAGTGGAAAGCTCTGCCGCTGCATTATCTACATCAGAGAGGCCTAAAGCGTTCTGAATGGATGTGTGATAACAGAAAAGCCAGATACAGGTAACAGATTAGTCAGAGAGAAAGAAAGGATAAGAGAAGGAATGTCAGAGATTTAGCTGTCAGCATAGATAAGATAGCTATGATTTAGATTGAGAGCTTAGAAGGTTTATGGACATAGCAACAGCATGTGGGTAATGATCGCTTTGGATAACTTTATACTCACATATCACACAAGAAGCTCTATGCTAGCCCAATACATTATAACTTCTAAAAGGTGTTATGTATATAACAATTAGCCATATACAATGCTTCACATTTATCATAGTCTAAGACTTCCTGATCAGTGGTCATTAGTATGTATATACAGCATTGCCCATCATGCAACAGAAATGTGTCTGCAGTTACTCTGCACTGTTTTCTATAATGTTTAAAAACAGGACTAGGACACTTGCAATGAACAAGGAGCTCCAGTAAAACTCCATGTCCAAGTCTGAATCCATGTTAAAGCCTTAAGAGGAAGCTAACATCTCAGTTTTAATATAATTAATTTAAAGAGAGTCATATAACTGGTTAAGATAAGAGAACATTGTTCCACAATCTCACTCTAATTACATTTTTCTACACTATAAACTAATTAGGACACTAAAATCATGCCCTATTAAATGTATATTGGGCGTTTAACATTACAGTGTCCTTTTAAATCTGTTTTTGTACCCGTCCGGATAACCTACAGCAAAGGTCCCAATTACAGTAGGAAACTAATGTACCAATTAAAGGGAATGTGTGCCAATTTCCACTTTCACTTGGATATTATTCCATAGATAAACCTCCCTTTCGGCAAAGTAAAACTGTACATCTAGTCCTTTCACCGTCTCAGGGCTTTTGATTTAGTATTTCTTTTGATTTCCTGTATTTTTGAATATCCCATTCACATTTCCTTATACATGGCTGTACACTAGACATCAGTTTCTAGATGACTGTATTGACTGTAAGCACTATACATACAGCTCAGATCATATATAAAATAGTTATTTCCCCCCATTTATATAAGATCTCTCAGATCATCACTGGTGTCTTATCCAGGTTTCCATCATAACTGGGCATTTTCTACTTGTGATACAACCAAAGAGAAGCACTGTGTTTAGTTTATATTAGGAAGATCAGTTTGCTAAGACCAAGAAAGCTGCGTATTTATTTAAGCAAATATATACAAACTTGAGCAATGTTTATTCTCCTGTTTGATTAATCTAAAAACAATTTCAGCAAATGTGGTAATGTGTCCATAAATGTAGAGAGTTTATAAGGAAAAAATATACTCACTTCAAGGCAAGAAGCAAATGCTCTTCCCAAATATATGTTCCTTGGGCCTATTAAATATACAGGTGCTGACCCTTGTGACTCACCTGTCTACGGAGAGAGGTATTGGGTGCATTTTCTTCAAACTTTGCTAATAGCTGGGTTGCCATTGACTTGACTTTGTTTTGATTGATGACCTCTTTGGTGTCGCTGCATTCATTCCCAGCCCCGATAGTTTTACTTGAAAAGCTTTCGAGCTGAAAAAGCAAAAACATTAGCCATGATTTTCAGGTTCCCGCAACAACTTTTAACAGTTTGTCATCACCATTGTCAAAAAAGGTACGGTTGAATGGGATAAAGAATGAGGCACTCAAAGTCCCACAAACGACTTCCCTAGTACCAGAGATATCTATCTTTTACATAAGTAATTGTTCAGTCAGAATGACCATCACACAATATATTGTGTCCATTGTTGGAGGCCATATCTCCAAAATGGGCAACTAGAAAGCTACACTTAGATGGAAATGCTTTATGATGTTAATATGCCTTGGAGGAGAGAATGGAGAGTTCTTACAAGATAGCAACTTTCAAATGAGTTATGAGTTTTAATGAAGAGCTGGAGGGATGTATATTGTAGAAGTAGAGGGACAGTAGAACCAGAGGGCATAGCATGATGCCAAAGGGTAGAACATTTAAGATAATGTGTATTAGTACTACTTATAGAATGGGTGGGAGATGAGTGGAACAGTCTTCCTGTTGAAACTGTATGGACAAATTCAGAAAAAGGAATTCAAGAAAGCTTTTTATATGCAGAAAGCGGTCTTCGCAATTTATAAAGTCAAGTTTGTTTGGGGGTGAAAATGGGTAAACTAGAAAGACCTATTAGTTCTCATCCGACATCAAAGTCAAACAAGTTCTGATACATTTTTACAAGGATACAGTCACAGAATCTAATGAACATCACTTTGCAGATTTGATCTTTTGTAAATCTGCATACTTTGAAACTTGTTGTCTATTTTCTTAAATAAGTCTTTGAAGAGAAATGTCATGGGGCCATATGCTTTGTTCCAGTTTATTATAGCTCCAAGCATTGTCTCTAAGTAACATTTCAGAATATATCTGGTCTTGTATGGCCTTCCCTCGAATTGCATGCATTTTCTTCAGAGACACTGATTTTAGTTAAGATTAAGTAGAAAGAACAAGACTAAACCTGAGGTTGCAACCGTGGAAAAGGTACATCCTCTTGTGCATAGAAGCAAATTGTTTTCCATCTCCTACAGATCCAGAGAACCCAAAAAAGTAAATTTACATCTTTTATTGTACTTTTCCATACTCATTATACAAGAGACTTTAGCTTAATTTGGGTTATTATTTTATACGTTAGTATTAAGTTATTGAAATAGTTTTATTATTAGTCACTTGGGCATAAAACTCATGCCATTCACTGAAAACAGTGATTCCCAGCTCTGTATGTCAATGGCTGTACTGACTGGAATTGCAACATAATCAGTACTTTACTAAAATAAATTCTTCTAAATCAAAGTTCAGAGGTAAGTTTTAAAAGCAACAACGGTTTTCTTCTATTTCAAATACTTACCTTATAGCTTTTCTGTTATTAAATAAGCAAATGAAACCCTACTGTACAGACACTACAGAGGTCCTTAACAAAAACTACATAACGACAATTCTCTCCAAACAAACTACCACTACCCTCTTTAACTCTAAACACGCACAAAAGGAAAAAACAGTCTAGATAAGGTTCCTGTGACATAAAAACAAGGTCAAGACAAAAATCATAGTTGTACATAGGAAGCAACTGAATATGGGCAATTTTATGACATAATGCCAGCCAGTTTTATGATGTCCATCACAAGTCTCAAAACTTGACAGAATTTAAAACTAGTGACAAAATTGGTTAGGCATTCTTGCACCAATTCAATAATTCCCAACTTTATTTTCCTTTATAATATCTTTTTGGAGGAAATTAAGCTAAAATATATCAGAATTATAAGAAAATAGTAATGCATCCAAAATAGCAGAAGTACAATACTGGCAACCATAATATTTGAACATCCAACATTATTTTAATATGTTGGTGCCAAGAAAGTCATGGATTTTGCCCACTCCTCAAGCAACAATGGGTTGGAGCAGCTGTGAGAGCCGTACACAATACCATATTTGTTATGTAGAGAATGTAAAGCAATTAAACATTAGATTCCAAACTAAGAGTTAGCAGAGGATTCACAGCTGCACTTTCATCTACGCTGAAGAGGACTGAGACGCATTAAGTGTTGTGAGGAGTAAGCATCGTCTTGCTAAATATTTTATGATGAATGAAAAGAAGGATAATGTTACCGCCATTAAAGGAATGGTTTGTTATCATATATTCCAGCTGCTGTTAATTGCCATATGTTCTCCATAATATAGGCAGGGTATATGTTAAGCAGTGTGCGAGACAATAGATTAACGTATTTCTTGGGCTTTTAATAAAGTGCAAGATAATGTTTATAATCTCCTATGACATTGGTTCTGTCATCACCATCTAATAGTCTACTAACCTCTTCAAAGTAACGCAAGCCCTTTCTTCTTCTCTTATTCAGATCATTTTCCTCCAATTTCTTTTCAACCTAAACACCAAAAGTAAAGAAGCATATATTAATAGTGCTCAAAACTTTTATTAACATTGTAATGAATTCAGAATATTTTTACATAACACAAAAAACCTGATCCAGCACAATAGCTTATGGAAGTTATTATAAGCTAATTAAACATGCATACTTGTAGAACATACATTAAATAGAGTACGTTTTAAACATTATTAAAGCTTTGCATTAAAAAAACATGCTTCTAATGCTGTGGAAATGCAGCTTTACAGCACTGTCAAATGTCCCTCTGAAAGTTCTGAATTTAAAGTATCTGTCCTAAGGGCGTCAATTATTTTTTTCACAGAGCTGGTCTAGAGTTTCCCAGAACGAAGTCTTACTTTTGCTTCAAAAGCACTCTGAAGGGGAATTATATTTTCAGTTTTTAATTTTAAGAGAGCTAATTTGTATGCAAATCAAATATTTGTGCAATATTTAAAAATGAGTTTATACTAAAACAATTTGTGCTTCTAATATCTGTAACAAGTTTAGAATTGTTGCTGGTCTCTGAGGTTAGGGTTATGGGTTTAGTACTTAATAACTCGTCTGGTGTAATTTGGGATTGGCTGCCCCTGTCGAATCCCAATCTGGGTTTGTAAGGAAGTGTTGCTGCTATTTTCAAAATGTGCATTAAAAATGTGTTTTTAATCTTTAGATAACTTGTTTTTTTCTTTAAAATGTAAGCTAGATTTTGCAAGCCTCACTATTTAAAGGGATTCTATACAGGAAGGATCTTAGCAGCATTGGTGACCTCAGTAGTTGGTGCAATGAGTTGGAGTCAGATATTTTGGTGAATGAAGTGAGATGTCTTGCTGATAAGGCTACAGGAGTTGATGGAATCCATGCTGAACTGTTCAAAATCCTACAAGAGGATGATAAAAGTGTTACTTTCCTTATGCCAACAAATTTGGAAAACTCAACCATGTCCAGTACACTGGAGAAGGTCAGACAACATCCCAATCCCCATAAAAGCAGTGCCAAACAGTGCTCCAATTATCAAACAATTGCACTTGTTTCGCATGCCAGCAAGGTAATGCTTAGGATGCTACAAACTCGACTCCAACAATATATGGACCGGGAACTACCAGGAAAGCAGGAAGAGGCACAAGAGATCAAATTGCTAATGTCCGCTGGATAATAGAGAAAGCAAGAGAGTTCCAGAAAAACATTTACTTCTGCTTCATAGACTATTCTAAAGCCTTTGACTGTGTGGATCACCACAGAATTTGGCATGTCCTTAAAGAGATGGGAGTAGCAGATCATCTCATCCTCCTCCTAAAGAATCTGTATGTCGACTAAGAAGCCACTGTCAGAACCGAACATGGTATAACAGAATGGTTCAAGATTGGAAAAGGAGTGTGACAAAGTTGTATATTGTCCCCTTATTTATTCACCTTATATGTAGAATACATCATGCGTAAGGCTGGACTGGATGAATCCAAAGCTGGAATCAATATTACTGGAAGGAATATCAACATTCTCAGATACACCGATGATACTACTCTGATGGCTGAAAGTAAGGAGGAACTAAAGGACTTATTGATGAGGGTAAAAGAACAGAGTGCAAAAGTTGGCCTGCTGTTCAATGTTATAAAGACGAAGATTATGGCAAACGGCAATCTCACTTCCTTGCAAATAGACGGGGAAGAAGTGGAGGCAGTGACTGATTCTATATTCATGGGATCCAAGATGTCTGCAGATGGTGACTGCAGCCATGGAATTAAAAAGTTGTTTGCTTCTGGGGAGGAAAGCTATAGCAAGTTTGGACAAGCTAATAAAAAGTAAAGATATTACAATATCAGCAAAGGTTAGAACTATGGTATTCCCATCAGTAACATAAAAGATGTGAGAGCTGGACCATAAAGAAGTATGAGACCTGTAGAATTGACACCATGGAATTGTGGTGTTGGAGAAAACTGTTTAGAGTCCCTTGGGCTGCAAGAAGATCCAATAAGTCAGTACCTCAGGAAACCAAGACAAACTGTCCACTGTTCACTACTAAAGCTCAACTATTTTTTTGAACTTATCATGAAAAGACGTGATTCCCTAGAAAAAAACTCTGATGCTGGGAAAGATTGAAGGCACACAAAGAAAGGGATGGAAGAGGTGGAGATGAATAGATGAGGTCTTTGAAACAATGAACGTGAGCTTGATGTGCCTGGCGTGCTGAGATCCATAGGGTTATAGAGAGTCGGACAAGAGTGAACAACAACGATAGTCTGCTATCTTTATTATGCTAATGTAAGGAAGCAGTATTAACATATTATCCACAATAATGGAGATGGCAAAGGCATTATTTAACAATCTAATAAAAAATAGAGCATTGAAAGACATATGAAGTTTAGTGTTTTAGACTTCAACAGTTCTGCTGCTCTCTATACCCTATCGTGTCCAGGTGAGGATCTGCCTAGTTGGACTGTCCTGATAAGGGTCTTTATCTGATAACTACGTGTTTTTGTCTCCTTCCTTACAGTGATCATTGCAGGCCAACCTACACTACTCATCACAAAATGTAGGAAAACCTTCTAGATAGATCCTCTTCTATTCCTAGACGCCTAATGTGCAGTGCAGACAGGCAGAACGCTAAGTTCAAATGTCAGTTTAAAATTTGAATTTTCAATTCAAATATGGTTTCACTGCGATGCAAAAACTAAAACAAAATTAGACCCTAGTGTATGACCACTACAGTGACCCTTTCAACGCTCTAGTGGTGGTGCCAAGGGTACAGTCAGACATACATTACTAATGTTGTACTATCTGTCATACACAGCTTGTGTTTCGTGATTTGCCCCATCTTGGCGTCAGTTGACTTGAAGTTAATGGGATCTGATCCAGTCCATGCATTGGGAAACTGATGTAATCTGGACTAAATTACAGTATACAATGTACGTGTCCTATACATTTAACAATATAAGGTAAATCTTGGGTTAGGCATAGTAATTATATTACATCATATGTCTGCCATGGGTAACTTCCTTGTATGGTGATAGAAATCTTGTTTTGTTTCTATGGAAATGGATAAAAACATCAAATCACACAGACCTTGTTTATCTTAGCTGTGAATTAAATCAAGATGTAAGATCAAAGCACGGGGGGCAGTACTCTGCACGTCTTACTGACAAACTAGTTTTATTGTTATTTTATCATCGCCTTAATAAAAGGGGAAAAGTGAAGGTAAGACATTAACATTTTATTTAATATTTATTTACAGAGGAAATTGCTTTCCCTTGCTTGAATGCACGGTATGTAACAATATATCCATGTTAAAACTGGCTCGTTGCCTCTGGCAATGTTAGCATTACTGTATATTGCAATTAATCATAATATAGATTTAAAAGCAGTGATGGCCAATAAAGGCCGTATTTTACAATGCATCTCTCTCCCACTTATTCTATTTTATGTTACAACATAAATTATAATAATTCTGGCCTCACAGAAAGAAAGATTGCAACTGGAGATAACGATCAATAGGCTCGTCCAGTTTGCTTATTCTCTTTTATATACCTAACCATGTAAAGCTCCACCAAAATGGCATATTTATAGCCATGGCAGGATTACCCATTAGGCAAACTAGGCAGTCGCATAAAGGCCCTTCCCTGTGAGGGGAGTCTGTTTTTTTAGCTTAAAAACTCTTAAATAATACTTTTTTTTGGCTTAAAAACCAAATACTGCAGCTCACTGACTGAAGTAATAACTTGGCTTGGGTATGAGTATATATGATATTAAAATGGCTGTTATGGGGAAATGTCTGTGATTTGCTCACACAGCAAAAGAGCGATGTTCACGCACAGAAAAGGGGAAAATGGGTGCATGCACACCTTGCGCACACACTCGCAGGGGCTCCTCCACTTCACTGCCCAGGGGCTCCAAAATGGAAGATCCAGCACTTTTTATAGCAGAAGAACTTGACTTGTGAACAAATTATGGGCATTTTTTAAAAAGATTAAATAAATATATGAAGCAAAAAATAGAACTTTCACACAGGTATAGTATATTCCTAGTGAAATCCAGAAATGTCCATGTCCCATTTCCTAGTAAATCAATTGCGTGATTTCTACCTATTTCTGTGTTGCAGTGGTGTTCTTTAATATTTATTTTTCATCCTTAAAACATTTTTTAATGCACAATAGAAAACGTTGCTCTAAAATAGTACTTTAAATATCATTCCTATGACTTCTGAATATTCCACTATTGTTTTTTACAGTAAAATGTTCCCTAATTTTTGACCCATCCTTTTCAAATCATGACCTCATCACAATCCTTGTATATACCCAAATTCTACGTGCAGGAATGTTTCACAGGAGGAAGACATTGGAAGGGCCACAGGTGAGTCATCTGGTGCGATCCGCCATATGCAAAGGGGTGGAGCTAACACAGGTGCTTGTGAAAGGGGGCTTAAACAAGATGGTGGCTATTGCAAACAGTAGCTAAATTAAGACAAAAGTCATTTAAAAATCAATGAAGCACTGAAAATCCAAATATTCCTAGCTACAATTATATTTTGCTCTTTTTCGTTTTTGTTGTTCAGTCCTTCAGTTGTGTCTCACTCTCGGTTACCATATGGGGACAGCATGCCAGATTGTGATAATCAATATGGTTTCCATGGCAAAGATAATGAAGTGGGTTGTCAGTTGCTACTCCAGTGGACCGCGATTTGGCTGACCTCTCTGCTATGACCTGCCTATCTTGGATGACACTATATAGTACATGGTATTTCTCACAGCTTCCTTGAGATATACAAGCCCCTCCACTACGATCCATAAGGGGATTTTTCTCTTAGATGGGGCCAAATACAGTTTAGCCAGAACCAAACACACAAAGCGTTTCTTTCACTTGCTAATGTACTAAACACATTGGGAAGCTGTATTTTACTGCGCAGTGGTTTTTACCGGGATTAACAGATATCATATGCATTTTGGCAGTTGCTGCATGTATAATAGACTAAACTTCAGATAAACTTATCAATGAATAATAGCTCAGGAATGTAATGGTGAAATGGAGCATTAAACAAAAAAGACAGAGCATCAGCCTACAGAAACCATAGCAGCAGTGTCCCTTTAATCAGACTGGTAGATGGTGGAGTATTAAGTGTTAATATTCATTTTATGTGCATTATAAACATCAAGATTAGATCTCCCTAGGTCAAACCCACACGCTTCAAAACAGACTAAAAGGTCCACTGAGGTCAAAAGTTATATGATGTATCAGCAGATGTGGAAAACCATATGGAACAATGTTTTCCTTTTTAAAATTGCTGCCAGTTGATTAAGTTATACATTTTTTAAGTTAGAGGTTGGATACAGCTTCTATTATCATTATTACAACGTGACAACATATTCCGTAGCGCTATCCTCCACACAAATTGTATGAATACATAATGAGCTGAACCACTCAATAGCACCAATCAGAATCAGAAGTGCAGAATAAGTAAAGGAGTGTTGCATTTCCTATAATAGCTATATTGTTCTTTTTTCCACATTTCTAGTTAAGTAAGGGGATGGTACAACTGAATTTAAAATAGAAGTTGCGTATTTTCACACAATGGATAGCTTCTGCTAGTTATTTTTACTGACTACGACATTGTACGATTTTGTATTTTCCATTTACCGGTATATTTATTCTTGCTGTTTTGTAATGGTATGTTACCCACTTCTTTGACATTTCTTCAATAAAAAAATGTAAACAAACACAAAAAAAATAGAAGTTGAAATCCTAACAGCTTCATTTTTAAGCTTCACATCCTCTGCCTCCCCTTACTCCTTCCCATCCGCCCTTCCCCCACTCTTTCATATCCTCTCCCTCCACTTACTCCTTCCCATCCGCCCTTCCCTCACTCTTTCATATCCTCTCCATCCCCTTACTCCTTCCCATCCTCCCTTCCCCCACTTACTCCTTCCCATCCTCCCTTCCCTCACTCTTTCACATCCTCTGCTTCCCCTTACTCCTTCCCATCCGCCCTTCCCTCACTCTTTCATATCCTCTCCCTCCACTTACTCCTTCCCATCCTCCCTTCCCCCACTCTTTCATATCCTCTCCCTACCCTCACTCCTTCCCATCCTCCCTTCCCTCACTCTTTCACATCCTCTGCCTCCCCTTACTCCTTCCCATCCGCCCTTCGCTCACCTCTTTCATATCCTCTCCCTCCCCTTACTCCTTCCCATCCTCCCTTCCCTCACTCTTTCACATCCTCTGCCTCCCCTTACTCCGTCCCATTCGCCCTTCCCTCACTCTTTCACATCCTCTGCCTCCCCTTACTCCGTCCCATTCGCCCTTCCCTCACTCTTTCTTATTCTCTCACTCCTCTTACTCCTTCCCATCCTCCCTTCGCTCACTCTTTCATATCCTCTCTTCCCCCACTCTTTCATATCCTCTCCCTTCCCTCACTCCTTCCCATCCTCTCCTTATCTCTCTTATCAATTTTCAAATTGAAGGAAGGTGGACTTGTACAAATGCAAAGAGATTTGCATTTAAAATCTAATTCAAAGGTCTATTCAGATAAAATGGGAATTGTGGGTGTCCAAGGCCTATTTACATATTTTAAAAGAGAAAATTACAATTTCAACACACTGCTAATTTCCACATCATTTGAACACTTCACACAAATGAAAATAAAATGAAAATAAAAGGAAAAAATTCTCACTTTTGGAATCCGCTTCCTTGGTAATGACAAGTTGATATAATTATTAAAGGCCAGATTTGATGACTTGGGTGGATATGCGTCACCGTTCTCCCCGTTATCTTTGCTTGCAGTATCTGAAAACATAATATGACAGATACATTGTGGCTGTGTGCATAGTTCCAGACTGACATATGTACATACTTGGGAGTCAATTAGGAGACTGGTTATCTCGGAAGGGTAACAGAACCATGGTTTCAAAAATAAAACAATAAATGTTTCAACATCTGTTTGGGTTTCACACATTCCACTAAAAAGCTTCCCTTCTTTGCTAATAATCTACAGAGTGGTTCAGAGGTTTTTATCATGTAAACACTACAAAAATATAAGTTGTCAAACCAGCAACATAAGTATTTATTTAATAAGCAATGAAAACAGTCAGCTTACTCTATATACATAAAAAGTTTAGGGCTAAAGACAAATTTATTTTGTTTCATGTATCAGTTTTATCTAGGTGACTTAGTTAATTTTATTTTTAATGCAACATTTACACTTCACTATTGTCTAAGAAGCCCCCTGAGCAATAGATTCTCATCTTCTATAACCTCCTTATCATCCTGTTTTCTCTCATGTACGGTGCCATGTTTCACAGCTGTGACCTCAAGCCATGATCAAAAGGAGAGACTTCACACTACCAGTATCTTAATGCCGTGCTACAGTAACATGTTGTGTGTCTGAGCAACATAGTGTGAAGCCCATGTCTGTGGGGGTGCTTTTAGGTCACAGCTGTGAAACAAGGCACCCTACATATAAAACAAAAACATACTTCATGAAGAGTCATTTTTGAGGAGCAAAAAAAGACCATATTTTAAAACATTTGCAAAGTGAATGTTATTAAAAAATAATTTCAGTACTTAAATAACTAATCTGATCTTGTCTTCTGCAGGGCATTTCAGGTATAGTAATTGTTGCTGGATATAGTGGGAACTGGGTTGCCAACATCCAAGCTATTCTGCAACAAGTATTACCAGAGACCCACAAAGGATGAGGGAAGTTCTCTGACTGATTACTGCTTAGAAATGTACATTTTCAAAGTAATCATTCTGATGTAAACGTTTTTCCAAATTGCAATATATAATAAACGTGATTGTTTAGAATTGATGGTACTACGTCAATTGGACAATATTTTGCATATTATGAATGTCCTAAAATAATTATATAAGGTTTTATAATGATTGGGTCATATGTGGCCCTTAGAAGCTTTACACTGGGAATGTGCTACATTGTCAGTGGAGATTGGTGTACTTAGGCTTTATGCTGACCTAGGCCATTCACATCTGTGCGTCCCCACACTCCTGCAGCTCACCTCCGAAGTTTATGTGTTTATGTGTGTGTTATATAAAAATACAGGCAGTCCCCAGGTTAAGAATGAGATACGTTACTGGATACATCTTTAAACCAGATTTGTCTGTAACTCGGGTCCCTGATGAATAATAATAATAATAATACTATAATGGCTTGTATCTGGTAATAATAATACAGTGTAATAATAATAATATCCCTGTACTGTAATTATAAGCTACAGAAATGATTGTGCTCTTACTTTTAATTCAAACAAACAAACTGGGTCATTGGGTCATCTGTAACCCAGGGACCTCCTGTATATAATATATATATATATATATATATATATATATATATATATATATATATATATAAATATATATATATATATATAATGTTAGAAAATGACATTTTTGTGCATAAACAAACACATTTCAATGTACTGCACTGCATCTTTAGGCAGCCTGCTGCCTCCTGAAAATATGCTGCCCTAGGCCTTGACCTTGTGGGCAGAAGCACACCCCTGAGGTGCAGTAAGATTAAACTTTTTTTTTACATATTCCCCAAAATTAAAGATGAATTGGTAAACCTTTATTATTATTTGGAGTGCCAGTGAAACAGCTGTAGGTTTGTACTACTTTGGCCATGATACCATTGTCCAAAATTGATGTGGGAATTTATGGTCTCCTTAATTGGTTTGATCAGTCAGCCAAAACGAAATAAAGATTTATTTTAAAGGAGCTATTATGAAGAGTGACTTACCAACTGGCCTTAGAGGTGTCCCCCGGAATAATTCATAGAATTTGGAGAGGTACATAACCATGCTGAGCTTGTCAGGCTCCCCGGCTGAAGCCATCTCTTTGCCTGTGATGGTAGGAGAGATTCCAAACTCTCGCTCAGCGATATCAAATGCCAGTTGATTATTCCTGACGGCATCCTCTTCATTCAAAGAGCAGAAGTCACTGAGGAACAAAGGCATTAGTGTCAGATGTACAGAACCAGGCATCAATAAACTTGAGAGATTAAAATATCTAATGAATACTTGATTTGGGACTGAAAATACACAAATATTTAATAAAAATAATATTAGGAAAGATCATAAACCAGAATGTGTGTGACTGTGTGTTTATGTACGTGTGTACATCTATGTCTATGTCTGTGTGTACATATGTATGTAGTCATATGGCCTACTGCCAAAAAACATACAGAAGTCAAACATCTGATAGAAGTTAGAATGGACAGAGTCTTGAGATTTAAGAGCAATGTCTTGTTTCCCCAGCTCGTGATATAATATCTCAGACTTTTAATTAAATAAACTGAGAGCATGGGCTAACCCCTCAAGCACAGCACTTTACCCCTTGAGCGCCTCAAAGGCATTGTTTTTATGAGAGTGGCCACCTAAAGTGTATGGACCGTATGCTTAAGCGCTTCACCTAAATTCATAAACTCTCTGTATAATGGTTCAAACCCAGTGGTGCGCAATGGGAGGGGCCTTTAGAGGATTCCTGTATGGCACCCAGCCTGTTTCTGTTTGCAAACCGTCTTTTTTGTACCTCCTTAGCAAGTACAATAAATCACAAACCTCTTCCCTAACTATCTTTACTTCTGGATTTATCTATTCCACAGAGTAAAACAGAGTTTTAATGCACTTAAAGACGTGGGGCCTCAAATTTGGTTCATCAGGTAAATGGATTGCCCATCACCTTTCTAACCCCACAAACATAATGCCAGAATCTCGTTGAATGCATTATCTACCACTCACACCTAAAGAGCGTGGTCTTACATATAACTGATATCTTACATGAGCTCTGGTCTGAAGTGATGAATGAGAGCACACAGTGCAAGCCCACTCTTCCAAGACGTTGTCAGATCTGTAACCTTGACATTTTCATAGTCTTCCGTTTGTCTCTGACACCAGGTCAAAAGCTTGTTAGGTCTTATATCTGATTCTACGGATTGAAGAAAAGAGCAAAACAATTTAAATGCAACAGATGTAAACTACTTTGAGAACAGATGCCCACTAAGAGCTTAAAGGAGATCGCTGTAATACCTTACAAGAGGAGATAGTTGTTCAATAATACTATTCCTATGTAATGATTTGTAACATCAAAATTCACATTTAAGATTAAAGTATCATCCTCCTGTTGAGCCAACTGTTCCACCATGATAACGTCATCAAGAGGGAAATGGTGGTGGAGGAAAGGCATAAAGGGTTTAAAGAAGAGATCAAACAATATGTCATAGGTTGCCCCTCAGCAAAAGGTGGTTGCCAATGGAAATCTTTTCTATTGACACAGGACTGTTCCAGAACATGTATTACTGAATACTAGATGGCATCCTCCATCACTTATAGTGGGTGGATACCAGGGCAGTCAAGGCTGATATTTGAAAGTAACTTTAATATTGAATATTACTTTTGTAATTATTGGTGTGTGAATTTTGTTAATGATTAAGGTCTAATTAAAAAAACAAAACATAGCTCCTCTTGTTAGGTGATTACAGTCTTTAAAAATAAACTCCATTTACCATGTCTGGTGATTCCAACCGACCTTCTGATGGAGCCTGACCTTTCTAGTGGACAGCCTTGCAACTCACTGGTTATATACAAGTGTTTCACCTGTGGAGAAGTGGAAGAAATAAAGATTGTTAGAATATGAAATATCACAAATACAATAATGAATTCACTATTGGAAATACAATACAAAATAATTGTAGCTTATGGAAATTCTAATGCTCTGAGGCATTGGTAAGTAAATCTTCCATCTTACATTCCCCCTGTACGCCAATCTTTCTTGATCTCTTTACTTTTTCTAATTCTCTACTTCCCCCATACACCTCCTCTTTTCTCCTGTTCGGTGGCCTTCCCATGTCTTCGGTTTAACCCCTTACACATTTGCAAATCTTCCAGTGTGCTGAGCCCTGCTTAAAAGTAACGTTGCCTAAAGCCAACAAGGTAACAGGATGAAGTACTATTTTATTGTATCAAAGGGGCACAAAAAGTGTCAATTTAAGTTGACGTGCCTTAAATGTAATATAAAAGTTAGTCATTTTAGTTATAAATTAAAAAATTTGTCCTGTGAGGCAATGGCTTTATTAGCAGAAAATAATTAAACGTAGCCATGGGGGTCATAATGAAGATAAGAAGCCCAGTTTTTCTTGCATCACTCATTTCCATACGAAGAGAAATGTTTATACTATTGAATATCCTGTAATGAAAGTGCCCAAAAGCAAGTGTGTGACTTCAGTGGCTCGATAAAAGAGACACAGCCAAGGTGCAAAGTGATAGAAACCTAATCTTTACCTGAAAATAAGGATATCTGCAAATGGTTGTTATTAAAAAAAAAGGCTAAATTTAAAACAGCCCCCAATTTTCTACATTTTGATAATATTGTATTTCTTCTTGTTCTTATCCCCTTTACAGCACTATGGAATATGTTGGCGCATTACAAATAAAAGATAATAATAATAATCATTTGTATTAGATATTTGACCTTGAATATTTCTATTTTAGGCAGGATTTACTATACAAGATCATCCTACCTGGCATAATTTGCTGTACAAGATCCCCCTACCTGACATATCATTACTCTTATGTATAGTGACTGCACTGTGAATGTTAACTGAGATCTTTGAACCTTTAAGGAATCTCTCATCAGAGGAAAAGGCAAATTAGCAATGGTTCAAAACTGACAGAATAGCAAATAAATGAGCCAAGGGATTCTTATGAGCTTTTCTTTTTGAGTACAGATGACACTTAGTACATACCATTTGGGAAAAGATGGCTAATATATAAGTAAATTATAAAGAAATGTTATTTTTACCAAAGTGTATATATATATATATTCATAGGCCCCCCATTCATAAGCTCTTCCGACCACGCAACTGTCAGCTACCGATCCAGAGAGGGATCCACCTCATGCATAATGTCTGTAAAGGCATTAGCGTTACTGGAGTGCCATACTTACTACATCAAATTCATACCAGGTACCACTTTTTAGTTTTCACTTAGCCCTATATAGTAATTTTTTCCCCATATCTACTAAGCAGTGTCGTTGCCAATGCCCATGGTCACTCCTTGATTATCACCGTACGGCTTTCCATAAGACCTCCAAGCAGACTCCAGGACATATCTACTAAAACATGCTTCTTTCCATAAACATTTTATGCATATTTGGGCCATAGGCACGACAGCATCCAGCCCTCCATTACAGATTGTGGCTCATAGCCACAAAGCAGCATTTCTGTGCATGTCCAAGGTCAAACCTCTAACATCATCCCGTAGCCCTTCCACAAGTCCACCTGTCAGCTAACCGACCACAAATATATATATATATACTAGTGAGTGGTCCGTCAAAAATGACAGCAATAAAATTTGAAGGCTGGCTGCTGTTTGCCACACAATGCAAGGCCCTTCCCCCTCTAACATGCGGCCCTCGCGATGAGCGCCTTTGGCACTCATTGCGAGCCTCTCCCACTGTCCAATTTACATGCCTCCCCTTATTTCCCTTTCCATTTGTCTCTTTCCCCCCCTCTCTCAACCCTGTGCCTCTTTATCTATCCTTTTTTAGTCTTGCAAGCCTCGCGATGAGCGAAGTTGGTTTTGTTTTTCAAGTCTTGCATTTTTCATGAACGACGTTGTTTGTATTTTCCAAGTACTGCGTGCCTGGAGTTGTTTGCTTAAGTGTTATGGGCTTCAGCCACGTTTTTATTCTTTTTGAAAGCATTTATGTTTTTTCGGCCTAAATTTTTTCCTCGTTTAGCCGATTTTCGATCTTTGAAAAATGGCAATTAGGGTTCAAATTAGCTTGCAACCTCACTCACAGGCTCCCTGGCTGCCCCTTGAACTGTGGGTGAGTTTTATAATTATTTTTTTTAATTAGTTTTCTTTTCTGGCGGTCTTTCGAGTTACGGGCTTGAGAACATATAGGCCGATGAATTCGTAATTTTTTCAGTGTTGCGTGCATGAGCAGCTACAATCTCTTTCCATCCTCCATCGGTGGAGCGTCCTTGGGCAAATTAGAGCTATGACGGGACAGAGGAACCTTAGAGGGACCCTGAAAGGCCACAATTGCGAGGCCTGCAATGAGTGCCTTTGGCGCTAATTGCAGCAAAGTGGTGCGAGCCTCGCCATAAGGCGATCATTGCAGCCGTGCGCATGCACAAGCCCTAACTTTTAACATTGCATGACCAACATTCACAATTACCACAACTATATATATATATATATATATATCACATATATAGTTGTGAGCATGCGGGCTGTTGCAGTTGCTGGAATGGAGCGCCAAAAGCGCTCCTTGCCAGCAACTGCGGACCTCGCAAAATTTACGGAGTTACGAAAGCAAAATACGAGACACGTTACGACCCATTACGACCTCGCAAAAAACGTCCGAAACCCCCGCACATGAAAAAAACATTAAATACACACAACAAATACATAAAAAGCTTACCTACAGCAAGGGGGGGGGGCACTCAGGACCTCGAAAACTGAAGTTACATCTCAATTTAAAATAAAAGAGTTTAGACACTCAAAAATCCCCTAAGCGAGAGAAAAAATGGCCGCCGGAAAAAAACGAAAACGAGGCTACAGCAGTGTAAAGATGCAAAACACCACCAAACACCTACGGATTTCCCGAAAATGATGTACGAGATCCGAAAAACAAGGAAGCAACCCGTGCAACCCCCAAAAAAATTACAAATACAATAAATACAGACAACATACACATAAAAAGCTTACCCACAGCAAGGGGGTGGGGCACCCAGGACCTCTGCAAATAAAGTTACACCTTGATTTAACTCCAAATTTCAGAGTTTAGACACCTGAAAATCACCTAAGCAACAGAAACAATGGCCGCCGAACAAAACGAAAACGAGGCTAAAAGCCCCAAAACACTACCAAACACCTACGGATTTTCCCCAAAAGTCGGACGACATCCGAAAACGTGGACGTTAAATCAACGCTGCTCATAGCACACAAACAACCAAGAGCCTCGCAAAGGCGCTCATTGCGAACCACGCGGTGAACGCCGAAGGCAAGTCGCTAATATATATATATATATATATATATATATATATATATATATATATATATAAAGTGCCATGTTAAATTTGAAGTATTTTTAAGTACTTGTGATTTAAAACTCCCTTCCAAAGTGTTGGGAATGCTTTCATTACATTGTCTCCACCACACGGAGTTGAGGCCTTCTGTTATTGTGGGATTGCAGGCAGGGTGTTCAGATCTCATTGTTAATAACAGTTCAGGTAGAGGTCAGAGTGAGTAGGGGGGTAAATATCATATTAAATGAGGCTGGACGGGTGGGAGAGCTAGTTATAGTTATTTTGTAAAATGTACTTATATTGTGGGCAAGTAAAATCTGTCCCACTGAGATTAAGCAGTAAATATAAAAAACACATAATCGGAATGAAATACTTGGGCTTCTACAAAGCAGATGTTATTAAAGGCACAAAGTAGTTATATTTTTTAGCTTATATTTAAATAAGCTATTTTATTTCAAACAATAAATACCATCCCTGAAATATCTTTAGAGGAGCCAGTTTGTTCAAGTGTTCTGCAGTGCTTAGACTACAACTTTTAGTTTCTATCTATCTCTCCATCCATCTATCTATCTCTCCGTCCATCTATCTATCTCTCCGTCCATCTATCTATCTCTCCATCTATCTCTCCATCTATCTATCTCTCCATCCATCTATCTATCTCTCCATCCATCTATCTATCTCTCCATCCATCTATCTATCTCTCCATCCATCTATCTATCTCTCCATCTATCTATCTCTCCATCCATCCATCTATCTCTCCATCCATCCATCTATCTCTCCATCCATCCATCTATCTCTCCATCCATCCATCTATCTCTCCCATCCATCCATCTATCTCTAAATATATCTCTCCATCTATCTCTCCATCTATCTCTCCATACATCTATCTCTCCATACATCTATCTCTCCATACATCTATCTCTCCATACATCTATCTCTCCATCCATCTATCTCTCCATCCATCTATCTCTCCATCCATCTATCTATCTCTCCATCCATCTATCTATCTCTCCATCCATCTATCTATCTCTCCATCCATCTATCTATCTCTCCATCCATCTATCTATCTATCTCTCCATCCATCTATCTATCTATCTCTCCATCCATCTATCTATCTATCTCTCCATCCATCTATCTATCTATCTCTCCATCCATCTATCTATCTATCTCTCCATCCATCTATCTATCTATCTCTCCATCCATCTATCTATCTATCTCTCCATCCATCTATCTATCTCTCCATCCATCTATCTATCTCTCCATCCATCTATCTATCTCTCCATCTATCTATCTCTCCATCTATCTATCTCTCCATCTATCTATCTCTCCATCCATCCATCTCTCCATCCATCCATCTCTCCATCCATCCATCTCTCCATCCATCCATCTCTCCATCCATCCATCTCTCCATCCATCCATCTCTCCATCCATCCATCTCTCCATCCATCTATCTCTCCATCCATCTATCTCTCCATCCATCTATCTCTCCATCCATCTATCTCTCCATCCATCTATCTCTCCATCCATCTATCTATCTATCTCTCCATCTATCTAGCCATCTATCTCTCCATCTATCTATCTATCTCTCCATCTATCCATCTATCTCTCCATCCATCTATCTCTCCATCCATCTATCTCTCCATCCATCTATCTCTCCATCCATCTATCTCTCCATCCATCTATCTATCTATCTCTCCATCTATCTAGCCATCTATCTCTCCATCTATCTATCTATCTCTCCATCTATCTATCTATCTCTCCATCTATCTATCTATCTCTCCATCTATCTATCTATCTCTCCATCTATCTATCTCTCCATCTATCTATCTCTCCATCTATCTATCTCTCCATCTATCTATCTCTCCATCTATCTATCTCTCCATCTATCTATCTCTCCATCTATCTATCTCTCCATCTATCTATCTCTCCATCTATCTATCTCTCCATCTATCTATCTCTCCATCTATCTATCTCTCCATCTATCTATCTCTCCATCTATCTATCTCTCCATCTATCTATCTCTCCATCTATCTATCTCTCCATCTATCTATCTCTCCATCTATCTATCTCTTCATCTATCTAGCTATCTTTCTATCTCTATCACTCTCTGTCTCTTATCTCTCACTCTCTCGATCTCTCATTCTATCTATCTATCTCTATCACTCTCTGTCTCTTATCTCTCACTCTCTCGATCTCTCATTCTATCTATCTATCTCTATCACTCTCTGTCTCTTATCTCTCACTCTATCTCTCTCGATCTCTCATTCTATCTATCTATCTCTCATTCTATATCTATCTCTTTCACTCTTTGTCTCTCTATAACTATCTCTTTATCACTCACTCTCTCTCATTCTATTTCTATCTATCTCTATTGCTCTCTATCTCCCTATCTCTCAGTCTCTCTATATCTCTCTTTATCTATCTATCTATCTCTCATTCTATATCTATCTCTCTCTATCACTCTTTATCTCTCTCTCTCTATATATATATATATATATATATATATATATATATATATATATATCACTCTTTATCTCTCTCTATGTCTATCTCTATCACTCTCTATCTCTCACTCTATATATCTCTATCTCTCGCTCTCTATATCACTCTCTATCTCCTTATCTCTCACACTATATCTATGTATCTATCTATCTATCTGTCTATATATCTATCTATCCATCCATCCCTCTATCCATCCCTCTATCTATCCCTCTCTCTCGTTATGAATGATACCTTTTCAAATGTTCAAGATGCATGAGTGTGTAATCTTTATGTTTAATGCGCACAATGACTTCTTTATATAAGGGGTACTGGATAAATGGGACAGGAATTAAAAAAATCCTGAGGATTAATCAAGCCAAGCTTTTTTAGATAGACAGAATGGTCAGACTTATTGGACCTTTTGGTTCTTATCTGTCATCAAATCTGTTTGTATTAAAAAATATTCTTATTTAATTTTAATTGTATTCCAAATTTGAAGACATGAACTGCAAAAGGTAAACAATAATTTTTCAAGCACAAAAGAAGATCTGTAGAGAATAAAAAAAAATGAAACATCTATAAAAGAATAGGAACAGTACGAAAATAAATACTTGGCAGGTTACTCAGTTACTGCTGCTCAGAGCTCCCAGGATGCCTCTGTAATGAATGATACCGTAAGGGTGCACTTGCAACATTAGATTTCCATTAGAACAAGACCTTGAGCTGACTTCTTAGAGAGAGGAGTCAGCATGGGAGGGCAAGATTTAAATATACACTCGCCAGATGGAAAACCCATCTCTGTCACTCATGTTTCTTGTTTAACTTGCGGTTTGCTCAAGTCCAGTATGTTAAGCAACTCTTGGACCTTGTGGTCGTGTTTAAAAGAAGAACAGCCCTGAAAAATCATGCTTTTAACTATAAAGTAGGATGTGTTGCTGACCACGTGGCTAGTGGAACACAGCAGATTAGAAGCAGCCGGCTAGCCCCATGTTTATTCCAAGCTGGATTCAATCCCTACACTCAGAGGCTATTCCACGTATTCATGTCGGAAGTATATCTGAGCTCTATTCTTGGGAGCACTTGAGATATACAAATTATATCCTGCATTACTTAAAGGACCAATGAAGTGTAATATTTATAGTTTGCTATTTTAAAGAACTTGATAATGGACCAAAAGTTTTCTTTTAAATAAATCATTACAGTATTTTTTTAACCATTGTATTCATTTGTGCTTTAATGTCGATGGACATTATGTCTTTGTTTGTAAATGGATTAAAAACCCGGGAGGAACAATGGAGGCAGATAAGATCTGAGTTTGTCATTCAGTCAAGTCCAACTCTCCATGACCTCATGAACACACAATACTGATCCACTTGATACTGATGGCAGAGATACTGGAGTGGGTTGTTAGTTCCTACTCCAGTGGGCCACAGCATACAGCTTCTGGTATTCCCATCCAAGTATTGACCAGGCCCAACCCTGTATGGCTCCTGGTTCCCTGGCTGGAATTGAAACCAGGTCACAGTGGTGAAAGCACCGAATCCTAACAACTGGACCACCAGTAAGATCTGTACTGATTTTAATAACGTCCTCTTCAAATAGTCCGTTTGGCAATAGCATTCAATGGCAGAATAAAGTGCCGCAGGATAACCCTCCCCCTGAAGCTAGAGACTGTTTAGCAGTCTTAGAAGGATTTACTCCATGACACAATCCTAGTCATATAAATATAAGATTTTCTCTAAAATGCTTTCATGTTCTTCTCTTGTTATTGTGTTACGTACATCACACTCATATCCATTCTTTACCGAATTAAAGAGGTCATTTAAAGGAACATGGAATTGATAAGTGCTGCTGTACAGATCCCTGGAGGTCATTGTGATTGTTTGACACTGCAGGTCTGAAGTGACTAAATATCTCTAGCACCCCACAAATGCCAATGAACTGTGTTTTGCACCAACAGCAACTGCATCCATGCATTGCCTCTCCCATATAACAATATCGGCTCATGTATGTTTAGTTAATTAACAACACTTTTCCTGTTTCAGAGCTGGCTATAGACCAATGTTGTAATCCAGTTCTTATATGGAGGCACACAAACCTGGTGAGGTCGGACACAGCTAGAGTTGAGGTTTGGATATCGAGTCCCAGGATCGATGGTGTACTGGTCAAAGTTCTTACTGATATTCTCAGGTGTAGTCTGGGGAAGTAGGCGATATAGACTCTCTCTAGAAAAAGGAAACACAAAAACAATCATCACAAAGATACTGAGAAGTAGACAAGGCTCCTAGAAGTAGAGAGGTGGTCATATGTAGCCAGGTACTGCTGCCAAAATGTTATACTCTTTTTTTCCATTTTTCATTTTTTTAAATATTGTGTATATTCCTGCACTATGGGGCTGCGGTCTTAGAATGAACAAGCACCCACTTTTTAAAACCATTATATTGCCTTAAAATAGACTGTTATGGTAGCAAGACGCCATTTTGTAAAAAACGCTTTGCATGGTTGCACCGTTTTTTTTGCTGAATTCCATCTGGAAGAAAGCACAGCAGATTTAATATATCCTGAATGCAACACAAATATCAAATACACACACATTTTTAAATGTCACACTAAACTAATTTTAATATATTTCACTATTTGATGCCTTTTTGTATTTTCTTCTTTTTTTAGCTATTTACACTGTATGATACCTTCCTTGCAGCGTAGAAACACAAGATGAGCAAGCATTTACAAGTGGGCCTCCAATATATGGCGTTTTGCAATCAAGGACTGACAAAATGTTGGATAAGTACCTGGGTATAATCTCTCACCAATCTCTGCAAATTATTTATTTTTTGGGAAATTCAAATTATTATATACTGGTCTATTTGCGCCAGGATATATTTATTTACTAAGTTAGTTTTATTCTGTAAAAGATGCCTCTAATAAGTGGTATTTTTCGGCACCTGGACAGTTTAAATGGGAGATACTGGGTTGCTGACCCGGCATGACCCTCCTGTCCGTATTCTTTATATGACTAAATTGTGCAGTCACTCTTTGGTTTGGAGTCGGGACGAGTCATGTTGTCTGGTGCCTGATGATTTATGAAGCAAGTGTATGTTGGTACATTATATGAAGTCATCCCTTTCTGATTTAGATATTTTCCCCAAGGTATCATTTTTTCCTTTACCACATGGCAGTGATGTAATTGTTCACCATAAATTACCTAAAACCACTTTTCGTTTGATTTTTGACTTGTGATATGCAAGCTCTATAACTACTGACAATGTAGTCAGCAAAGAATCAATGACACATACTATAAAACCAAACAACCACTCGCTGGCTGGAAATATTGACTTTATATACCACCAAAATGCATTAAATTAAATCCCTTTCTAAAGAGGATTGGATTTAAAGCATATGGGATGAAGATTATTCTATATTTAAATCTTAATGCATACATATTTATATATACACACACACACCTTGATTACAAGTTAAAACACCCAACATCAACCCCCCAGTGCAGGACCTATACGGATATATTAAATATGATATTAAATATATATGTTGTATTATTATTATTACTCTTTATATATAAAGCACCAATATTTTCTGTAGCTCTATTTAAAAAATCAGAATAAAGTTCAGTGGATACAATTAGCAAATTACAAAGGTATGGACAATTGTAACGTAAGTAGAAATATAAATATAGGTACAATTAAATAAAACATGAGATAAATGGGTCATCAGACAGTTTGGTACGAATCCAAGGAGCTTACAATTTAGAAGTTAAGGTTGTGATGTGAGGCAGGAGGGTGACTGATGCAAGATAGCAGTAAGGCAGTAGTGGCTGTGTGGGATATGTTTCTTTTAAAAATAGATATTTAGTGAGTTTTTGAAGGCTTTCCTTACGATATGTAAGGGTCCGAATTTTAAAATTAAATTCTGGAGGCAATAGGAAGCCAGTGGACAAATTACAGACATGGAGCATTGAGTGTGGTATATAGGAGTCTAGTGGAGGGGTTTTTATGGATTGGAGCGAAGACAGACGCTTGATGGGAAGGTCACCAAGAAGTGAATTGCAGTAGTTGATATGATGAGAGTCTGGATTAGGATTTTAGTTGTGTTGTCTAAGAAAGTGACATATTTTAGAGTTGTTTTTGAGGTGAAGATGACTTGATTTGGTTATTGATTGTATGTGCAGAATACAAGAGAGGTGGGATTGATGATTGCTTTGTCACAGTGAGGGGCTTTTGAGGAGTGGGAACTATAATAGAAGGAGAAGAGACTAGGATCTCAGTCTTTAAATTGTTGAGTTTGAGTTAATAGTGGACATCCAGGAAGATATGCCTGAAAGTCAGTTCCTAAAGTGCTGGAAGATAGGGGAATAGGTCTGGTGCTGAGAGGTAGATTTGACTGTCATTTTCATATAGAGGATACTGACGCTCAAAAGATTGTATTATGGTGTCAATGGAAAAGAGGAGGTGGCCTAGAACTGAACATTGGGGTATACCATCTTTGGGAAGAAGAAGAAGTGTCCTATAACTTGGTGGTGAGCAGGTCATTAGTGATTTTTGTGATAGCTGTCTTTGTGGAGTGTTGGGGTCATAGGCCAGACTGAAGTGGTCAAGAAAAGATTAAAGGAATTGGGTTAGATGGTTGTAGACAAGTCGTTTAAGTAGTTTTGAAGCTAAGGGAAGTAAAGAAGGCGATAGCTAGATGTAGAAGTTAGATCAGATGAGAGTTTTTTTAAGGATTGATATCATTAAGGCATGTTTTAAAGGTGAAGGGAACTTGCCAATTTTTAGTGAGAGGTTGACCAGATGTGTGAGGATTAGGTGTAGTAGATAGGGAATGGATTCGCTGTGATGGAATAGGACCAAATAGGCATGATGTAAGGTGAGAGGCTGACAGAAGACTAGAACCTTCATCCTCAGTTATAGAGTTAAATGAGCCCATTGTAGTTGTGAGATTGGGAAAAGATAGAGGCTGGTGTTATTGGTTTGTTAACAAGAGGGGTGTTAGATCCATGTTGAAAGGAGATTTTATTCCGGATATTATCTATTTAATTTTTAAAGTGGCTGGCAAAGTCTTCAGTGAGACGGGAATGGGTGGGTGTGGGCAGAGGAGAGTGTTGTACGTAGAGAATAGACTTTTGGGGTTGGAGGACAAAGTAGATATTAACATTGAAAAGTAGTGTTATTTGGCAAAATTGAGGGCAGAGGAGAACACAGAGTGCACTTGTCATTGAAGTGTGAAACTTCCTCCATAATCATTCGGCAGTGTGTTTGTATAGTGTGCCATGTTGTGGACAAAAGCAAAAGGGTTGGTCTGTAGTTGTGGGAGCAAGAATGTCAAGTGTTGAAGTTAATATGTAGATGTACTGTGAGCTGGCAATATCAGGGTAGGTGAGGGGACTGAGCAGGGGTTGCAGAACATTGCAAATTCTTACAGATCAAGTACTTAGAGAGATTTATTAGTTCTGATTGAGATTGATGAAGGACTGAGAGTGGAAGGTACCATGAGGTTGCAGGTTAGGAGGTAGTGGTCATGTCAACATTGGAAATTGTACAAAGATTGGTAAAGATAAGTTCAAAAGAGTGCAAAAATAGTGAGTTGGTGACTCTATCCATTGTGAGAGGCCAAGGGAAGAGGTAAGTGAAAGTAGTTTTGCTTCTGTAGTTGAGGTGAGTGTGTCAATGGCAATGTTTGTAAAGGTTACATATTCTAAATTAAGTTATTATATAAATGATATATGTTCTCTATGCCTTAATACCTGTGTAATCTTCATTCATGTTCCCTATTTCAGTGTCATTATATTTAAATATTTCTGTCTGTATAAACAAAAACACATGGACTCCTGAATTATATTAATTCTTATAAATACATTTGGACTTTCTTAAAGTTAATTAACTACCTCTGCTGTAGAGCATTAAAAATACATAAATCAATTGTCTGATTTAGTGAGAATATGCCATGTGTCAGTGTGAGAGTGTGTGTGCCACTGCCCATGGTCTTTGGGACAGTGTTTAAATTCGAGGGATCCAAGAGACCAGGGCGTAAAAGTCAACAAACCCGAGCAGCAGGGTGAAAAAGACAATAAGGCGGGGGTGACAATGTAATGAGAAAACAAGCCACAAGAGATCTACGACTAGGAGTCAAGGAAACAGTATGTAAGAGGCAACTAGTGAAATAAGAGAATTTCTTAGGAAACGTCAAAATAAAAGATCAGGGTTTAATGAAAAATAAAATTTGTTAAAAAGTGAAATGTGAGGGGTTTAAAGAGACCCAAACAAGGGAGAAGGGATTAAGAACAAGTCATGGTCAAGTGAAAATATACTGTATTAAAGCCAAGAGAGCAGGACTTTGTACTGACCATGGTAAAATCACAACAAGCAAAATGAGGCAGGTTTAAATGGGTTGGAGCCAAGGAAGCAGGGTTTAATGTGAGAGAGGTTAAAAGAGAGTAAGTCAAGGCAGCAAGGGTTAAGAGATGTTCGGAGAAGCATTCATAATCACTTTAAGATAGTTGCAGAGAAGCTCTGACCCCAGGACACCTCTAACTGAATTTGTAGATGAATAGATATATAGATGTTTTCCAGACTCCTGTCTACAGGGATGAGTAAGCAGCGCATATTTTGTTCCTAGCAGCGCTGGTTCACTAGGATAATGTAAACAGTGATAAACCAAATCCTGGGCTTACCGTTCTGCAATAATGTCTAAGGCGGGATTTCCTTGAGCCCAGCTCCTCACCATCCATGCCGTGTCAAATGCAGCCAGGAAGCCTCTAGCGCAGCCCGTTCCCATTGGCCAGAAAGGCTACAGAGAAAGATTACAACATTGTTGCTCAGTCTCGTACATATCTGACAAAATGGTTGCAATTAGCCAAAGCTCCAAAAAAAAGGCAAAACTAACAGAAGTTTGGAACGGTAAAGGAGAACTGGCATGATATGGAGATACCACTTGGACCTAGTGATCCTTCATGTTGTAGTGGTCATACAACATTTAATTTGTTTATTTAGGAACTGATAATCAATGTATCACTATTTGAAGAACAACATTTGCGTATGAGCTTTAGCATTGCAGATTCAGGCAAGGCTTCAGGTAGCTGAAGCTTTCTACTCCAGGCATTGCAGGGAAGGAGACAAAGACTCCTATCAGCACGATATCCTAGGCAGATCCCCTTCTACTCCATGAACATCTGAAACAGTGCTAAGACAAGCAACTCTGCTAGAGGCTGCAACACAAAAGTTGAACTGTAAATGTAATAACTACAATGTATACTACAGATACTGATTGTATTGCTAATAATTTCAGATATAAAGAAATGAAACCCTGTTGTATGCCACCACAGACAGTATTAAAACAAAAATTCATTCAAGATATTTCCTTTCTAAAGACATAAATGAATAATGCTGAGGCATGCGATTATCATGCCGGCTGGCATTCAGAAATGTCTGCTACTGTAAATGGTTTAAATACCAATGTGACAATTACATAGCAGAGGCTCAGACATTCTGCACAAAGTGATCTTGCGCAACGTAATTATAGGAGAAATGTAGGTCTGGGAAAAGTGTGTACCTCAAGTAAGCTGTCACCAACTAGTGCCACCAAAAGATGGTGTCCGTGCCGCTCCCTGATTAAGGCAGCATTTTCAGAGGCGTACATTGAGGTAAAGTCAAACATGGCCACATCTGGCTGCCCATAATGGTTAATGGCAAAGTCTAATGATGGCAGTTGGTAGTTTGTTGCAAAGTCAGCTGCCTCTCGGGCGTAAGACTGCAGGCTATCCTGGTTCACGTTTTCTGCACAAAGAAGCATCTCCGCATCAACATAATCCTGACAACATAATAGGAAAACAGAGTTATTAATATACAAGTACGTTGTTGGAACAAGGATAAAAATGTATTAAAAATGCATAAATAACATAACAATTAAAAAGTTTTTAATAAAAACAAAGAAATGAATAAAGCACATAACTACAAGAAATGACAAACGTTCATATAAAATAAACTCTACTGCATAACCCAGACAAAATAAATCAGGCGTAACAGACGTTTTAATAAACACTAACAAATATTAGTATTTAAGAAAATTGTGAAATTTATCATTTAAGTTATCCTATTTCCCTTACATCAGGAGCTCAAATAACACAATAGAGTGTAAAATAACTGATGGATTCCTTACCTTCCTTAGCAATACAAAACAGCAACAAGTAAGAGGTACCTTCACTCATTCCTTGCATTCAGTCACCCAAAATATCTATCTGATTTCACCTACAGAGTATTTCAAGAATTTGGCCTTTTCTTACCAAGACACAAACCAAACAAATTCATCTTTTTCTCCTAAAATATTGCAACACATTTCTTTTTGCCTTAAAAGACCACCTGCCTTATCTCAGATTCATCATCAATGAACCTCTAGAAGTAGAAGTTGCATCTATAATAAGGAAAGCCCACTTACGAGTAATGAAATGTTAATACATTTTTAATTTGTCTCTGTTCAGGACGTATGACTGTGTGAGGTGGCAGGCAGCATGCTGTGCAACTCCATATTGCAGTTTCTAATACAGCAGCTTTGTATTGGTCCTCTTGCTCATATGCTGGGTAATGCACTAGAAGCGGCAATATGGAATTTCACAATTTTTGGCTTACCCACAGTGACACATTCTGAGGGACTGGAGGAGTGAAAGAGAACATCATGGAAACCGCTTAAGAAATTAAAAATGTCTCATGTCTATGTAACTGGACAAACAGGAAATTAATTACAATGCATCAAACTTATAATTTTAAAGTTCCCTTAAGTTTTATTGCAAATATACTGTCCGTTCAATACTGAATAATGCTAGTTATTGTTTAATTTCAATTCAAGAAAACATTATATTATGCCCCTATGTGACATGTAAGAATAAAATTGGATCTATATATATATATATATATATATGTATATGTATATATATATATATATATATATATATATATATATATATATATATATATATCTCAAACTTCATTATAACATGATCCTAGCCTAAACTGAGCAAACAGAAAAAAAGAAAATCGATTAAAGAAACAACAATGGCAGTATTTAAGCAGCTGTTCTTCTGTACCTACATTTATAATGACTCCTTTATCCAGCAGACTCTGCTTTTTCGCCGTCATTACAAAGTAATGTGTGCTGTCTTTATAGTATACAATGTTTTCAAGATCAATACCTGAAACAGAACAAACACATGACTCATAATTCCAAATATGATATCATTTATACAAACTAGTACAGTAGACTCTCAGTTAACCAGAATTCTCAAGCAACCAAAAAATAATAATACTGTAATTAAAATTAAAATTAAACTTTTTAGGGCTCAACAAATGCCAGGAGCCAGGTTGTGATGCCACAAAATGTTTACAGGCACTTAGATGGCATCCACTGTACGTCTCAATTCAATGTTACCTGGAAGCAGACATGAGTGTCCGGGCCAAGCCAGTGTTGGGGTTACATTCTCTGGGCATGAGTGACTGAGCCAGGGCAGTGTTGGGGTTACATTCCCGGGCATGAGTGACTGAGCCAGGGCAGTGTTGGGGTTACATTCTCTGGGCATGAGTGACTGAGTCAGGGCAGTGTTGGGGTTACATTCCCTGGGCATGAGTGTCCGGGCCAAGCCAGTGTTGGGGTTACATTCTCGGGCATGAGTGACTGAGCCAGGGCAGTGTTGGGGTTACATTCCCAGGCATGAGTGACTGAGCCAGGGCAGTGTTGGGGTTACATTCCCAGGCATGAGTGACTTAGCCAGGGCAGTGTTGGGGTTACATTCCCAGGCATGAGTGACTGAGCCAGGGCAGTGTTGGGGTTACATTCCTGGGCATGAGTGACTGAGCCTGGGCAGTGTTGGGGTTACATTCTCTGGGCATGAGTGACTGAGCCAGGGCAGTGTTGGGGTTACATTCTCTGGGCATGAGTGACTGAGCCAGGGCAGTGTTGGGGTTACATTCCCGGGCATGAGTGACTTAGCCAGGGCAGTGTTGGGGTTACATTCCCGGGCATGAGTGTCCGGGCCAAGCCAGTGTTGGGGTTACATTCTCTGGGCATGAGTAACTGAGCCAGGGCATTGTTGGGGTTACATTCCCGAGCATGAGTGACGGAGCCAGGGCAGTGTTGGGGTTACATTCCCGGGCATGAGTGACTTAGCCAGGGCAGTGTTGGGGTTACATTCCCGGGCATGAGTGTCCGGGCCAAGCCAGTGTTGGGGTTACATTCTCTGGGCATGAGTGACTGAGCCAGGGCATTGTTGGTGTTACATTCCCGGGCATGAGTGACGGAGCCAGGGCTGTGTTGGGGTTACATTCTCCGGGCATGAGTGACTGAGCCAGTGCAATGTTGGGGTTACATACCCCGGGCATGAGTGACTGAGCCAGGGCAGTGTTTGGGATACATTCCCTGGGCATGAGTGACTGAGCAAGGGCCGTGTTGGGGTTACATTCCCGGGCATGAGTGACTGAGCCAGGGCAGTGTTGGGGTTACATTCTCTGGGCATGAGTGACTGAGCCAGGGCAGTGTTGGGGTTACATTCTCTGGGCATGAGTGACTGAGCCAGGGCAGTGTTGGGGTTACATTCCCGGGCATGAGTGACTGAGCCAGTGCAGTGTTGGAGTTACATTCCCTGGGCATGAGTGACTGAGCCAGGGGAGTGTTGGGGTTACATTCCCCGGGCATGAGTGACTGAGCCAGGGCAGTGTTGGGGTTACATTCCCCGGGCTTGAGTGGCTGAGCCAGGGCAGTGTTGGGGTTACATTCCCCGGGCATGAGTGACTGAGCCAGGGCAGTGTTGGAGTTACATTCCCTGGGCATGAGTGGCTGAGCCAGGACAGTGTTGGGGTTACATTCCCAGGCATGAGTGACTTAGCCAGGGCAGTGTTGGGGTTACATTCCCAGGCATGAGTGACTGAGCCAGGGCAGTGTTGGGGTTACATTCCTGGGCATGAGTGACTGAGCCTGGGCAGTGTTGGGGTTACATTCCCTGGGCATGAGTGGCTGAGCCAGGGCAGTGTTGGGGTTACATTCCCTAGGGTCAGCACTGCACCCTCCAGCCCTCACTGACAAATATACTTAGCAGAGCATCCTATGTGCAGCTAATCTAGGCCTCTTTTATATGCTCAAGCAACCAGAAACTACATTTATCCGGCATCTACCAATCCCGGTTAACTGAGAGTCTACTGTACTTGTTGAATTTTATTTAAAAAATGCATTTTCCTACAGAAAACAAACACTGACTTTTGATATTTTTAGCTTTCAGACAGTTTTTCTGATCCACCCACATTGACTGTCAGAGACAAGCCCCAGAGAGCAAACAATTTACTGAGCTCTGAAACCTTATTTTAAAAAAGAAAACACCCTGTGATACATTAAAAAATACCCTATTTAAGATGCAACAAAGAGGAGAAATCATTCCATTTAATTTGTGAACCGTTTCTATTTTACTTTGACCAAAAATACAGACAGTATGTGAAAGTAGCTCTATGTTTTATAGTGGGCTTGGTAATTATAGGGTGGGTATTTTAATAGCAGTGCATTATAATCGGTTGTCTTTATATAGCGTCTGAGGATTCCAGGGCACTTTAACAATAAAATTCATAAGACATTCCAAGCAGCCACTTCATTGGCAGACGTCTGATGTTCATATGGGCAAATGCCACGTGAGCTGTGGGCAATTTATTAGCTTATAGTGTAGGTGAAGAGGATGTACTGGCCACACAAGAATCTACACATGTATCCAGCTTATCATACGTGTTACCAGACTTAACATGAGACAGAAAAGGTTAAAAAATATAATATAATAAATATACTTACAATTGGCTGTTACTAACATTTTTGAGGGGAGGTAATTGAAATTGAAAATTGTGTAATGTAATAAAAAATTCCGGGAAATAATCTTCCCACTCTCCTAATTACCGTACTTTATCTTATGTGACTAATTATCTCCCGCGGTGTGATAAGTCGCAAGTGCATGTCCATCTGGCATAGATCAGAATAACAATACACTGAATTGTCTCGGTGACTATTATTATTTATCCAACTGGGCATGCTCTTGTGGCTTACCAAGCCCACTGTGAGAGATACTTAATCACATGAGATAAAGAGAGGGAGGCCACTTACATGCAACTTATGCTTAGTTATTGAATATGTCCACTCAAGACGTTTAAGAACAGTCAATTGTTATTATATTCATATTAATATTTTTGTAGTAAGTGGGACCTTTGCTTTGTTACATAAAATTAATGTGAAGTTGCCAGATTTCCTCTGCACTGTCAATGGGCGATAAGCATGTCTAAAAGGTATTTTCCTTTTTTAAACTGTTGCTAAATTATTTGTGTAAAAGCTTTTGTACATAGTGTTTTTTGCTAGCTTTCATGCTCCCCTGAATCGACATAGCACATAGTGAGCTGCACATGCTGGTGACACTAATTACAACCAACCAGGGTGAGTAAAGAAATCTTATAGTAGTACATACAGTTGTGCTAAAAAATTTGCATACCCTGGCAGAAATTGTGAAATGTTGGCATTTATTTAGAAAACTAGCGAATTGCCCGTCAAAAAATGACGGCAATGAAATTGTAAGGTAGCTAAATTAGTAAATGAATATAGTGTACCTATTTTGAAGCATTGTGATGAAGAGCTGGCAATCTGTGTTGATGCTGCTGCAGCATTAGTGGTGTGGAGCTGCTGTATAAGCATGCTGAATGTGTGCAGTGTAACACTGTGCGTGCGCGAGACCAAACCGTTAGCGTAGTCGTGTACTTCCGCATTGGTGTAAAATGGCGAGTAATGTGTGGTATAGGTCTGTATCGGAATATCCGTAGGTGTTTTGTGGTGTTTTGCGAGTTTCTTGTGGTGTTTTGCGAGTTTAGAGTGCTGTAGCCTCGTTTTCGTTTTGTTCGGCGGCCATTTTTTCTCTCGCTTCGTTTTTTTTTTAGTCTCTAAACTGTTTTATTTCGAGTAAAATCGAGGTGTAAGTTGCATTTTTGAGGTCCTGGGTGCTCCCTCTTGGTGTAGGTAAGTTTTTTATGTATGTGCTGTGTGTATGTATTGTGTTTTAAATGTTTGTATGTCGGCGTGTTGCGTCCGATGTTTGCGAGGTCGTAATGTGTGGTAACGTGTTTCGTACGTTGTTTGCGTGCCTCGTAAAATTTAGCGAGTGTCGTAATTTGTGTGTCGTGTTTTTTGAGTAGCGACGTGAATTTTGCGAGGGTTTGAGGCCCTTGCCCAGTGACCTCGCCAGCAACTGAGTCCCTCGCTTCGCGAGGGGCCTCAGTTGCTGGCATGGAGCGCCTTCGGCGCTCCATGCCAGCAACTGAGGCCCTTGCCCAGTGACCTCGCCAGCAACTAAGGCCCTCGCTTCGCGAGGGGCCTCAGTTGCTGACATGGAGCGCCTTCGGCGCTCCATGCCAGCAACTGAGACCCGTGCCCAGTGACCTCGCCAGCAACTGAGGCCCTCGCTTCGCGAGGGGCCTCAGTTGCTGGCATGGAGCGCCTTCGGCGCTCCATGCCAGCAACTGAGGCCCTTGCCCAGTGACCTCGCTACGCGAGGGCCGCGGCTCGCTGCGCGAGCCGCGGCCCTCGCTTCGCGAGGCCCGCGGCTCGCTACGCGAGGGCCGCGGCTTGCTTCGCAAGCCACGGCCCTCGCTTCGCGAGGGCCGCGGGCTCGCTACGCGAGCCCGCAAGCGTGAGCAACGACTCGTACGCTCACAACTATATATGTGATATGACTGATCATGCAAAAAAAAAAAAAAAACTTTTATTGAAGGATAGTGATCATATGAAGCCATTTATTATCACATAGTTGTTTGGCTCACCCAAATGACCCTGTTCAAAAGTTTACATATCCTTAGTCCTTAATACTATGTATTGCCCCCTTTAGCATCAATGACAGCGTGCAGTCTTTTTTAATAGTTGTCTATGAGGCCCCTAATTCTTGCAGGTGGTATAGCTTTCCATTCGTCTTGGCAAAATGCCTCCAGGTCATGCCAAGTCTTTGGTCGTCTTGCATGAACCGCACGTTTGAGATCTCCCCAGAGTGGCTCGATGATATTAAGGTCAGGAGACTGTGATGGCCACTCCACAACCTTCACCTTTTGTGCTGTAACCACTGGAGGGTCACCGTGGCCTTGTGCTTTGGGTCATTGTCATGCTGGGAAGTCCAAGAGCGTCCCATGCGCAGCCTTCGTGCAGAATAATGCAAATTGCCTGCCAGTATTTTCTGATAACATGCTGCCATCAATTTTCACAAGATTCCCCCGTGCCTTTAGAGCTCCCCCAAACATCAGTGAGCCCCCACCATGCTTCACAGTGGGGATGGTATTATTTTCACTATAGGCCTTGTTGACCCCTCTCCAAACATAATGCTTATGGTTGTGACCATAAAGCTCTATTTTGGTATTGTCGCTCCAAATTACAGTGTGCCAGAAGCTGTGAGACGTGTGAAGGTGTTGTCGGGCATATTGTAACCGGGCTTCTTTCTGGCATCGGAACAGTAAAGGCTTCTTTCTGGCATCTCGACCATGCAGCTCATTTTTGTTCAAGTTTCGTCATATTGTGCTCCTTGAAACAACCACACTGTCTTTTACAGAGCAGCCTGTATTTCTCCTGGGGCTTCCTGTAGGGGTTTCTTTGTATGTCGAACAATTCTTCTGACAGTTGTGGCTGAAATCTTTCTTGCTCTACCTGACCTTGGCTTGGTATCAAGCGATCCCCAAAATTTCCACTTCTTAATAAGTGATTGGACAGTACTGACTGGCATTTTCAAGGCTTTGGATATCTTTTTGATATAATTTTCCATCTTTATGAAGTTCTGTTACCTTGTTACGCAGGTCTTTTGACAGTTCTTTTCTGATCCCTGTGACTCAGTATCTAGCCTGCTTAGTGCATCCACGTGAGAGCTAACAAACTCATTGACTGTTTATACACAGACACTAATTGCAATTTGCAGCCACAGGTGTAGGAAATTAACCTTTAATTGCCATATTAACCTGTGTGTGTCACCTTGTGTGTCTGTATCAAGGTCAAACATTCAAGGGTATGTAAACTTTTGATCAGGGCCATTTGGGTGATTTCTGTTATCATTATGATTTAAAAATGAGCCAAACAAATATGTGATAATAAATGGCTTCATATGATTACCATCTTTCAATATAAAACATTTGTTTTTGTTTTATGAGATGTGTTGCATACAAATAGGCTGCTTTAGTGCAGAAATGTATTAATCCATGAAACTTTCAAATCCCTTTAAGCATGTATGCCAGATTACAAGGGACATAAGTACGATTTAGCACAATATAAGGTATAAAATATCCTTTACATTCTTTTCAAGGTATAGGGAACTTGTATATTCATCTGAGCCACTATAGCCCACAACATAACTTCTTATTATAAAAAAAACTTTAAAAACGATAGACATTGAATCTTAGGATGAAGTGTGAAGTTTGTATTGCTAAATGTATGATGCCCTAAATAGGGAGCCTCATGACTGTTACATTCATTTGAAAAGTGGTCCACTAACAACTCCCAAGAGCTGCCTGATGACCGTTTCGCTGTATATACAGCTTAATCATCAGCTTTGCTTTGTACCTTTTCTTACAAAATCTATGCTTCCATTGCAATTTTTATGTTAATTAATGATGAAATAAAACATTACTTAGTTGTTCACAAAATAGGCCCACAGTGGTCCTTTAATTTCCATCTGCAGCTGTCTGCTCTTGTACCATTACACCCAAATCCAGCCCTCCCCCATAGACCTCTCCATATGAGCTCAGCATAACACATGGAGATATTGAGCTATTTATGGTTTAGTTTCAGAATGAGGACAAACCTGTTTCTTCCTTCAGGTCCTGAAAGAATTTCTGATTGAATATAAATGCAACTCCACTGATTTCCTCCACCTTGGCTTCTGCTGTAGTATTTCTGTTGACGAAGTTGGCAGTTATAGCGATGGCTAATTTCCCCCGGAACTCTTTCCGTCGAAATCCTGAAAACCCCCCAAAAAATATCAGTTCTCTGCTCAACTTTGTTTTAAGACATGTTGCAGTTTTAAATATAGATAATGCAATACACATAAGCAAATCTACCTGTATTATTATTAATATTATTGTTGTTGTTTATTTGTAACGAAACAACATATTCTGTAGCGCTAAAAATACAAAAATATATTCAGAATAATATATCTGCATTCTTTTAATTTTAAACAAGAAAGCTATTCACCTGAAAAGTTTGAAGGAACACAGAAAAGGTCACACTTGCTGCAGTACTGTAAACTTTAGTCTAATTAATGAAGTCTACAATATACTGAAAAAAAGAAAATCTAATGCCAGAAATCCTCTTTATAAACTTGAATGTGATAAGAGACCCCCTTCAGTCAGCCTCTTATCAGTAAGTGCCACTTAAAGGACCAATGTCGCATGATTGTTAGGTATTTAACAAACTAACATTAGCAGCTTTGCACACCTTGAGCATAAAAGCATTTAAGAGAAAATGTTATATTTAGCTGACACTTCTTCTGTTATGGTGGATTCTACCTTGGACTACTGGTCTGCTTGAGGGGGCAACTTATGCTACTGGGTTGTACTGTCAAGTGGTTTAAATGTCGGTCTTTACACCAAACAAATTAGAGATCTTTTCTAAATCCATAGTTCCTCCCAGGTTTCTAAACCTTATAGGAACAAAAGCAAAATGTCTGCTACTATTAACACAACATGCGAATATAATAGTTAAAGACATTTCTAAGTTTCCTGGATTATGAATGCATCTGATAGAGGAGAATCAGTAGTGTACAGAAAAAAAAATGTTGGCATGAAAAAATACCAAAATAAGCATTAGCAAACTCACCCTGATCTTTGCTAAATCTCTTGAGTTTGCAAGTTGTTTTTTTGAGTTAACATCCCTGGAAATCCCAGCTAAAATTAGCATAAAATTAATTTTGTTGATTTGGCCAATCACAGGCAGCTAATACCATGTATCAATCTGTTAAGTTAGTTTGTGTATCAAAGAATTCTTGTTATGTGCAGTTCTATTTTTACCCAGGAACAGGAAGCAAGGAGTAGCCCTAGACATTGCTGTGTGGATCTCTGCTTTGAGCGGCTGTTGGGTTATAGGTTAGTAAAGGGTGAAAATCCGTACCCAAATGCAGTGTTTCTATTGGTAGGTACACTGTGCCTATGTAAGCAGCTCTGGGGGTGTGGAAAACAAGATTCATTTGTAAATAAAATAAATCTGTATGTATATAGAATGACTCCATGTAATGTGTGTGTCTGATATAAGCAGCAGGTGATATATTATAGAGAGGGGAACACAGGAAAATGTACATGTACCTTTAAAAATGAAAGGCTGTATATATTAAAACATTGTACATTTTGCAAAAATGGAAGCAAATACTTTATATACAATGTTTCCGCAGTACTCCCTGGCTGGTATGAAATGAGTTTCATTCTGAAGAGCCTAGAAGAGCATTAAAGCCTCAGGGAGCGTTACCAAGAAGGAATAAGACTGTTTACAAAGGAAAACTAATCTGTCAGGTCCTTTGAGTGAGTCCCTCGAGTGTGTCTCACGGAGTGTCCGCCCTGCAGACAGACACAACACATTATATACTATAAAAAGATTATAAATAATATCCTGTGCTATTGAAGATCTTAGATGACTAAAAACCTGGGTAATTATTTATGAAGTTTCTATCGGATTGAACTTCTTTGATTGTATACGCTACCCAGGCTACTAAAGAAGTCTGCGCCAGATACACCCTGTGTTTCGCCACACCCTGCTCCTACGCCTTCTTAAACAGCACCTTTAACCTTTAAAGGTAAAACTTAAAGTCCAGTATTATACAGCTAACAATGCAGAAAGGTTTTAGCACCAGCTGCAAGTAAATGAAAACGTGACGTTTACAGAAAACATGGCAGCCTTGCTTGCACACAGATATAGGGGTCAAATACTTAAAAGCACATATACGTTTCATGGATTATGAATGCATCTGGTAGAGGAGAATCAGTAGTGTATGAAAGCATCTTTTTGCATGAAAAAATACAAAAATAAACATTATTATAGTACCCTATAGTTTGCTAAATCTATTGAGTTTGCAAGCAGTTGTGTTGTAGAGTTAACAACCCTGAAAATCCCTGATAAAATTAGCCTAACACTCATAATTTCTTTTGGCCAATCACAGGCAGCTAATACATTGTTTTAATATGTGATGCAGTTTGTGCACCAAGAATTATGGGATATGTAGTTCTGTTTTCCCCTTGCACAAGAAAGCAAGGAGTAGTCAGACATTGCTCTGTAGATCTCTGCATTGTGCAGCTGTTGTCTTGAATGTTAGTAAAGGGTAAAAATCTGTAGTGTTTCTATTGGTAGGTACACTGTGCCTATGTAAACAGCTCTGGGGGTGTGGAAAACACATATTATTTGTAAATAAAATAAATCTGTATGTGTATAGAATGACTCCATGTAATGTGTGAGTCGGATATAAGCAGCGGGTGTTAATTAGAGAGAGGGACACACAGGGATAATTACATATACCTTTAATTCGACTATAGTATGCCAAGCAATGATAAATTAGAAAGTGTCACAAAGTGTTGCGTTTATAAAAAGTTTCTATGAAGTACTAGATCTGATCTTTTGTGAAAGGATTAAAAAAAAAAAAGTTCTAAATAAATAAAAATCAGACTTTTATTTTTTAATCAATTTTGCAGCACTTTCTTTCATTCCTAACACGATTAAAAAACTGCGAGGAACAGGGGGAATTGTGAATATGTCAACTAATACAGAACTAAATGGCAAAGCAACTCCAGCTCACGCTACAGGTGGAATATTGTCATATATGGAATCCCAATGACGCAATTAAAGTCACATTTGAGCTTAGGATTTTGTGTAAAAATGTATTTATGCTCATAGCTTAAAAGCTACTAATGAAGTTAATTTATCTGTCCTTTAATCTCTACACTTGACAAAAAATCAGGTTCATAAAAACTCCTGCTTTAAAATGATTTGAGATTGTTTTTTTTTGGTGCATTTTTCATGTAGAACACAGATTTAAGAATATTAAAAAGCCCAAATCTTGCCCACATTTTCCCAATGGTTTTGTCACATCTTGTCAAATGATTGACTGGCAGCAGAGAAAGATTGTTTTCTTTAGTTTGTATGTGATTAGGTGACTTGAGGAATAAATAAAATGATATCTATGTTTCTTATTCTACCTACTGTATACACTCATAGCGATTGGCCGAGGTCGGAGTCTACAATTACCAAACAATAGCTGGTTAGGCTGGTCAGGGGGGTAACACAGAATATATATCTGATATAACATGGCTGCTGTGACAAGAGTAAAGTATCTGACAACTGGATTACTAGTTTAAAGGTGTGGCGTGAGACAGATAAATTGGTTAAAAATATACTATGTATAGAAAAATACTGAACATTAATTAGAGGACTGATACCGGCCAACAATTGTTTTTATGATTGCAGAACACAAGGTGCTACTTGCAGCAGATTGGGATAAAGGGGGCTCATAATGTAATAGGGTAGGAGAGAGGTGCCTAAAATACGTCTTATTAGTTGCCTTTGTTTAATGACCCCCATGGGAACCCACCATATGTTTGTCATTCAGTAAAGAATAGATGGGCTTCTATCGCTCTTTTTCCCACCATATTATAAATGATTGTTGTGGTGAACTACCTACTCATAAAGGTCCACAACACAAGCTGGGATCCCACCACACGCTGATGATAGCCAGTAAACTTGATACAGCTGTACATGGATAGGATTCTCAGCTTGTGTAAAATCCAGCCTTGCCTTAGCATTAAAGCTGTGTGTTTGATAATGGCTATGGATTGAAGAGCGAGGCACGTCCCAGCTCAGCTTCCCAGAATGAGTAATAACTGTTTTTCTCGGAATTCTGAGCTGGAAGCAGGTTTTTTAAAACTTGTTTTAGACATTCAAATGTGAAAAAAAATTACTATTTATTTTATATATATATATATATATATATATATATATATATATACACACACACACACACATATACATATGCACACATATATATACAGTAGATTCTCAGTTAACCAGAAGTCTCAAGCACCCATATAAAATATTGAAACCTGTCTTTTAAATAAAAATTAAATTCTACAGGTCTCAATAAATGCCAGTAGCCAGGTTCTTGTGCCACAAAATGCTTAAAGGCACCTAGATCTCACCCACTGTACGTCTTTGCAATTCAGATTTTTAAAGGAATGTTTCACTCAAAAAGGCAAGATTTCTCAAATCATAAAATACTATTTTCTGAATGCTCTCTCTTAGGAAATATAAAAAGGCATGTAAACGCTATAAAAAGCCTATATCCTTGTTTGAAGAAACAGACAGACAACATTTAACATGTTCTTCATGTGTTTATATCAGCCACTGATATAAGAAAAAATCCACAGCTCAAAAAAAAATACAGCTGTGATGCAAATTGGTGTCAGTTTGTTTCATTTCTTATATGGATTTTTTTTTTACATCACCTGCCTCCTTATACAGAAGCCTTGAAGCAATAAAGGAAACGTTTTATGACATTTACATATAAACCTTCTTTTATGTGAGGACAATATATGTTTAGATAGAACTTTCTCTGAACGTCTTAAAGAAGCATGTTTTATAGATGTGGCATTATCCCTTAATTATCATGCTCTGACTTCCCATTGTCGTCTGATATGATGATATACATAATGGAAGGAGAGGAACACAAGGTGTTCAGAGAAGTATTCAGGGCTCTACAATGTAAACAATAGACGATCTATCAGAGATATGCCGGATTACGGCACACCCATTTCCCACAATCATAAATGTGCATAAAAGAAAAGTGTAACAGCCTTAAGCAGGATGGACCTTTGTAGTACTGAACCAATTACACCAGCAAATTATATTAAAGGACCATTGAGGTTTGGTAAAATCTTGCCATGCTTGTGAAGTACAAAGCAAAATGACATCGGCAGGTATGCAAAACAGGAACATAAAATAAACTCTTAAAGGTAGAATGCATCATAACACACCTAGCAAAAAATGTTTGCATGAAAAAATGCAAATTTTTTTGCAAAAAAAAAAAAAATGTGCTGGGGGTCATGTAGACACCCCCAGCAACTGAGATTTGCATATTGGATATCTCATTTTTAATGAGATATTCAATATGCAGCACATGCGCATGCTGATTGGCTAAAGGAAAGGAAAGGGTCTGAGATCATGTGACTTCCCATAGTAGGGCAGACTACAGGTGATAACTGAGCATGTCTGCACAATCCCAAGGCCAAAAAGAAACATTGTATAAGTTATGCTAATTATCCCTGGGAAATTTCAGGGGGTTTCAACACTGAGAGAAAACTCTTTGCAAATGCAACAAATTCAGCAAACTTCAGGCTAACGGTTTAACTGTTTACTTCAGATTTTTTTCATGCAAAACATTTTTTTCAGACACTATAAATTCTCCTCTGTCGGATGCATTAATAACCCAGCTCACTTTTATATACCTTTACATTTAGGTGTTGATTACATTTATGCTAAACTGTCTGTAGCTTGAGTGGGAGGGTTATTCTACACTACCATTCTATTGTCAAGTGTGCCAAGATCTATTTTCAACAGAAGTGGATAGAGATCTTATATGATTCCACTGTTCTCCCACTCCTTTTAATTATTTAAAAAAAAAAGACAAAATGTCTATTATCATTTAAGCAACAAAAGAAAATGAAAATAATAAATAAATGAAAGGCTGAAATTATTTATTTTAAATTGAGTGAAAAATTTGTCACATTATGGTGTCAAGTTCTTCAAAATAGCATACTATATATGTCAAGCATCAACGATCCTTTAATTTACTACATATAGGACCCGAACTTAACAATTATTTTCATAGCTGGAACTTCATTCAGTCAACAAAGCTGTAATCGTTGAATTCAAGTGTATTGAAGAGTTTTTACCATGGGTCTAGAGGACAAGTGGCCCAGGAAAACACAACAACCACACTAAAAGCCAAATGGTTTCCTACAAATATGGTGAGAGGTGAAAACCATTGCATCGGCAAAATCAGGGAACATGTGGTTTAAATGCATCAGTCCCTTTAAGTGCTGGCAAGAGGGCTACTAGCTTTTTTGTTGGGTGCTGAAAGTCCTGTAGGCAGTCTACATAGAGAGAAGGGGTGTGAAAACTTATTTAACAAGACGTAGTATTTCTCAATGGAGGTTAATTGATTGAGGAAGCAAAGGTTAAGTGTTGTCAAGTACTGTAATGGATATCCCTTTGATCGGTTTAAGTGGTATAATTGATACTCCTTTGAACCTTTGTCTGAGATTAACTGCAAATTTGCATATGTTCTATGCCTGTCCACTGGCTCAGACCAGATGACCCTCTAACTTGGGTCACACTACTAGGGGCAACAGGGACAGAAAACTAGATCTGGCACCTTTCCCTGTAATAGACATAGATCCTAATCTTCCCCCAACCTACTCCGCACATAATGTAAAAGGGAATGGCACACTAGCCCTGGCACATAGCCCTGTGACTCATTAAAATAACTGATATTGTTTGGGACAGACTTTGTTCCCCTGGCAAAACCTCATTAGGTCCATCCCGAGTCTCGAACTTGGGAAAGGTACCAATCAGACCCTTGACCACTAACTCCTTATTGATAGACCTTTGGTCCCAAGAGCCAGAGAAAAGAACCTACCATACTCTATTCTCATTGGCCACACAATGACAGGGAGAGAAATACCAAAATATTTGCTCAATGTTAGTTTTCAGGCTAATCATTACATGTTTCCCATTGTTGTATAAGAAGAGGCATCAATGAATAAACGCTATGCTCTCTGGGACACATATGCATGGTGTGTTTTATTGAGAAATGTGTTTGTGTGGTACTTACTTCTAAAACAAAATTATTATTTCTCCATTTGTGAGATTATCTTTTTTTGAACTTGTGTCCTTTAGTATTTTGAGTATTTGGCCCCCCAGTTTTCCCCAGCATTGCAGACTGACAAGGCTCCAACTAGCCACATGGCTATAACTTGACTCAATTGAGAAACAGAAAAAAAATATGTAAATTTCTTCAAAACCGCCTGAGAAAATTTTATTATGGTTAGGTTTTAATAAGAAAAAAGGAAATCTAGATGTGAGAGAGGCCTAACAATTCTAACAAGATTTTCCGTGGAAGGTTTGTGTTGAATTAACTGAGATCCAATTATCAAACAAATCCACCTCACATCTCCCTATTCCCTCCCACCACTGATCGTTAAGAAACACCCCTCATGACCCGGCTATTGGGAAATAATGAACAAAATATGTGAAGAGGCCTAAAAAATTCAGAATTTCTCCAAAAATAGTTTTAATGTTTAGTGCTGCTAAATATCACAACTTATACTTTTCTTGCATCTGACAGTAAATACCTTCCTTACCTTCCAAAGTATTTCTACGTCCGTCGGCCCCAATGATAACATCAAACTCATAATCAGATAAAGGATGGTCTTGGGGGAGAAATTCTGCCCTCCATCCTATTTCTGCAGAAACAAACAGAATCAGCAAATGGTTATACACAGAGAGGTTGCCATTATGGTATTTTATGCATACATTAAGCATTACAGGCAGAGAAACAGGGGTGAGAGGGGGGGGAGAGACACAGGGGAGGGAGAGCGAGTGGATAGAGATACAGGGGAGGGAGAGAGGGAGAAGAGACAAAAGGGAGGGAGAGGGGGAGAAAGATACAGGGAAGGGAGTGGGGGGGGAGAAACAGGGGTGAGAGGGGGAGGAGAGACACAGGGGAGGGAGAGCGGGGGGGAGAGAAACAGGGGTGAGAGGGGGAGGAGAGACACAAGGTAGGGAGTGGGGGGGGAGAGAAACAGGGGTGAGAGGGGGGGAGAGACACAGGGGAGGGAGAGCAGGGGGGAAGAGATACAGGGGAGGGAGAGAGGGGGAAGAGACAAAGGGGAGGAAGAGGGGGAGAAAGACAAAGACATAACTATATGTTAATACTTTTTTAATGCAGCTACAATATATTGCTCATGCAAAATATGTAAATAATGTGAATTATTGTAATAATAATATTTATTCTAATAATAATTAGAATAGATTAGAGGTGTTCATCTTCAAAATACAAATACTAAAATACAATAAGACAATGATTAATGTAAGGACACCTCCAGCACCGCGCGGTGCCTGCTAGCTAACAAGCTTCGACTTTAAGCCATAACACTGTGTCTCATTTACATGTCACGAGCACTCGCCATACTTAAAAATGTTATGAAATTCCTTTTTGTCATCACCAACTGAGACCCCAGAAACACTTTCACCCACATATATCTAAAATTATCTTTCTAAGCAGTACAAGCGGGACATGCACAGCCACAATGTTTATCCAGGCACACGCTTGACAGACAGCCAGAGGCACGGGCAGTGGTGCCAGCAAATACCTCCAAGGGTATCAGGTCAGTGGCTCAACCACACATAATGTCATTACTAGCAAACACTTAGCTCTGCTATACTATACACAATTATTATTGTACTACAGTATAACTTCTGTAAGGCCAGTTAGCTTCATTTAACACCTTCATTGCCAATTTCCCCTAAACGTGCTAGGAAAAAATACCTAGTACATTGTCACCAACCCAGCCATTATATTCACCTTGATTAACCTTCCATGACTTCCCTCTACGCCTATTCTGCTGTGTCACTGCACCCAGAACCATTGTACAATTCCGGTCCATTGCACCAACTCAACAATACATTTCTTCTAACTTTCCTACCTTAACCCACCAGTACTTGTTTCGTTGTTTGGTTGTGTCCAACTCTCTGTGACCTTATGGGCACAGCACTCCAAACGCCTCTTGTGTCTTATCCATAAGGTTTTCATGGTAATGATACTGGAGTGGGTTGCCAGTTCCTTTTGCTAATTTTCTAACCTCTCAGCTATGACCTGCCTATCTTGGGTGACCCTACATGGTTGAGCTCACAGCTTCATTGAGAAACACAAGCTACTTCACCACAACAAGGTAGCAATCCAGAAGGGGCCACCGGCCCTACAACTAACTTTACTTTTTTGTTTTTACTTTTTTAATTGTGTTCTTTTCCAAATTCTGTTTTTTGTCCAATTGTGATCTTTTTTTAAAATGTTTTTTTCTTCTGTCATCCTCACTCTAAAAATTTACTTCATTCCTGACCCTACCAGATGCTTGTCTGTTCTTGCCCAGGGTTCTGCCTCCCATGGGTGAAGGAACTAAGTGGGATGAGAAGGACAAATCCCCCAAATGTACGTAAGATCTCAAGTTCATAAGATATTAACACATGACCCTCTGTTCTTTGCAGACCTACCTTCTATATCATTATTTTGTGCCTATTAGATATATTAAAGGCCACTGCAGCAGTCACACCATTATTTACTTAGTAACTGAGGAAGGGAGGGAGGGTGAGAGAGGGAGAGTGGGAGGGGGGTGGTAAAAGAGAGGGAGGGGAGTGAGAGGGAGAGAGAGGGGGAGGGGTGAGATAGAGGTAGGAGAGACAGGGGAGAGAGAGGGAGGGAAAGATAGAGGGAGGGAAAGATAGAGGGAGGGAAAGATAGAGGGGGGAAAGATAGAGGGGGGAAAGATAGAGGGGGGGAAAGATAGAGGGGGGGGAGAGGGGGGGGAGAGAGAAGAGAGAGAAGTAGAGAGAGAGAAGGAGGGAGAGTGGGAGAGCGAGGGAGGCAAAGGGAGGAGGCAGAGAGAGAGAGGGAGAGAGAGAGGAGAAGAGAGAGGAGAGAGAGAGGGAGAGAGAGAGAAGGAGGGAGAGTGGGAGAGAGAGGGAGGGAAAGGGAGGAGGCAGAGAGAGAGAGGGAGAGAGGGGGGAGAGAGAGGAGAAGAGAGAGGAGAGAGAGAGGGAGAGAGAGAGAAGGAGGGAGAGTGGGAGAGAGAGGGGAGAGAGAGGGAGGGAAAGGGAGGAGGCAGAGAGAGAGGGAGGGGGGAAGAGAGAGAGAGGGAGGGGGGAAGAGAGAGGGAGGGAGATTGAGAGGGCTGGAGAGATAGAGAGGAAGGAGGGAGAAAGCGGAGAGGGAGAGAGAGAGAATGAGGGGAGGGAGAGAGACAGAGAGCACACAGAGAGGGCGCACAAATAGAGAGAGGGCACACAGAAAGAGAGAGACAGTGCACAGTGCAGAGAGAGACAGTGCACAGTACAGAGTGCAGAGAGACAATGCAGAGAGAGAGAGACAAAGAGCACACAAAGAGAGACAGCACAGAGAGAGACAGAACAGACAATTGAACATAACATATGATACATATGATGGGTAAGTTACTAGTTTAGTATAAAATACACTATAATAGTTGTGGATCTTGCGAATGTTGGGAACGTTTGCGATGTTGGTCACACTTTGCGGCAGTAGAACTTACACCAAGGCAGTAACACTAATCGTGAGGCCCCTATTTATTCCCGTCATTTTTAACAGGTAATTTCCTAGTAATATAATAATATATATTCAACGTCAGGCTGAAACATAGTAATTTAAATTAAATGGTATAGATCAATACAATTAGTGAATTAAAATATATGCATTACTTATAAGATCGGAGAGTGTTTCCTCTGTGCTACTAAGTCCAGGATTTTATTCATATATTTTACTATTAGTTAGGATGCACTTTGTTTTTTTAATATATTTTTAAAAAATCTGATTACTTTGATTTTCTTGATCTTCAGGTGGCTCCAAAAGTTTGACAAATTCTACATTCACGTGGATTTCAATCCCATGTATTAGGGCAATCTTGAACAGCATAAGTTGGAGTTGCCAAATACCTGGAAAAAATAAAATATAAATACCACTTTAACACATATACTATCTACACTTTTACAGTCTATTAAAATGAAGCATTAAATAAATAAATTAAATGTAATTAAAAATTAAAAACAACATCATAGTCACAAATTACATATGCACTGTACACAAAATAATGAACTCATTTCTTATTCTGCATATAAAACAGTAGGGTCTATTTTTTAGTAGTTTTATTAAGATGTAAACATATTATAGACATTTATTCTTGTATCAAAAGAAAATAAATAAATATTGATGCAATAAACAAGGCAAACAAACAAATAAATAAGCAGGGTCTATGTATCCCAAACTAATGATCAAAAAGCTAGAAAATATAAAAAAATATATACAGTATTTGTTAATACCTTCTTTTTGAATGTGTGATGATTATACCTTAAAGAGACACTGTAGTGTGATATTTGTATTAAACCGTTTTCTTATTGACACTGGCAAGCTTTAAATGACTTGTTTCTGCACTTGTATGTTGTCTTGGTCATTGCAGTCTTGTATACCCCCCTATATCTTAAAGTGTCTTATTAAGTAGGTGGGAATCAATATCTGCACTGAACAACTGACTTTGCTTACCTGTTTTTCAAGAGGAAGGAGACATGGAAGTTGAGAATGAGCAGACATGGGAGTTATTGTATATGGTCAAGCCTACATATAATTGCCTATTGTTGTTGTTCAGTTGTTCACTCGCATCTGACTCTCCGTGACCCGATGGACCGCAGTATCCCAGGCACATGTTGTGTCTGGTTGTGCTCATCCATATGGTTTTCTTGGTAAAGGTATTGGAGTGGGTTGCCAGTTCTTTCTCCAGTGGACCATGATTTGTCTGACCTATCAGCTATGACCAACCAATCTTGGGTGACCCTACACAGCATATCTCACAGTTTCATTGAAGCACACAAGCCCCTTCACCACAACTAGGCAGCGATCCAGAAGGGGATAATTGCAAAGGGGATAATTGCATATAGTTGGATAATAAATTTAAGATTGCTTTAATTTTTTTCAGTGAAAAAAAACATTTTGTGATTATTAATACTAGTTTATTAAAATAGAACACAAAAATATTGGGCGACAGACTTCAAAATAATTTCTGGTGATAATAAAAAAAGTAAGTTTACCAGCATAAAATACAAAGTCTACAAAGCCCGTAGTGCCTGTTTCATTCTAACAAATAATTTAATATTATTTTCTCATATTTGTTGTTCTTTAATAGTTCAGTTGTGTCTGATTCTCTGTGACCCTACGGTCCGCACAACACCAGTCACATCTATGGTTGCCTCTGGTTGGCTTATCCATAAGGTTTTCTTGGCAAAGATACTGAAGTGGGTTGCCAGTTCTTTCTCCAGTGGACAGTGATTTGTCTGATTTCTCTGTAATGGCCTGCCCATCTTGGGTGACCCTAGAGGGTATAACCAATGGCAGAGCTAGAGAATGGAGGGCCCTGGTACCAAAAAAAAATTTGGGCCCCCCTCTGGGGGATTGTAAAAGTTTTTTGCGCTGGGTCCCCCCGAACCACAATGCTTCTCCCCCAGACCCATTCCCATAGCTGCTCCCCTCCTGAAGACCCCTTCCCATAACAGTAAACCTATCCAAGACGTCTTTCCATAGCTGTTCCCCTACCCGTACCTACTGCCTGTACACATCCCTATCTCCTTTGCTCCCCCCGCACAGAACCCACCCCCTTTATTTTCCTGCCACTTTGCAGCCCTTGCTGTCTCACATCTTCCCTGATACACATCCCTAGTGTGCTGAACTGCTCCACACTACCACCTCTTGGAGCTTCAGTAGAAATGCACCAATTTCAGGCTGGGGGTCTGTGCGGCCAAGGAGGCACAGAGGTGGGCCTCAGGGAGGCCATGGTGGGTTGGTCCAGGTTGAGTGGCCCAAGGGGGGCCCTATATTAGAGAAACAAATAAATGCAAAAATGTTTTTTTTTTTTTTATTCAATTCAACAGCTTAGGACCCTGGAGGGTCAGTTGCACGGCACCACCTGCACCACAGGTAGATCCGCCCCTGGATATAACTCACAGCTTCATTGAAATACACAAGCACCTTCACCATGAGAAAGAGGTCCAGAAGGGGATTTTCTATAAACATCAATACAATCTCCTATGGGGTTTACCATGCAATAGATAATGTTACCTGGTAAGGTGTTATAATTGCCCATTTAACCACACATCCCATGCTCGCAGGGTTATTCAATAACGACAATACTAATGTTGTTACCATCCATTAACAATAGCTGCACTCCTACAGTAAACCAGTTGGACGGGTTCAGTAATTACTAATCGCCGTCTCGTTGGCCTTACAATAAACACCATCCCTTTCATGTCTGTGTGAGGATTTAAATGAATTTACTAGAAGATCCGGTATAGAGTTGATTTAATTCACAGGAGGATCCGGCATAGACTAAATATGAACTTTACTGCTCTGTTAGGTACGAGAGAGGAGAGAAATGCAAAGTGCTGACGTACAAGATATTATATACGCCACTAATATAAAAGATACAGAAATAATATGCCCAGGATTGGAAGTGTATGGTCAAATGATTTCCTATCCATTATCAGGACAGGATTTCCATGTGTGGTGCCCCTCTATAAAACACTGCTCAGGGGCCCATCTCTGCGACACACACATATATTTTAATAATAAAGATTGCATAATTAGACCAAAAAAGTGCTGTAGGTAAAATATGTATATGCCACAATATATTTACTTGTAAATTAGTACTTATGTTGTTTGGTTGTTCAGGCGTTTCTGACTCTACATGACCCTATGGACAGCAGCACAGCAAACCCCACTATTGGTATGTCTCTGGTCATGCTTATCCATAAGGTTATCTTGTCAAAGATACTGGAGTGGGTTGCCAGTTCCTTCTCCAGTGGATCTCAATATGTCTGACCTCTTTGCTATGATCTGCCCATATTAGGTGACCATACATGGCACAGCTCACAGCTTCATTGAAGATCACAAGTAGTGATTCAGAAGGGGAGTACTTTTGCATTTAAAGCTATATAGCCAATTGGATGTCAATAATTCCTAGAGTGCAATGGAAACAACATTGCATTTCTTAAGATTGTATGCTAAAACACACACACATAGATGAAGTTATATATATATATATATATATATATATATATATATATATATATATATATAT
>CM050175.1:64149284-64286784 GCA_027410445.1 Discoglossus pictus | reverse complement strand
GGAGAGGGGGGAAAGAGACACAGGGGAGGGAGAGGGGGGAGAGACAGAGGGAAGGGAGAGGGGGGAAGAGATACAGGTGAGGGAGAGGGGGTATCCATGGGAGAGAGAGGGGGAGAGACACAGGAGAGGGACATAGGAGAAAGACAAATAGAAGGGAGGGAGGGAAAAGACATAGGGGAGGGAGAGGGTGGGAAAGAGACACAGGGGAGGGGGGGGAGACACATTTAATATTATAAGATGACTAGTGTATATATATATATATATATATATATATATATATATATATATATATATATACAGTATATATATATATATATATATATATATATATATATATATTGTACTCAAAGAATGTCCACACTGCAGCTACAACATGTTACCATACTATTACATACAGCCAATATTTATGAATTTAAGTATACTCAGTTATGATAATTGCTTCAATAAAGGGACACCATCACCACCATCACATAAATACCAATTAGAAGAGTTTATGTATATAATCATTATACTTGAGTGATTATTTTATCAAATGCAGCTGGTGAATGCGACACATGTATATGTTCCTGTTTCTCCGGCTCTAGGATTGTCCTGTCCATGTAAATACTGTGATGGGTCGTGATAAGGCTGCTCAGGTTGTCACTAATAATTGGGGTTTCTAGGGGTAAGTTGAGGGCTACCTTATCTGATAACAGTTCACACAGCAAGAGTTTCATAATTAGCCTTCTAAGCTGACACATGAAAGGCCCCAGTTATTGCTCAAATGAAAAGTACATATATAAATAAATATAATTGCATTGGGTTGTCATTAAAAAGTTTGAGCGGAAGATAACCGAGCTGGATTGTTGTATTATTTAACATTTATTTTGTAACACTAGTTTATAAATATACTCATTTATCACCAACCTATCCTCAATTTATAAAGCATGTTACAAATATACCACAATGAAGCTTTATAATAGTGTCCCTTTAAAATAAACAAAATAAATATATTAAATTGTTAGAAATATAAACATTATATCTATCTATTTATATATATATATATATATATATATATATATATATATATATATATATATATATATAGTAAATAAATAGTAAATCTGTGTTCACATTTGAATGTCTAAAACCAGATTAAAAAAAAAATCAGAATTCCAAGAAAAACAGTTATTACACTGCATTCCGAGTTATACGCTAAACTTTCCATCCCCATGTTATGCTACTGGACATCTGAATGAACATTTCACATCTACGAGATTACTCCAACACCTAACCATTTAGTATTTATATTTCATTTTAAGACTGGTACTTACTTATGTGGTCGATAGCCCCGGCACAAAACTTCCCGTAGAACTTCTTGGCTCCAAGACACCGGAGGTCATGAATTGTATAAGGCCACAGATGGAGGACATTGTTCCTTGAGAAGGTGTCTCTCTTCTCTACCACCACCACTTTGGCTCCTAAGCAGGCAAGCTCGATGGCTGTCCTGAGACCACACGGACCACCTCCAATTATTAAACACTAAAACAAACAAAAAAAAAAGTCCAAGCATCAGCACTACTGGATAAGTTACTATAGTTTTGCTGAAATTAAATATATCAAAATGAATATATATATTAGGTGATGTGAACATGGGACATGAATGTAACTGCAGATGTATCGTGATTGGCTCTGCTAATTGGTTTTTGAACTTTTGACGCAATCAGCTCATCAAATTGGGTGCCAACTTCTAATGGCAGCTTCCACAAAAATGCAGTAATTACTGGCAAACTGGGCAAGTGCAATAACTTTTACATCAATGGTTAATCTTCTCTAAGAAAATCCTTTAATATGTCTAGGATCAGGTGGAACAAGTACTGGGATATTATTAAAATTATAATTTTTTGCAATTGTTCCAATTTTGCATTGCCACTTAAATTAACATGATAATAGTCTTATGTATCCAATGTACTGCTTTATTGTGATATGTGATATGTGGTAATATAATTATACAGAAAAGCATATATAGTGTATGCAGTATGTATGCCAAAAAGCATTACCACAACCTGAGACCATCAGTGTTTACAGATTATCTCTTGCTTCTTATTTATCTTCTCACTCATCAACCCTAGCTCTAACTTCCTGCCAAATATTAATGCACTAAAACGCATGACGGGAATCAGTAATGTAGTACAGTAGTGAGCAACAAACTGCCATTGCAACCTCAGCTGTCCTCATAACCGGACTGGAGAGCAGGTCCCTCTCCCACAATGCACATCATAAGGTCCCAACAATTCACTTACAGGAGGCGCTAGTCATTTTAATTATGCATTCATCATTTAGATATTTCCTATTTCATAATTTAACATAACAATATACAACATTATACTCCCCCCATACATCTCTGCTCTCATCTCCAAATACTCCCCCACCCGCCCTCTTTGTTCTGCTAATGACCTTCTTCTTTCTACAACTCGTCACCTCCTCTCACTCCCGCCTCCAGGACTTTTCTCATGCTGCCCCAAGTCTCTGGAACTCCTTGCCTCGCTCCACCAAATTATTCTCTTGCCTCAAAACATTTAAAACCTCACTAGAAACGCAACTCTTTAAAGAAGCGCATCACCTTCCACCCTAACACGCTTATCACGTCTCTCTCCCTCTTTTACCACTCACTATCCCTTAGATTGTAAGTCTGCGAGTTTCTACCCTAAGTACTTTGGGAATTCACCTTGGACATTGGATTCCTAGCTCAAAGACAGGGCCCTCCTTCTTTTGCTATATGTTAATTTGTATTTATCTTTGTCTGAACTTAACTTATGTACAGCGCTACGGAATATGTTGGCGCGTTATAAATGAACTATAATAATAATAATAATACTCAATTTCAAAGTTAAAGTATTAGCCGCCAGTTGAGTGTTTGTCTCCGCCCTCATAAGGCTATTGAAGAAAGAGTGAGGGTTGGCTGAGAGCCATTGTGTTTGTACACTTTGTATCTGCAACTTTTAATTTTTAAAATGTCCTCTTTTAGCTGGTTAAAAAAGCAGTTGTGTTCCATGTCCCTTTAAATAGACAGTGTGTGCTCGTTACATTAATTATAGACAGTGTGTGCATGATTTTTACTTCTCTGTCTTATAGAAAAAATACTATAGACTGGGATTATTATATCATTCTTTGTCCTGTCCAGAAAACAAAGTGGCAGTGAGCCTTATGGATTTCTGGACTGCAACATACCATGTTTTTTCCCCATTTGTTTTAATGTAAGCCAAATATGAAAACACATTTAAGAGGGACTACCTTTGTCTATGTTTATACTTCTTCTTAAAGGCATATCTAAGTTTGCTGGATTAGGGGCGCATCTGATAGAGAAGAATTGATGGTGTATGAAAACATTTTTTTGCATCAAAAAATACCAAATTAACATTTAAACACTTACCTTGAATTTAGCAAAATGTCTTTTAATTTCTGACAGTTGAAAATTAGGTTTACCCAGGCTAAATTAGCATACAATTAAAAAATAGTTTGGGCCAATCAGGAGAAAGTAGAGGCAGCTGATACATTTCAATAAACCAATGGGGTTCCTGTTTGTGCTGCAAAGCAGCCTGGGATATGCAGCAGTGACTCCAGGGCTGACATCAGTGGAATGAGTTAAAATTGCTCCCCTGATGCTGCATATTGATTGGGTGGGATCAGGGGCCTGTGTATACACCCTTGGGGGTGTCAACATAACCATTTTAGGGATTTTTAGATATTAATAAAAATAAAATGTTTCATTAAACGTGCTGAATACATAAATGATGCTTTTTGCACAAGCCCAGGAAACTTGGATATGCCTTTAACTCACCAGTAAGATAAAGGAGGATCAAACACACCTTTTCTCAGTTTGAGGTTTTAGTCTTAATTTTGTTCTATTGAAATAACTTATTTTCCATAGGGAATAACTTTTGTAATGTATAGACCGTGCTCTTTCAACATGACTGACATTTTTGGACTATAATAGTGCTTTTAATAATATATCCCATACAAAACTCTTAAAAATATATAGGAGTCTAGGATTATAGACGGTTCCTCAGTGGGTCACCCACAAAAGACCACAGTGGATAACCCAGGCATCACCACTCACACATATCTCTACACCTTACACCATATGGATTCAGACTCCTCTCAGAATAAAGAATGCTGACTTAAATTGATTAATCTCAGACTGTATGAAAGATCTGGAAGTTAAAATATTTGCATGATGAAGTAATGTGTCTAACATGGTATTTCTGGAGGACTGAATCATAGGTCAGATAACGGAGGGGCCTCTTGATGTACCAAACATGCTCAAAATCAGAAAAGGCTAAAGTTATCAGGTCTGTCACCAGATGCTGGACAGATTTGCTGGTTTTATACTACACAATTTGACCAATTAAGTATACATTTTTGGCTGGTTACAATGGCCCCTATTTAATTGTCAAAATCGTAACACTGCAAATGCAAATAAACACACACTACTGTACTTTAAAAAACTGGGAAAGCAATGAAAGGCACTAGAATTAATTGCACAACAGTCTCAAGCTTGCAGATCTGCAATAAAAAATAATAATTACGTTTTATTTCTGTGTTATATTGATCCCTGGAATCAAGTAGTAAATACATATCACTGAACCCACATGGACTAGAACAGTTGTTTTATTGATTTCTACATTTCTGGATTGCGAGTCTGATTGCAAATTGGACTTCTAAACACTTTTTAATTGTAGTCTAAACTCCATGTTTTACTGACGACATGATGACAGTCTAATTACTATTGGCTCTGTCTAAATTGTAACTTGCTTGATTGATGATCATGCTCTGAAATGCTATGTACGGGTTCTTTGTTTGTGTGTTGGGTCTGGGAGCCTGTACTTGCGGGTTTGAGTCAATTAAATACAGCTGTAACTGTGACAAATTTCTAACCCACAGACATACGGGCTGTATTAAGGTAATTACGGGCTTGGAATTAAATGGGGCCACTGTATCTAGCACTATTAATATAAAAATCTAAATTATACTTTATATATAATTCTAAAATCAGTACTGATTTTATTACAGTCATTAATAAATAAGCAATTAAAACTCCATTGTACAACCTCTACACAACACTGCACTACAGTGTTCCTTTACACTGCATTAATGGCACTGAGTCCCATAACTTTGTGTCATTCTCCCACTTACATAGTGATAGATATCACCCACCTTTTTTAATCAATGAGATCATGGATTAAAGATAGAAAGTAAAAGTCGCAAATGTAAAGGTGGGGTCATAGACCTGTTAGCACCTTAGGGATATGACCAAAAAGGCTAGGTCAAAAAGGTTCTATAGGGGTAAAAGACGCAGAAAGCAGTAATGCAGCAGGTTTAAGGCAGGCAGTGTTTGTTTAGGAACAGAAATGGAGAAGTCCCACAAAGGAGAAGCAAGGTGATCACAGAATAGCGCGCATACTAGGACTGGAACAGGTGGTAGATAAAAAGCAACATCCACACAGGTAGGGGGCAGGTTCAAGGCAACACTGGCAGATGGCAGGTGCACACAAAGTAGGGCTGGCACTGTGCAAATAGGGAACCTGGGTAGCATGGTCCAACCTCAGGGCATGGGCAGGTGATGGGTTTGAAGTACACCTGGGAACTCCAGGTACTTATATTAATTCTAGGGACACCATCCCTAAATCTTTTGAGGAGCAAGTTTGAGGACCAGAGGAGACTGCTGAAGGATGCCTGAAGTGCCCTGGAACCGTTCCTGAGTTAAGCCAGCAAGGGGGACCCTGACCAAAAAGTATTACGTTACATAAAGGATAGAAGATAAATGGAGCAACCCTTTCATCGGAAGTGGTAGGGATCAATACAATAATGGAATTGAATAATTCATGGAATATATATAGGGTTTAAATATGCCGGAGCTTTCAGGTACATACAAACGTTGATATTGAAGCCAGATATGAGCAGTTTTCCCATTTTCTTGTCTACGAACAACCAATACACTTTCCTGTACCTTTAGGATAGAAATCTTTATGAGTGATCAGACATGTTTCTATTTCTGGGCCCCGAGGGAGTCATTGAGAAACATACCATTTAACATCTATCATAACAATATCAGTAAATGACAACAGCCTTGGAAATAAAACTGGACAGGAGTCATCCGCAGAACAAAACTATTTCCTCACCCACTGGCCGCGTTCTGCCGACAAGATTACTCATTCCTAAAAATACATTTGCCGTTCCAAAATCACGGTTGACGTGCCATTCCTTTTACAAAAGCACAAAGAAAACATCCAGTGCTCGAACATTAGGACACAAATCTAGACCAGATGTTATCATGGTGGGGGAATGGATGCTGGCAGACGGTGGTCTGAGCTCTCCTTTGTGCATACTTGGTATGATTGGTCTGGGAACGGTGTGTTCTGACAAGTAAATCAGGCAATACCTCAGTGTTGTTGTCATGGCGTATAGATAGTGCTGAATGTTATTATGGGTTAATGTAGACATAGTCTTTTTGGCAACCTAAAACACAGTCTCATCTCTGCTAGCTCCAGGCAGACAAGCTTGTAGGTCCATTCATTGTCTATATGTTCATTCACAAAATGGTCTGTAAATATTCATAGCAAAGAAACCACTATGCACTGGGCTTTCAGTACAAGTTGTATTAAAGGCATATCTAAGTGAGCTGGATTAATACGTTTCCGCAATCTTTAGGCACAAAACAGCTTATGTGTATGCAGCACATCTCATAAAACATTTTATATTTATTAATATCTAAAACTCCCTCTAATGATTGTGTTGACACCTCCAGATTGTGCATCATTGTAAACTAATGCAATTTCCACCAGTCATGAAGAAAGCATTAGCAGTTTTAGCTGCCTCTTTCCAAATGGACAGAAGCTTCCTCTGCATTCAAAGTCTCCTCTCACAAACTAGATCAACAGAAACCACAATAGTATCATATATAGTTGTAATTACAATTTGTCGGTCAAGCTATCTTAAAAGTTACGGGCTTGCGCATGCGCAATGAGCGCCGAAGGCCCGAAAGTTACGGGTTTGACGGGGGCTGCAATGAGTGCCAAAGGCGCTCATTGCAGGGCTTGAGATAAAAACCAAGGGCACTCATTGCAAAGCCCCTGCGTGACTGACTGGCTTGAGCGCCGAAGAAGGCGGGGGAGAGGCTCCAAATGGCTTATGAATTACAGTCTTCAAAAAAATTACGGGTTTAACGGCCCCCATTTTTTTTTCAAGCCCGTAACTCGGGAGACTCGGGAGACTGCCAAAAGATGCCAATTAATTAGCAAATTAACTCACACACACAGCGCAGGGGGAGAGGCAGGGAGCCTATAAGTGAGGTTGCAAGCTAATTTGCTATTTAATTGGTGTTTTTGGGAGGTCTCAGAAAGGCTAAGCGAGGAAAAAATGGCGTCCGTAAAGCCGTAATTTTTTTTCAAGCCTGTAAATCAGAAACACATTTCGGCCTTGGGGAAAATTATCAATTTCTCAAGCCCGCAAATGGTTTCACACCCGAAATGCAAACAGGAGCACAGAGGAGGGAGAGGGGGGAGAGGGTGGAAAGAGACACAGGGGAGGGAGTGGGCTAGAAAGAGACACACGGGAGGGACTGGGGGGGGGGGGGGGGGAAACCCAGGGGAGGGAGATAAGGGCCAAAAAAAAATCCAGAGGAGAGGGGGCAAAGAGACACTAAAGGGAGAGAGGGGGAAATAGACACAGGGGAGGGGGGGAGAGAAACAGGGGTTAGAGAGTGGGGAGAGGCTAGCAATGAGCGCCAAAGGCGCTCATTGAGGGGCACATAAGTTGCAGGTTGGCCGAGACCTGCAATTAGCGCCAAAGGCTCTCATGGTGAGGCCTGCAAGTTAGAGGGGGAGAACCTCGCATTGTGTGGCAAACAGCATTGCCAGGCTTCAAATTTTATTGCTGTCATTTTTGACGGGCAAGTCGCTAGTTCTATATAAAAAGGTAGGAAAAATGATATTATTACCTTCTACTTTCTAACAACAGATTGCACATGACCTAGTGCAGTTCTTCAAAAGAGTAACTTTTAAATATAGGACTACATTCTATTATATATTAGTATATATTAGTTGCTTTCTACCATCACATTCGGTAATGTACTGTATTAAAGAGTTATAAGCACACTGTTCTAAGAAATGTATGTCTTTGTCTGAGCCTGCAGAGCCCTTACAGTGCTAGGAAAGTCTGATCCGTATCGTCATCCGCTCCCTCCCAGAGGATTTGCTCAAGTGAAAGTGAGAGTTGGACAGAACGGGCTGATGATGCAACACGAAGAACAAGATGTCCTGGGCTAAAGTTTTATGGCGGCTGGAAAAGCGTTAGTGGGAAAACACTTGTATGGTCTGCAGAGAAAATGAATGTATGAATAGGAGGATGGAAACTATGAAAAGTTGAATTGCATGAACATTATTACATTGCACTGATATAAATACACTTGTAGTAGCAAAAATGTAATGGCTGGAAAATATATTGGACAGCTGACCTCACAGAAGATGTGACCCCCTCCTTCTGCTTCTTTGCTATTCTGGGCTGATGATGATGTAAAAACGGTCATGGCTAGTTTATCCAATCAGGAGCCCATCCTGGTTTTTTTTTAATGAACCACAGTGTGCATACGGAATCAGAAAAGGATTGTGGTCAATAAAATACTTTTGGGTTTGAAATATTATTTTTCTGTACGTTTTCCAACACATGATTGACCATCGATTACCGCACCCTTGTACATGACTGGCTTTACATCCTAGGTAGCAGCATTATATCTAATAATGGTACCATTGTTCCTAGGTTATTTGTTGTCTTTAAGACATCACTAACTGAGACATAACATGTTAACAATTCCTCTGTATGCATCTGTCATCTCAGTGAGGTCCAATAGAAAAAACAAGATTACAAATACACTATGATTATCCGGAATCCTCCATTCCAACATCTTGCTGGATTACCCGATTTGCCAATCCAGCGGTCATCCAGCAAATCTGTTAATCATGCAAAGATGCAGTGGCCATCCAGAAGTCTGTCCCCAAAGAGACCCAGAACGCAGAGGAGTCACCAGACCAAAGCGAATCCGAAAAGGTTGGCGACGCCACAGCCGCACAAAGGCAACCTCAACAGCCGCCGCAGGAAGTTCCTGATGAAAATGTGTCTGGATTAAAGGAGGTGCCAGACTATCCGATGCCGTATAATCAGTGTTGTACCTGTATAACTTTCAGCACAGAAGGAATGGGCCAAGTTAATTGTCTTCTTTTTAAATCTCAGTTCATACACTAGATTAGCTTCAATAATATCTTGGAACCCAGGGGTGTAGAAGCCAGAATAATTCTGGGGGGGATACAGCTCATTGTATACACAGGCCGTAATATAGCTTATTTCTACATACATACAAACACAGAAAAATCTGGGGGAATTTATCCCCCCCCCAGTGCTTACACCCATGCTGGAGCCGGACCAACTGAATCCTGGCCGAGCAGCAGCTGCCTAAATATCCATAGCAGTAAAAGCAAACACAGGTTTAGATGAGGATGTGTCCTGTCCCTCCCTAATACCACCTTGTATTAATCTTCATAAGGATCAAGATGGAAGAGCTTCTGTAATACAGAGAGGATCTTCTTAGGAGGTCCAAGCAACGAAAAATAAACCACATCCATCTGATCTTTTTCCGGGTGCAAATATGTCTTCAGATCTTAACCATATAAACTGCACATAACAAATGGCCTCCTTACAACATATATTGGCTTTGAAGTATCCACAATCCCAGGTTCTTGTCATTTTAAATAAAATGTTACTATCCGATAACAACAGATTAATGTCCATTATGGTCAGTTTCTGCTATAACCTGTTTGGAATAGCTAAGCTTGATAAGGGACAAACATGTCTGAAAGCAAAAAAATAAATAAAATAACCCCTATGTTTCTCATTTGTATAAATATTTTATAAATATTAATATTTACTGAAGGATTCCATTTAGTTTTCTGACCTGATTCTGTCTGTTACTTTCAGTGGGTGTGAGAATGAGTAGTGTATGAAAACATGTTTTTTTTGCATGAAAAAAGACCAAAATAAACATTAATAAAATTATTCTGCCATTTGCAAATGTCTTCAGTTTCCTGGGACTTGATTTTGAGAATGAAGGAATGCCCCTTAAAAACCTTCGCTAAATTAGCATAAAATTCATAATTCGTTTTGGCCAATCACAGGTGGCTATAACATTGTTTTAATGTCTGGGATGTCAGTCTGTGCAGCAAAGCGAATGTTGAGGGATTACTGTAATATATTATAACTGCATACGAATTCCTCTATAATTCAGTATAAACCAGTTAAACATGTTGTGGATCTCACAGCCGGTCCCCATGAGCATTGAAAGGTGACCAGCTGGTTCCCAGACCAACCACTACTGTAGTGTCCAGTACACTGAGGCCCCTATTTAATTGAGCAATTGTAATTTACTGGAGCCTGTAATGGAGCCCGTAAACTAATTTGCTATTCAATTGGCGTCTTTTAGGTACACGCAAATGATTTGCGGGTTACAGGCTGAAAATCCCTGCAGTTGTCAAAATCGTAACTCTGACCCAGCTAAGCCTTTGATCTTTCAAGCCCGCAAATGTTACAATACCAAATCGCTGTTCAATTGCTACAAGCCCGCAATTGTTTTCACACCTGTAAATTGCAAATGTAAAAGAAAAGCCAGATACGACTCTGTAAATGCAGATACAAAATCAATACTGCACTGGAAAGCGATAAAAGACATTAAAAGTCTTAAGTTGGCAAATCAGCAATCCCAAAAAAATGTTGACGCGTAATTTCCGTATTATATTAAGCTTGGGAATCAAGGAGTTAATACATATCAGGCCACCCACATGGACTAGAACATTTTCTTCATTCATTTTTATAATTTTGTACATTCCCGGATTGCGAGTCTGATCACATATCGAATGTCTAAACACTAATTGATTGACATGTAACCTCCATGTTTTACTGACATCATGATGGCTCATTTACTATTGGCTGTTTCTAAATCAGTAGTTACAGCCTTGCTTAATTGATCATGATCATGCCCTGAAATGCTACTTACGGGTGCATGGTTTATGGTTTAGGCTTTCGGCCAGGTAGCTGCGGGCTTATTCAATTGAATCGCTCTGCAACTGTTCCAAATTAATATGGGCCAGAGAATATTGGTAATGGGAGTAGACCTCACAGAAAGGAAACCTCTGTAGGATTAGGGGTATATACTTATTTAACTGACTTTTAATGAGACTGTAGGTCCAGCAGGACCACAACTAGGATGTGCATAACAAATTGTTAGTGAGCTCCAGTAACAAGGAACGCAGCCCCAAGCTTATGACCTAACAAACAGAAAAGAAGATCAGCGTCTTCAACCACAACTGGGGACTTTATTTCCAAAGCTCAGAAATGAACAATGCTAATATGTCAGTAGGATAAATAGGTCTAATGCATTAATAGGTTTACTAAACACAACAGTTTATAAAAGGCAGAGACTACAATTAACACATAATACTATTGGTTAAATCACAAAGTTAAATAATTAGTATCTGCCCCTCTTGTATAGATAACCATCCCTTTTATTGTCTCTGGCATCTGGTAAACAAGTAAACATAACTGCCTAATGAGAGAAGAGAGTCTCAGGGTTGCCCCTCCTCATTAGACCAAAGCTTCTCCAATTTTCCCAATTGTTTAGAACTGGTGACAGAGTGTACTAGCACTTCCCTACTGCAGTCCCATTGCTACACAGTGCAGCACAAGCAAATTAAAATTACACTCTGTTATCAAAGTTATGCAGTTTGTAAAATCCAAGATTAGCCTAAATATTGGGAGTATTTCCAACATATATTTTCTCGCAAAAGACAAAACATTTTGTTAAATCACAATAACAAAAATGTTGTTTATAGTGATCTCTACTGCCAACTGAAATTATGAAAGCTGGGTCTTGTTTAAAGGCATATCTAAGTGAGCTGGATTATGAATGCATCTGAAGAGGAGAATCAGTAGTGTATGCAAACATTTTTTTTTGCATGACAAAATACCAAAATAACAAATGACAGTTGAAAAACAGGGTTAACACTCTCTCCAAACCCAGGTGAAACGAGCATTCATTACAAAAATAGTTTTGGCCAATCAGGAAGAAGCAGAGGCTGAAACATTTAGGGTTGCTGTCTGTGCTGTAAAGCAGCCTGGGAAATGTAGTCAGACTCTTACATGAAAATAAATAGTACTTACTAACGTGCCAATCTGTGCAGCACATTCACACTAGATCACACCTGCAGTCGTCTGTTCTCCTCCATCACTGCTGCTGGTGTTTACATTTCATTACATTACACATGGAGACAGGTAGAGAGAAATAAGCTGTGGCCCCAGCAACCATGTGACTGGCAGCACTTCCTCTGTAAGTCACAACTTTGCAACCTGTACCCACTGTAATATAAGCTTCCTAGCGGTGTGCAATTCCAGATAGCAGTACCCAGCATATAAATATATAAGTAGATTCAATTTTTCAATATAATACATATTTTTCTACTAATCAGTGGCTGTTTTTTTAGGAAACATGTGAAACCCAGGAAACTTCTGTATTCCTTTAAGACATTTTCTGACTATTAAACTCCATTTTAAAGCTCCTTTGTGAAGGTTGTGCTGGACAGAAATTCATATTCACTAGTATGTAACTTTGTGGATGTGTCACCTTGACACCTTCCACGGTGCACATGACCGGATTTTGCATTAGGCAAACTAGGCCACCGCCTTGGGGTTCTTCACTGTGAAGGGTGCCTCATTTCATACTTCAAAATACTCCTTCACATAAAAAAGGAAATTCTGCAGTTTGCATTCTTGCCTCGGGGGGTGAACATAATGATCTAGAGATGGAAGCTGCGGTGTCTAGGGGTACCAAAGATATAAATTCAGCCCCTGCTCTAGCAAAGTCTGTTATAAAGAAGATGTTCACTGAAAATGCTTTTATACTATGCTAATGTTATTGGTTTATACTATAGTTCGTGAATATGTGATGCTTGACCTAATTTGCAGTGGTCCTTTAATATAACATGTACATTGTCTATGTGCAGCCATTTTTCCAATAGGAAGACACGTGTAATGTGGCACTAGAACATAAGTCTGGCACTAGATCAGAAGCAGGCGGGGCACCCTCTCCTAAATGAGCCAGGAAATTGCATTACGTCTGAAATGTATGCTGTGAACAGACAGATCATTTCTGAGCAGCAAACCCAGCCAACTTCCGCACTTATCAGTAGAAAAATAAAATGGTTTCCATGTAACGACAAACAAAGCCAACATACGCTGTGTGTTACACGGTGACCTCGAATAAAAGGCATGTCCTATGCAAACACATGCAGGTCTGCTCAAAGTCTACAGCACTGCCCTGTATGTAAAGACTGACAATGAAGAATGGATTTTAACCCCAGGGACTAATAAATACTGTTTCTTAAAAGGAATCCCATTGTACAATGAAATAAGATATGTTTGAAAAATGTTGAGTCTAAGAGCATAATTTAAACAGGGAAAAAAGTCATAAGCCTAGACTATAGTTAGAAAAAATAGGTGTTGGTGCCTCTGCTGGACCCTGGAGACATGCATTTCACTTTGGCCGAAGTGGTGTGTGAGATGAGCTCAATACTTGCATCTACTGTTCCTTCTTCCCTACATACAGATAAAAACACACACCCTCATGATCCAGTTCTCAGGAAGGGACAAAGCAACGACAAAATAAGATCCTCTATTCAAAACACAATCTTCAGCATTTTTGTTTCTATGTCCATGGCTATTAATGATGTTAGCGTGTTGCATACGTTACCGACAAGCACTTACAGTGGTGCTTTAAATCCTAACATCCTCTAGGACTTTTGTGTTCAGGGTGTGGATATAAAAATATATCCAATGTGCAGATAAATGGAAGAATATTTGGAGAGAAAATATTGGTTGTTTCCTAATGATTTAGAATATGGATTTATAATATATGCCTATGAAGAATGTGTTTCTATAGTGGGCAAAATGTTTAAAAAAAAAGTTTTAATAAAAAGAATACAACTATAATTTATAACTATTATATTCAAAGTTGCTTTAACGGGAGCAGACATTTGTCTTTGATCCTAAAACGTTGAGACACCTGGGAAGAAAGGGAGGAATCGTGGGCAGTTCTGACACTATGAATCCCCACTAGAAAGCAGGACTAAACAGAAGACCAAAGTAGGATGACCCTCTCCCCCAAGCTCCAGTCCAACTAATAGTCCAGAACTGAAGTGCCTGTGAGATAAGCCAAGTCTGCTAAATGTAATACTTTCATTAAAAATGTTTTATAGAGCTGCTAATATTGTCATCTTGTCAGATACAGAAAATAGAAGTGGTAAAACCCAAGTATGGGTCCTGAACTTTTAGAGGTCCCGTGAAAAAACTTTAATTTCTATATATATATATAGTGGGCATTTGGCTCTTTATCTCCTCGGAACTCGATGATTTCAGAATTAATCGCTTCTCACTGATACAAAATGGGCCCCCGATTCAACGCTTGCTAAGAACTGAACACGTTGGATGGACAAAAATTGTCTCGAAACTCAACACGCTCATGCCACACTGAATTCTGTCTCTCAGGGAGTGGAATACAGTTCTGTACTGTTGCGTAGTGTAGTTAGTGCCTGCAAGAGAGCAGTCTGTGCCTACAAGAATCAAAGTGTAGACTATGCTTGTAAGAATCAAAATTGTAGACTGTGCCTGTAAGGACCAAAGTGTAGATTGTGCCTATAAGAACTAAAGTGCAGCCTGTGTTTACAAAAACCAAAGTGTAGCCTGTGCCTATAAGAACCAACCAATTAACTCTCTCCTCCTTTTCTTCCTCTACATCGCCACCATCAAGTCCTCCCAGTACAGTTAAAGGGAAGTTAAATTATATGCTATTTGATGTAATTATTGTTTTTTTATTTATGTCTGTTTAGTTTTAAAGGTTTGTATCAAGAAACAACACCATCAGAACCGATTAATTCACTTTACGTAGATCCCTATGGGAAATACTTTGGAACTCAACCTTTATTTTAACTCGACCTGCTGTCCGGATTGGATTAAAGTTGAGTTTCAAAGTACAACTGCATATATATATATAGTTGTTCACAGCTGTTACACACATATGCAGATTCCAAGTGGATCCAAACATTCTAAAATCCCTAATTACAAATAATTAAAATGTACGGTAACTAATTTAGCATCAATTTTAAAAAGGAAAACACGTTTTACTCATGCTTTTCAACCTTTTGTTTGATGGTGCAGAGCAGAACTAGTAATTTTGTAATTCTGCATATTCTAAAATTATTACACCAAGGCATGGTCAGATAACAGATATTTTATATTTGTTGAAAGAATTAAAGGGACACTGTCACCCCAAACTCAAGTACAAGTCATTTGATTCTAAAATGAATTATTCCTGAGATGATCTGCATTGCTCATGCTAGATTCTTATGAAAAGGATTGACTCATGAAAAATAATTAGCTGTTTTATGTGTTCATCAGGATTACAGCCTGCTGTCTGCCAAAAAACAATGCCCACCCCTAGATTATTGTGCTGTTAGATGTCTTCCACCCTCAACAAGTCAACTCAAAGCTGCAAATTAGCATCCCGAGCTGCTTATTAGCATAAAGGATCAATGCAGATTACCTCAGAATGATGGACTGAAGAGAAAACCTTCTAGTACAATGTATAGACAGTTTTTAATACTCTTTAATATGAAACCATCTTGTTGTTAGAGTGAGTGTCCCTTTAAGATAAATCTTCATTGATGATTACCTGTCTCAAGACTAGTTCAAGTATAATAGACTAAAAACCAATTGACTCTTTTAGGAATGTCTCATTTTAGTGAATATAGCTTTAAATTGGCTGCTTGGTTTGGAAGAAAAACGCCAGCAACACAAGAGGATTATGATGTTATTCCTGAGCTAATTCCGTGCAGGTCCTCCACACTAAGGTCTGGCCTCTAAGGCAGAGCCGCAGATCTGCAGAAAGCCTTTGGCTGAACACGGACATGTTTGTTGGTTGTTATATTTGAATGCTTGGCACGGACTAGAATAATTGCTTTGTAAACAGAGAGCCAGAAATGTATGTGATGTAACTCAGTTCAACTTTAGTGCAGACACATATTTCACCAATGGGAACAGCCACTGGTTGAACTTCTTGTTACAGATAAACATGACTTAAAGGTAATGGTGGAGCTGGGGAATGGAGCCCTAGTGCAAAATAATTTAGGCCCCCCTTGCTATTTCACTATTCAAGATTTGGTGCATGTGTTTAGTTGTTCAGTCGGGTATGACAATCCATGACCCTATGGGCCACAGCATACCAAGCGCATTTTGTTCCTATCCAGAAGGTGTTCTTGGCAAGGATACTGGAATAGGTTGCCAGTTCCTTCTCCAGTGGACTGTGACCTCTCTGCTATGATGTGCCCATCTTGGGTCACAGTTTTATTGAAGTACACAAGCCCCTTCACCACAACAGTAGCAATCTAGAACGGTAGGTGCCTGTAGGAGCCAGTAAAAAAGCCATAATTATATGTCGGTGGTCAGATCTCCACTAGGATGATCAGACCACCATTCAATAAAAATAATTCTCAGCCCCTTTCTTCTAATAAACTAACAGACCTCTTTATTTCCAAGCAGCAGAGGGCTTCTACCTTGCTTTGCACCCACTGCATCAGCTTAATATAATACTATTAATATCACATATATAGTTGTGAGCATGCGAGTTGTTGCCAACGCTTGCGGGCTCGCATAGCGAGCCAAGGCCCTTGAAAAGCGAGGGCACTGGGCGAGGGCCTCAGTTGCTGGAATGGAGTGCCGAAGGCGCTCCATGCCAGCAACTGAGGACCTCGCGAAGCAAACAACACGACACACCAATTACGACACTCGCTAAATTTTACGACCAACGCAAACAACATACGACACATGTTAACACACATTACGGCCTTGCAACACTCGGATGCAACTCGCGAACATTACAAAATTAAAAACACAATACATACACGCAGCACATACATAAAAAGCTTACCTACAGCAACAGGGAGCATCCAGGACCTCAAAAAAACAACTTACACCTTCATTTCACTCAAAATAAGAGTTTAGACACTAAAAAATTTGCTAAGCGAGAGAAAAAATGGCCGCCGAACAAAACGAAAACGAGGCTACACACGCAAACACCATACGAGACACATTAGCAGACATTACGACCTCGCAAACATCGGACGCAACACGCAGACATACAAACATTTAAAACACAATAAATACACACAACACACACATAAAAAAACTTACCTACAGCAAGAGGAATCATCCAGCACCTCAAAAAAACAAGTTACACATTCATTTAAATAAAAATAAAACACTTTAGACACGAATAAAATCGCTAAGCGAGAGAAAAATGGCCGACGAACAAAACGAAAACGAGGCTACAGCACTCTCAACACGTAAAACACCACACGAAACTCGAAAAACACCCCGAAGCACAGACGAATAATCCGCAAACACGCATACCACAGATAACCAGCCATTTTACGCCAAAGACGGTTTCGTCTTGCGCACGCACAGTATTACACTGCACACGTTCATCACGCTTACACAGCAGCTCCACACCACTAATGCTGCAGCAACATCAAAACACATTGACAGCTCTTCAACACAATGCTTAAAAATAGGTAAAGTATATTCATTTATTAATGTATTATATATTTCATTATTACACACCAAACAGCATTAGCTCACTTACAATTTAATTGCCGTCATTTTTTGACGGGCAATTCGCTAGTAATACTATAGTTCCAGAAAAACAATCTACCAAGGTTAGCAGCTTTGTAAGCTATGGGCATAACATCATTTTTAAAGAAGAATATATTTTTGAGCACTCTGTCAAGATATAGAATGTTCCATCTTGTCTTATTTCAACAATTCCTGATAGAAGGGTAGGGGAGAGGGCAGGGGGATTGGATCTTTTAGAACCTGACGTCCTCTACTGTCTCTAAATGCCTCCAAGGACCAGTAAAGACATTAACATTTTATGCCACTTTTTCTGTCTAATAATAAGATATGAGAAAAGAGTTTAGTGAATACATTTTGTAGCTTGAATTTGTAAATACTTTGTGATTTCTTTTAAATACTAATATATAAACTTTAAATAATTTCTAATACTAATATTACTTATCTACAAAAAGAAACACTAGTCTTTTTGTTAATTTACACTTTTTAAGTATGTTTTGACTTTTTTTCAGTGCAAATTTGTAGCAAGATACAGTCAGGTCCATAAATATTGGGACATGGACACAATTCTAACCTTTTTGGCTCTATACACCACCACAATGGATTTGAAATGAAACTAACAAGATGTGCTTTAACTGCAGACTTTCAGCTTTAATTTGAGGGTATTTACATCCAAATCAGGTGAACGGTGTAAAAATTACAACAGTTTGTATATGTGCCTCCCACTTTTTAAGGGACCAAAGGTAATGGGACAATTGGCTGCTCAGCTGTTCCATGGCCAGGTGTGTGATATTCCCTCATTATCCCATTTACAAGGAGCAGATAAAAGGTCCAGAGTTAATTTGAAGTGTGCTATTTGCATTTAGAATCTGTTGCTGTCAACCCTCAATATGAGATCCAAAGAGCTGTCACTATCAGTGAAGCAAGCCATCATTAGGCTGAAAAAACAAAACAAACCCATCAGAGAGATAGCAAAAACATTAGGTGTGGCCAAATCAACTGTTTGGAACATCCTTAAAAAGAAAGAACGCACCGGTGAGCTCAGCAACACCAAAAGACCCGGAAGACCACGGAAATCAACTGTGGTGGATGACCGAAGAATTATTTCCCTGGTGAAGAAAACACCCTTCACAACAGTTGGCCAGATCAAGAACACTCTCCAGGAGGTAGGTGTATGTGTGTCAAAGTCAACAATCAAGAGAAGACTTCACCAGAGTAAATACAGAGGGTTCACCACAAGATGTAAACCATTGGTGAGCCTCAAAAACAGGAAGGCCAGATTAGAGTTTTCCAAACAACACCTAAAAAAGCCTTCACAGTTCTGGAACAACATCCTATGGACAGATGAGACTAAGATCAACTTGTACCAGAGTGATGGGAAGAGAAGAGTATGGAGACGGAAAGGAACTGCTCATGATCCAAAGCATACCACCTCATCAGTGAAGCATGGTGGTGGTAGTGTCATGGCGTGGGCATGTATGGCTGCCAATGGAACTGGTTCTCTTGTATTTATTGATGATGTGACTGCTGACAAAAGCAGCAGGATGAATTCTGAAGTGTTTCGGGCAATATTATCTGCTCATATTCAGCCAAATGCTTCAGAACTCATTGGACGGTGCTTCACAGTGCAGATGGACAATGACCCGAAGCATACTGCAAAAGCAACCAAAGAGGAAAGAAGTGGAATGTTATGCAATGGCCAAGTCAATCACCTGATCTGAATCCGATTGAGCATGCATTTCACTTGCTGAAGACAAAACTGAAGGGAAAATGCCCCAAGAACAAGCAGGAACTGAAGACAGTTGCAGTAGAGGCCTGGCAGAGCATCACCAGGGATGAAACCCAGCGTCTGGTGATATCTATGCGTTCCAGACTTCAGGCTGTAATTGACTGCAAAGGATTTGCAACCAAGTATTAAAAAGTGAAAGTTTGTTTTATGACTGTTAATCTGTCCCATTACTTTTGGTCCCTTAAAAAGTGGGAGGCACATATACAAACTGTTGTAATTCCTACACCGTTCACCTGATTTAGATGTAAATACCCTCAAATTAAAGCTGAAAGTCTGCAGTTAAAGCACATCTTGTTTGTTTAATGTTAAATCCATTGTGGTGGTGTATAGAGCCAAAAAGATTAGAATTGTGTCGATGTCCCAATATTTATGGACCTGACTGTATATCATCAATCTATACAAGTCTGTATTATGTATTTTGTGTACAAGATCATTTTTAATACTTTTTCATTTTGTAGATAAGTAATATTAGTTTTAGAAATTATAATAAATGTTAAGTCTTAATATAAAAAAAAAAAACACAAAGAGACAGTGATCACAGTTTATTCACTAAATTTATTTGTCCTATATTTAAATTGTAATATTTTTTTGTGATGTTGCACCAATACCCTTACAAACGTGTTTTTATAGAGTGGATTATAATAAATACATTTAAAAATGGGCAATTGTAAACATAAATAACTAGTTATACTCTTAGTCACATTTTTCAGGTCTGTCTGAAGGTGAAGTGCCTTGACACTTCCTGACACACTCTCTCTCTATATATATATTGTTATTATTATTGTTTATTTGTAACGTTCCAACATATTCAGTAGCGCCATACATGGGTTAGAAGGGTCCTGTCTTTCAGCTTAGAATCCTTTGTCCATAGAGCTTTCCCCAAAGACGCAAGATTGAAAACTTGCAGACTTACAATCTAAAGGGTTTGGGTGAGGTAAAGGAGAGTGAAAGATAAGTTGTGGAAGTTAAGGTGGAAGGTGATAGGCTTCTTTAAACTGATGCGTTTTTAGTGAGGATTTGAGGGTTTTGAGGCACAGAGATAATCAAGTGGAGTGAGGCAAGGAGTTCCAGAGAATAGGGGCAGCACAACAAAAGTCCTGAAGGCGGTTATGAGAAGAGAGGTGGAAAGAAGAAGGTTCTTAGCAGAACAAAGAGGGCGGTGGGGGAGTATTTGGAGATGTTATTGAGGGCTTTGTAAGTTAGTCCTATATTTAATAGATACTATTTTGAAGGTCTACAATTATTGAACATTTAATGATTTTTTTTTTACCTTGAGAACCCAACTCTCTGCGTGTTTTATGATTTGAGTAACAGTAACATTTATTTGAATATTATATGTTTTACTAAATATTGCTGTCTGAAATATTTTTGCCCATTATCAAGTTTAGTTGCTTAAAAGAGAATATAGACAAATGTAACAGTGGTTCTTCCCAATAGCTGATAGATATAGATTGTACAAAAGGACATTTCCAAGCCACAGGAAGGGCGCAGGTTGCAAATAACCTGATGACAGGAGCGGCGCCGTCTCACTCATGCACCAGAATATCTTGTTAGCCCTTTTGCAATTTGTAGGACCAATACTCAACACTAATGCCGATCCATACATTTTTTTTCAAAATGTTAAATACTTTACAAAAAGCATAAAGGCTACAGCTTAAAAAATACCTTACTATCCAAAGTAAAAACACTTTGGAATTAAATTAAATGGCACTGAGCACAAAAAATGAAAAAGAATAAAATACCAAGAGACATTTATACTCATCCTAACCCAGCCGCTGAGGTCGTTAACATGCTTGCACGTCTATTCAGTGTAAGATGTAATGGGATCTCAGATTTTGATTAGACTTCAGTAATATTGAACTGGTCAGCAGATTCTTTTTTAAGACGAAGACGTTAGATGGATGAAGAGGATCTATAAAAAGTAATATATTAAACACCCTAAAAGGACCAATGTATATAAAGAAAGAAAAGACACTTATTTCAAACGTATGTAAGAAAGCTAAAGACATCTGTGTAAGCCACGAACATAACATTTTATTATTTGAGTCTGTTTGTGAATAGAGAAATGCATTTTGTCGTTGTGGATCATCAGGGTGTGTTTTGTTATGGATCAGTGCAGTGAGGGTGGGGGCAACCGAACACTGAGAGGTCAAGAGGCTTTGTTAGATAACTGGATCAGATTGAAACAATTAATTAAGAAGTTAACATCTTATTACTTCACTAGGAGAGCTCATTCCATTTAATACACAGGGTATGTGCAGATTCTGATTTCATACAAAGTTGATTTGTTTTGCTGTTTTTCAAGTTAAACTTTTAGGAAATGTGAATACAAAGATGGGGAACAGTGATGACTGGCTATACCAACTTAAAAACACACCTAGGTGATTTTTTTATATGGTCTTTTGAATAATTAAGCTTGATAAGGGGAAAAATATTTTTTAGAAAGTAAAACAACCCTGAATTTGATATGCAATTATTATTCTTTAAAAGACCATTAGGTTTTGGAAGAGCTTCATTTGTTTGTGAACTTTACCAGCTATATGGAACATGAGTGTTTTAGTAAATATCTTAAATTTACTAAATACTGCTATTTTAATCGATGTTTCCATCTTGGTCTGCTAGTTTACTGGAATAAGGGGGGGGGGGGGGAGCGTAATTGCGCTGGCAACTTGCTCTTCTATTAAATTCTATTACCAAATAGCTATTCATAGTGGATGTCTACTAGTAGAACTGAATAGAGATGTTGTCAGTGTCCAATGTTCCTCCCATTCCACTCAGGTATTCACACAAAAAAATACAAATCCCCCTACCGCTCAGGAATGATTATTGTCATGTCAGCCTCTAAACACTAGCACAGTCTGAAAATGTTACTATTTTATCTAAGAAATGTTTCACCAACCCTAATGTTGCTAGTTTGTTACATACCTCACAAACATGTGAAATTTTTAGTTAACCATGGCCCATTTATTGACATTTATACCTTCTGGGACAAGTTCACCAGTTTATTGTCTAATGAAATTAAGTGTTTAATTACAGATTCAAGTTCACTGAATGTATCAGATAACAGGATCCCTTTTGTTTCCAGTTTGACCTTGGAATATTCCAAAGTGAATAAAATGCATAATATTTTTATTCAATCAATCAGCCTTTGATGGAATTAAATTCTCCCAACAAACTTTGTATTGTTCTAAATTGAATATATTAATGTTAATGCAAGTTGTGATGGACTTGATTAAGCAGAAAGATTTGCTCCTGCTTTGTGTCCTTCAAATGCATCTGAGAAAATAGCTTCAAGGCAAGTTTAGGAAGATCAACTTGTGAGATTTCACAGATTTATTTCATACGGAGTTGAAATATATTCCAGAAATTGCAAATAAAAGCTCAGTAATCATTATATTTTAACAGCATCATAAATATAGTAGATTGTGGCATGTAGATAATGTGTCCATTTCTCACTGAAACTTTTGTCAATAACCAACCCAACGATAACCCAGTTGTCTGTACCAAGTAGGTTAGAATTCACAGTTTTATCCACTACCATCTGAAGAAGACATATCGTGGGTGAAACGCGTAGAGAGACATTGTTACTACTTTGTCTCTTTGTAAATGCCTGAGGGAACCGAGAGCTGCAGCTATCAATCGGACCAACTAAATCATTGCCTACAATTTGCATTCATTTTATTTAGCAATATTATCTGAGAAACAACAGTGCCTTTTAATATATTATTCTACAATACTTAATTGTTACAGACTCTGTTTGCGTCTTAAGGCTTCCAAGTTAGGTGTTTCGAGACTCATTGTTGGTCTGGAGCCTGAGATAATGCCTGGGTGGATGCCATATGCATGTGGTGAAATAAGAGGACCTGATTCCCAGCTGCTCACATATATGTGCTGTACAGGTGCACTCTTACATCACCACCAATTGCCCACCAAAAACTACTCTAGAGATGTACAAAAATATCCTTGGATATATTATAAGTGATCTGATCTCCTAGGAGGGAGTCAGACATTTTTTTTTACTTTGATAATAAGTTCCCTCCAATACACCGGGTTTAAGGCAAAGGAGATTTGGTTAAATATATACAATAAAAAAAAATAATAATACAGTAAAAGGAATGGGGGTGACAGCTACATTGCTATATTGAACCATGCTGTTGGCTGCTGATGCTGAGCCAGTTACACGAGTTTAATGTGTCTGCCACTGAAAGGGTTAACATTACCCATATTTTGAAATCAGTAAAGATTTACTAAAATGAATAAGGACAACGTTCCTAATGCTAATTTAAATAACAAATGAAGTATCATATTTATAGTATGCATTTTTGATAACGGACAAAATGTGCAAAGAAAGATTAAAATACATAAATACAACCTTTATTTTGTAACTACTGGCCATGTTACATTTGTTTGTAAAAGGAATAGTCAACTGGAAGAATGGATGGACCTATGGGTTCAAATCCATATAAGGTTCTGTAGAAAGACGATTAAACGCAATATGACCACATAACTATGACCACATATTCCTTTTGTGGTCATGTGGATTTTAACAGTCTTTCTACAGAACTGTATAGAGATTTGAATCCATAGTTCCACTATAATAGCAGAGAGACCATTGAGATCAACCTTTGGCTACAGGCACCCTACCAGTACATGTTGGAAGCACCCATGATACAAGCAACGTTTCCTCTAAAAATGCTTTTATTCCGTATATAGCTATAAGCGGATAGCTTGTTACATATTGTACAAAGATGTGATTTTCCCCCAAATTACTATGATCCTTTCCACTATAAACATGGAACATCGTATCTGCTGTAGACCAAATTCACAAAAAAAAAGCTGTGATTAAAAGCATGACATATATTTGTTCTGAGATCAAGAAGCTTAAATTACACAGATTATGTGAGGGTAAAAAGAATGTACATCTTAGAATACACATATCAGAAAAATATGTCTTAAGTAAATTCTGCACTTACACTGATAAAGTGGATATGAAGTGATGTGTTTTTATAACAACCAATAAAATGTCTTATGTATATTAGAAAGAGCTGGACATAATTACCTAAATTGTTCAAATACTTAAAATAATGACGTCTGGAGAAAGTCTTGATGGGGGAATGTAGATTTACACATAATGGTGATTCAATGGTAAAGAATTCATGCTTCGAATGTGAATAAACCTTCAGGAAAACTATTAGTAAAATACATTTTTTCCAGTATATATCAGATCCTGACAGCTCACTCAATCTAAATGTAAAGGGTTTAATAAAGGATAAGGAAATGGTTTAAATGAAGATATATCTCAACACTATGGGTATGCCTCAACAAATGCCGGGTGTCGGGCGACCACAAAATCCTTGCTAGTGCCTATTGTGTCGCCCATACTTCAATACATGGAATACCAGGTGGCAGTTTTTAATACTTCATCATCGTATATACACACACATATACATATATATATACACATACATATATATATATATACATATATATATATATATATATATATATATATATATATATATATATATATAAAATATCGCCAGTGGGTTTACACTCCGATTAGAAATGTGCAGCAAAGCTTAATGCCCCAGAGCACAGATATCCATTGAAAGAATATATATTCACAATCCATCTCAAATATATATATATATATATATATATATATATATATATATATATATATATATATATATATATATATATATCGCTTTTTGACTTGATAAAGAGAGGCAATATCTCTCGAAAGCTCGTCGCTTTATTATAAATACGTTTGCCCAATAAAAAAAGGTATCACTATTCACTGCAATACTCTGATTATTCAACTGGATTACTGGACATACATTCACGGCTACCTCACTCTTCATATATATATATATATATATATATATATATATATATATATATATATATAGTTAATAAATTGTACATCTGTTTTCACATTTGAATGTCTTTAAAGAGGTTGAAAAACATATTTCCTGCTCAGAATTCAGAGAAGTATATTTATTGCACTGCACTCTGGGAAACTGGGCAGGGACATGCAAATGAGTCCACAATTAATTTTCACTCTTTAATCCATATGTATATATACACATACGTACACACACAAACAATTATTTTGGCACTGGCTCCACATTTGTCAAGCCCGAATATAATTATAATTTCTAAAATTGTAATTATTTAAAAACAATTATATATAAGTATATATCTTAAAGAAATACCCTTGAAAATATGCAAATATTTTTAGAATGTCAAAAAAATTGCAATTATACTGCAGTGGAATCTCAAATTTGTGTTTCTGTTCCAGAGGTGGGAGAAGATTTTGACTGCAGAGGAAGTTTGGAAACTGGACAAATGAAACTAAGAGCACTTTCAAAAAAGATTCATGAAAAGTACATTGGTTTACAAGGACACACCCTCCTGAGAAACCATTGGACAGAATCAGCTCAGAAAAGTAAAGGGGGCCACATGGGAAACAGTATTTGCAAGTAAATATTTAACAATGTAAAGATTGTGTTTATTTATTTGTTTGGCTTTCCAAAACTATTTTACCCTTTGGTTATTTAAAAGACCATATTGGAAAAAGTGAGCAATAATGGCCCTTTAAAGACCAGCAGCCTTATTAAATTGCGATTCGGCCAATTGAAAAGGGCTCTATATAAGCACATTTTATAGAGCGCTTTTCAATTGGCCGAATCGCAATTTAATAAGGCTGCAGATGTTTTGACACTGTAAATATTTCATATTGTCCACCAAATTGTACACTAGCATCTCTTGTCCATCAGCCGCATGGTGAGAACATAAGGAGGCTCCTTGGAGCCACAAAACCATCAAGTCAAGAGTTTAATCCAATGCAAAGTGCCACTAGATATCTTCATGAGGGTACTAGGGTAATATAGCATAGCATAGGCAGTGCCCAGAGAAAACCTTACTGTGTCAATCTACAAATATACAGCCCACTTTATTGTTGCTTACTTGGAAACGTGTGAATATATCATATTTTTGGTACTGTTTATTATGTTTACATTCTGAAATAGGATGTGTAGTCAAGTGCAAAGCACTACAAGTCAGGGACCCTCTCGATCTGTAGCAGCCTGTTGTAAATTAATTAATTTATTAGCAGAGGTTGAAATTTAGTATCATTTGTTGACTTTTTTGATTGACCTCGCAAGGGAAGCTGCCATATATAAGGAGAAGATGCAATGGAACCTCCATGTTGTTTCGCACTATGGCAATCCACTCACTAGCTGTGTGATATTTGTATAGTTACATTTTATACATTTTATAAGAACATTCAAGAAGTTGGTTTGATAATTACTAATTATTTGATATTTTTTTACATAAGGCTAAATAAAGCTTTTAATTCTTAACGATCATATTCAGGTTTGCTTTAATGAAAACAAATGTTTGATTTAATAGGATTAGACACCTGGAAGGAATGGGGAGAAACTTTGATTCGGATTACAACTCTATTTAGTTATACTGAAAGACTGCCACTGTGAATAGCCATTTGACAACAAGACTGAATGGAGAGCACGTTCCATTTGGACAACCCTCTCTTTTTGGCTTCGGAAAGGCTAGTAGTCCAAGATAAAATCAGTAACGATAAAGCTCATGGCATGCCCAGCTGCTACTTATTTATTTTGTTAGGTACTTCAAAAATGTGTACACATTTCCCAAACTACAGTGGTCCTTAAATGTATTGGTAACTTCCAGCAAACCAAGCTAATTATTCCCATTTAGCAGCTGGCTACCCAAAGTCTATTCTTGATTATACAGTCTGGCCTTTGCTCCTCTTAGCCCAGAAAAAATAGGTCAAACAGATGTGGTAACCAATGACCCTCAAATGGTCAGGCCCCAAGGTCATTGTTCTCAGCTTCTTCAACAGTCAACTACTTATGACAACCACAAGCACTTGGTATCCATAACAAAGCTCTGGATCTGATTTCCTCTTCTCTCATCTGGGTCTCATCGCTTCCTCTACGCTATAGATATTGGTGTCTGTACATTTTGTTGTTTTTAAACCATATTTTTCCCTAGACACCGCTATATACGACCTAATTTTAAATACTACCTCTATGCAGACACACAAACTACCACGTAACCTCCAACCGTACACCTAATGTCCAGATAACAGAGTATTGTCATGGTTTTAAGGGAAAACACAAGTTCCAAATTATATCTGACCTTGGCACTTGTGCGAAAACTCTCTCTTTAAAACCACAAAATACATTTTTGGAACGTGTAGTTTCAGTCAGTTCCCTGCACCCACAGATATTTACTAGGAAAATAATCTTGAATTCCTCTTGACTCCGACAGACAGAAGGATCTCACTAATGATGGGATCATACAAGAAAAAAGGTTCATGGACTAACATCTAAGAATTTGACATGATGTCCTGATTAATATCAGTTAATTAAAAGTGGTTGATACACATAACTAACAGTTATGGATGTTTTTTTTTTTTTGCAAAATTGAGCAATAACAAGTAAAAAAGACAATACCCCTAATGCCAAAACAGCACTTTCAATTAAAATTGTCCAAGCGACGGGCTAAATTCACGACAGGCTGAAGGCAGATTGACCTGTATAATTTTTACCATCCTATATATTCCTTAAGAACTGAGTCTAATGCTTATTTCAATTCATGATGTGACCATACAGCAATTACAGTAGACTCTCAGTTATCCGGCACCCACAGGGATTGTAACCCCAACACTGCACTGGCTCAGTCACTCATGCCCGGGGAATGTAACCCCAACAATGCCCTGGCTCAGTCACTCATGCCCGGGGAATGTAACCCCAACACTGCCCTGGCTCAGTCACTCATGCCCGGGGAATGTAACCCCAACACTGCCCTGGCTCAGTCACTCATGCCCGGGGAATGTAACCCCAACACTGCACTGGCTCAGTCACTCATGCCCAGGGAATGTAACCCCAACACTGCCCTGGCTCGGACACACATGCCCGGGGAATGTAACCCCAACACTGCCCTGGCTCGGACACACATGCCCGGGGAATGTAACCCCAGCACTGCACTGGCTCGGACACTCATGCCCGGGGAATGTAACCACAACACTGCCCTGGCTCGGACACTCATGCCCAGAGAATGTAACCCCAACACTGCCCTGGCTCAGTCACTCATGCCCGGGGAATGTAACCCCAACACTGCCCTGGCTCAGTCACTCATGCCCCGGGAATGTAACGCCAACACTGCCCTGGCTCAGTCACTCATGCCCGGGGAATGTAACCCCAACACTGCCCTGGCTCAGTCACTCATGCCCGGGGAATGTAACCCCAACACTGCCCAGGTTCAGTCACTCATGCCCGGGGAATTTAACCCCAACACTGCCCTGGCTCAGTCACTCATGCCAGGGGAATGTAACGCCAACACTGCCCTGGCTCAGTCACTTATGCCCGGGGAATGTAACCCCAACACTGCCCTGGCTCAGTCACTCATGCCCAGGGAATGTAACACCAACAATACCCTGGCTCAGTCACTCATGCCCGGGGAATATAACCCCGTCACTGCCCTGGCTCAGTCATTAATGCACGGGTAAAGTAACCACAACACTGCCCTGGCTCGGACACTCATGCCCGGGGAATGTAACCCCAACACTGCCCTGGCTCGGACACTCATGCCCGGGGAATGTAACCACAACACTGCCCTGGCTCGGACACTCATGCCCGGGGAATGTAACCCCAACACTGCCCTGGCTCAAACACTCATGCCCGGGGAATGTAACCCCAACGTTGCCCTGGCTCAGTCACTCATGCCCGGGGAATGTAACCCCAGCACTGCCCTGGCTCAGTCACGCGTGCCCGGGGAATGTAACCCCAACACTGCCCTGGCTCAGTCACTCATACCCAGGGAATGTAACCCCAGCACTGCCCTGGCTCAGTCACTTGTGCCCGGGGAATGTAACCCCAACACTGCCCTGGCTCAGTCACTCATGCCCAGAGAATGTAACCCCAACACTGCCCTAGCTCGGACACTCATGTCCGGGGAATGTAACCCCAACACTGCACTGGCTCAGTCACTCATGCCCGGGGAATGTAACCCCAACACTGCACTGGCTCAGTCACTCATGCCCGGGGAATGTAACCCCAACACTGGCTCAGTCACTCATGCCCAGGGAATGTAACCCCAACACTGCCCAGGTTCAGTCACTCATGCCAGGGGAATGTAATGCCAACACTGCCCTGGCTCAGTCACTCATGCCCAGGGAATGTAACCCCAACACTGCCCTGGCTCAGTCACTCATGCCCGGGGAATGTAACCCCAACATTGCACTGGCTCAGTGACTCATGCCCAGGGAATGTAACACCAACAATACCCTGGCTCAGTCACTCATGCCCGGGGAATGTAACCCCAACACTGCCCTGGCTCAGTCACTCATGCCCAGGGAATGTAACCCCAACACTGCCCTGGCTCAGTCACTCATGCCCGGGGAATGTAACCCCAACACTGCCCTGGCTCAGTCACTCATGCCCGGGGAATGTAACCCCAACACTGCCCTGGCTCAGTCACTCATGCCCCGGGAATGTAACGCCAACACTGCCCTGGCTCAGTCACTCATGCCCGGGGAATGTAACCCCAACACTGCCCTGGCTCAGTCACTCATGCCCGGGGAATGTAACCCCAACACTGCCCAGGTTCAGTCACTCATGCCCGGGGAATTTAACCCCAACACTGCCCTGGCTCAGTCACTCATGCCAGGGGAATGTAACGCCAACACTGCCCTGGCTCAGTCACTTATGCCCGGGGAATGTAACCCCAACACTGCCCTGGCTCAGTCACTCATGCCCAGGGAATGTAACACCAACAATACCCTGGCTCAGTCACTCATGCCCGGGGAATATAACCCCATCACTGCCCTGGCTCAGTCATTAATGCCCAGGGAATGTAACCACAACACTGCCCTGGCTCGGACACTCATGCCCGGGGAATGTAACCCCAACACTGCCCTGGCTCGGACACTCATGCCCGGGGAATGTAACCACAACACTGCCCTGGCTCGGACACTCATGCCCGGGGAATGTAACCCCAACACTGCCCTGGCTCAAACACTCATGCCCGGGGAATGTAACCCCAACGTTGCCCTGGCTCAGTCACTCATGCCCGGGGAATGTAACCCCAGCACTGCCCTGGCTCAGTCACGCGTGCCCGGGGAATGTAACCCCAACACTGCCCTGGCTCAGTCACTCATACCCAGGGAATGTAACCCCAGCACTGCCCTGGCTCAGTCACTTGTGCCCGGGGAATGTAACCCCAACACTGCCCTGGCTCAGTCACTCATGCCTGGAGAATGTAACCCCAACACTGCACTGGCTCAGTCACTCATGCCCAGAGAATGTAACCCCAACACTGCCCTAGCTCGGACACTCATGTCCGGGGAATGTAACCCCAACACTGCACTGGCTCAGTCACTCATGCCCGGGGAATGTAACCCCAACACTGCACTGGCTCAGTCACTCATGCCCGGGGAATGTAACCCCAACACTGGCTCAGTCACTCATGCCCAGGGAATGTAACCCCAACACTGCCCAGGTTCAGTCACTCATGCCAGGGGAATGTAATGCCAACACTGCCCTGGCTCAGTCACTCATGCCCGGGGAATGTAACCCCAACACTGCCCTGGCTCAGTCACTCATGCCCGGGGAATGTAACCCCAACATTGCCCTGGCTCAGTGACTCATGCCCAGGGAATGTAACACCAACAATACCCTGGCTCAGTCACTCATGCCCGGGGAATGTAACCCCAACACTGCCCTGGCTCAGTCACTCATGCCTGCCTGCTTCCAGGTAACATTGTATTGCAGAGATGTACAGTGGATGACATCTAGGTGCCTGTAAGCATTTTGTGGCATGACAACCTGGCTCCTAGCATTTGTTGAGCCCTGTAACATTACATTTTTATTTAATTTACAGTATTCAATTTTTTTCTGGTTGCTTGAGTTCTGGTTAACTGATAGTCTACAGTATATGCTCTGTTCACAAACCTTTATACTACCACTATTTTTATATATATATTTTTATCATTAGTTTGCAGGTGATCCATTTTACGCAATGAGAAATTCCAAAAATCTATATAAAATTTAATCACAAATCCATAACATTCCCTATTGTTGGAAAGATATTCATAACCAATGTAATCTGGACAAGACTTTCTTCTTAGGGGATGTAAAACAGCAAAGAAATGGGTGTAGACAGGGAGAAGGTTAAAAATGGAGAAGACAGAGAAGGGGTAAATGTGGCAGAGGAAATGGGAACAGGTAATCTTTTATTTCAACCCCCATGCTTTCCCAGTTTGGCTACTAAAGCTTCTTCCTCAGCTTTATTTCTTATTATTGAGATCATTTACTTACTTTGCAAAAAATATATTCAGACCTTACCATTGTGTCATGAAATAACTCCGTAGATTAACTCTCATACAAGTCCCTTGACACGTGGATGCTCCCACCAAGTTTCCTTACCTTTGTAGCAATGCATGCTTTCCCTTTTTTGTATTCTTTATGAACGTTTTTCTTTTCAAGCTTGTTCCACAAGGCCTTGGCTTTCCAGCTGGTGACTTTAGATTTGAGCTTTGAGTAGAAGTGCCTGTGATCTCGAGGATCTAGCTCCAGCTGACGTGTGAGGATATTGAAGGCCTGGAGGGTACCTTTACATGTTGTAGCCTGGATAAAGTTCTCAAAGAGCTGACCGGCCTGGCCTTGCTTATCATCTTCATTTTCCCCCATGTTCTGAGTATCACCTAAGATCTAAGCCTGGTCCTTATGACGCATCTGTATAAAGCAGGGGATCACTTAGTCCTTGCACATGCAGCACCTACAAAGAGAGAACACAATGGCCATTATTAACCAAAAAGTGGGTACAGAGCAATCCAAATACAAATGTTAAAGAAACACTGTCACACTAACATGTTGATTTCATCTTCATATCTGTCTAAACATTGTACTAGCCATTTATTATAATGATTCATTCCTGAGATACTCTGCATTGTTGGTGTTAATTATTATTCTACTGTTGCAGAATACACAGGGACTCCCTCTCTCTCTCTACCCTGTATACACTATAAACCACATGTTTCCGAGTACAAAACAACAATGTCCCTTTAACAATTATCTTTGCTCTAAACAGGGCTGACTTAAAGACACATACAAGAAAATCATTAAAAAAAAGCGTAATGTAATATATATATATTTATTTTAGCATGTAACAACCCAAACTAGCTTTTGCTGCACCTGTTTTATGTCAACATAAAATTAAATCAGCCATTACATTTTCGCTGTTCTTGTGATGTGGTAGAACTTCTCTGTTTTTGGAACAACTTCTGGTAAGGATGAAAAAAGCACTCTGCGTTCATCCAGAAAAACTAAAATAACGTATTTAGGTTTCCTCCCAAGTCTTGCATTCCAAACCACAATTAGACACTCCTTGCAAAAACAGAACATGGCAAGACACAGTTCTCGGTTTTGTTCTTATTTTTATGTAAGTTGCATTTCTTACAGGCGTTATTCCTATATAAATATCAAACTTCCTTTTTGAAAGATACTTTTAAAAGAATCAACAAGATCTCAAAGTAAGCAGAACACTAAGTACTTTTGGCTGCTTAATTATGGAGGAGTCGATAAATACCAAGATGATGTTGATTCTGCAGCTCACTCTGGAAGGAATGGCCACTTGACTTGCCACGCAGTGGTCATACAACATGGACTCCATTGTTTATTATTAATTGATTATCAATGCAATCAGTATATGGAGAATCAAAGTAGCTTCTCACATTTATATTTGCAGGGCTACTTCTTTATCCTTTAATAGGCATCCAATGGCTAGGAAACCTACAATGCTAAAGTTCAAATGTAAGTTTTAAAAATGATATTAGGATATTTCTGTTCAAATCCCCGAAGGATAATTGGTTACTAAGAAAACAAATTAAACCACACTGGTCATTACAGCCAATGGTTTTCTCGTCTACAAACTGAATAACATATATGGCATATTTCCTTGGTCTAGCCACGAAGAAAGTCTAAACACCTGTTAAACACTATGGGCCCTATTCATTTGCCCAGTTAATAAATGTATACACACTTAAAATCACTCTTAATATTACTACATATTCGGCAAATATTCTTAAATTATTAAGTCAATAGAATGCATATAAACATTTATTTAAAAAAAACACCCAAAGCCAAATTTATGAGCTCAAGGCATTTGCAAGTAGCTAATAGAATAGGGCCCCATATATGTCTTAATACAGTTAGAGCAACTTCTTTCCAGAAGATACTGTGACTTGTAGTTACCCCACTTGTTGAAAAATTGCCCCTGGGGGTTTAGATCAGTTTATATCATGTTGGTTGGGTGAATCAGAAAGGCTGTTTGACATGCGCAAATGTAAAGTCTGTGCAAGTTCCCTGGTGGTCCAGTGGTTAGGACTCAGTGCTTTCACCGCTGTGGTATGGGTTCGATTCCAGTCAAGGAACCAAGAGGTCACACCACCCTAAAGCCATGCAGGATTGGGCCTTGTCAGTACTTGGATGTGATATTTGGATGCTCTGGTCTACTGGAGTAGGAACTGGCAATCTACTCCAGCATCTCTGCCATGAATACCAAATGGATCAGCATGGTGTGTTGCCGCCCACGAGGTCGCTGACAGTCGAACATGAATGAACAACGCAGACACATACACAAGTTTATGATATTTAATTGATAAAGTACTTGTTATTATTTATCACTTTGTGTCCCTTTAAGGACATCACAACTATGGAGAACCACTACAGAAAAGGGAGACCATACGGGGCCATCACTAAGATCTCTGGTATGTCAGTAGCTCAATCACACATACAATATACGGCAGGTAATGATAACAGTGGCAGCCAAGTACTGGAGGTCTCCTGGATCCAGTACACGGCACACTTAAACCTCTTTTGGCTTATACAGGGGACATGTCATTTAAAACCAGAGTAATGAAAAGTATTAGAATAAGGGTCCCCTGGTTACATCTGGCACAGGTGCCCCTTTTGGCCGTCTGGTCTTATTATCCCCTCCAATGTAGAGAGAATGCGAGTGGAACAGATAAGGGGAGCAGCCTTCCAGGAGAAATGGGCAAACAAGAAATGGAAGCATGTCCAGAAACCTTCCATATCCCTTTAATGCTTATCGAAGCATTAAAGGGATGTGGAAGGTTTCTGGATTTTACTAGGTATATTATATACTTGTGTACTATTTACCTTGTTTTATTAAGAAGTAGCTATGTTTTTACTACCTAAACAGTACCTGCTTGGGTCTACCCTCTGCAGCGACACAGACACAAGTATACCTGCTGTGTAATGTCTTATACTAACCAATCAGTGACCATTTTGCTGCTGAGACGTGGTCCCTGATTGGCTAGGACACTATACTGCACACACAGCCCCACACAGTCTGCAAATGCTGAAGTGGGCAGACCCATACAGGGACTATTTGTTTGGTTTTAGGCAGTGAAAACACAGCTCAATAAAATAAAGTATATAAAAGTAAATAGATATGTAGGTATATTATATACCTAGTATCAAACAAATAATTCCTGTTTACAAGTACAGCAGAGTCTGTGTCTTCATGAGATGCAGCGGACAGACCCAAGCAGGTAATATTTGTTTGATTTTAGGTAGTAAAAACAGAGCTTATAAGCATGTCTTAATAAAAGAAAGTACATACAAGTAAATAGATACACCGGGATATTATATGCCAGGAATCTTCCATATCCCGTTAAGCTATCCTGAGATTTAATTACACCTCGTGTTAAGGAGATCGAATGGGCAGACTAGATAGGCCTTTAAGTTTTAATCTGCCATCCAATCCATGAAAGGTAATCCTGCTGATACGACATGGGAACCAAAAAGCTTAAAAAGGGATAAGACGCTGTTTTAAATAGTACAAAATTATCACTGGGATTTTGCATGAACAGAGTGGCATCAAGTTTAGAACAATCTGGCAGATAACACTGGGGATCTTTATTTTGGCAATTGCAGAGCCAAACAGTCAGACTATAATCCTAATTAGCACATCAAATCTCCTCTAAAAAATGGTTTTATGTTCATGCTATTTTGTTACAAACATATTAAGATGATATGGGCCAGTCGTGAAGAGGCCGAAGAAGAACTAGGGATTTCGATTTGTTTCCTGGTGGTCCAGTGGTTAGGCTTTGGTGCTTTCACCACAGCAACCTGGGTTCCATTCCAGAGGTCACACCCCCCTGCAGGGTTGGCCTGGTCAATACTTGGATGGGAAACCACCTAGAAATACCTGGAGCTGTATGCTGTGGCCCACTAGAGAAGGCACTGGCAACCCATTCCAGTATCTCTCTGCCATGAATACCAAGTGGATCAGCTTGGTGTGTTGTGGTCAATGAGGTCACAGAGAGTCGGACATGACTGAGCAACACAAACACATGTAACCTTAAGGCATAGCCAGTATAACTATGACCCCCCTCCCTGGACCCACAATGCCACTGTATCTTCCATTTGGACATCAGTGCAAATAATACAAACTGACTGCACTAATATACCCAATAGAGACACTTTATTTATTTCAGTGGAAAAAAGTATTTTAAACATATGGGTGAAGGTCAGCTGATTACAAGTGGATCACGTCTGAAAAATTACTATGTTTGGGCTTCCAATTTCAGGAGGTTCTTGTATTTTTGTTTTGGTTTATTTAGCCATTTGTTTCTAAGTCTGGGAAGAACATGATTTATTCATTTTATTGCGGTGTTGTCACCCTCGCCTATAGGATGCCTGCCAATGCTTACAGTGCTTCTTTCATCTTGAGACATAATTCTTCATATTAAAAGGATTTAAATAGGAATCTAAATTCAATTTATTTTTCAGCTTTTTCAGGGAAATTTAAAAAAAATCTCCACAGCTGCTGTGAGCATAACAAAGAAGAGACCTGTGAGGTTTTGAAAACTATATGCAAAATTAAAAATAATCGTTATTTTTTCAAGTTACAGAGACCACAAAAGAGGCTCCAAGCTTACATACTCATTAATAATAATAATAATAATAATAATAATAATAATAATCAGGGCTTCTAAAATGTGTACTTCTGTATCTCTTTCTTCTTTCAAGCCTGGCTGGCTCCTATAAAATGTTCCTGGCTCCTAAGTGTTAAACCTAACTCATGGGGGGGGGGGGGCCTTAAGGAGAGGGTGGGGAATCACTGGTGTTAACACTTGAAGAAACTGTACAATTCTGTAAGATTTAACATCGAAAAAAGTTAATAAACATGTAGGAAAAATTATAGAAACGGACACAAAGATACCAGGGCCATATTAACTAATGTGGGAAGACGTCATTGGGGGCTGATTGTGAAAAGGGAATGCGGAAGCATTTCCATATTTACTAAGCTATTTTAATAAGGGTGTTGCTACACCAGGCTTGTCCAGGTTATTACCTAGTTAGATGGTTACATAGTAATTGTAGTTGAAAAAAAGACTTTTAGCCCATCAAGTTCAACCTTTTCAGATCTCCTCTGACCTTTATAATGTGGATTAATTGCTAATTATTAATTGTTAATCGATCCAGAGGAAGGTAAACTGAAAAAAAGCCCACTGCAACTTTGCCAATTGTCTGAAAGGAGAAAAAAAAATCCTTCCTGACCCCAGACACTGGCGATTGGATTCCTCCCTGGATCAATACTCCCTCTCTAATTATGCAGGATAACCCTAAATGCTCTTTTTTTTCAAACATATATTGTGTTATGTTATTACTGAATCTGCTGTCACCACCTCCTTTGGTAGAGAATTCCACAGATTAACCACCCTTACTGTGAAGAAATCTTTTCTTTCTTTAAGGTGAAATATTGTTTCTTCTAACCTCAAAGGATGTCCTCTTGTCAGTTGAAAACCTCTTGGCACAAAAAGCTCCCCTGACAAATCTTTATATTGACCCTGGATGTATTTATATAAGGTTATCATACCTCCTCTTAGACGCCTTTTTTCTAGAGAAAATAAGTGTAATTTGGTTAGTCTTTCTTCATAACTTAGCCCCTCCATTCCCCTTATTAGTTTTGTTGACCTTCAATGCACTTTGTCCAGCTCTAAAATGTCCTTTTTGTGAAGTGGTGCCCAAAATTGTACTCCATATTCCAAATATCAGCACTCGAGAACCTAAATTGAATAAATGATGCGACCCTCTCATCTCACACCTAATGTTATATACGTGGAACCAACGCCAGTGCAAACCCTTTTTTATATATAGTATATAGAGTATATAACAGACCGCTCTAAAGGACCTCGCTAGATTATGCTAAAGAAGTGCCCATTTGTGCAATGACAGCTAACTGACTCATATACAATTTGAATTATAATGACAATAAAAGTTTTAAGGTTGAAAGATAATATGCAGACTCATTTGTAAGAAGGCACCAGAATAAGAGATTCTTCTGGAGCTTCCTCCTTTTTTCCTGTTTTTCTTCACAGCTGCCATGTTATACAGCTCTGACCTCTAACCATACGCACATGGGAGGAACTTCAGACTACCAGTGTCTCATGCTGTTCAGATAAGCACTGCTTGTCTAGCAGCATGAGACTGCTGGCATGGCTTTACGTCACAGATGTGCAACAAGTCAGCTTTCATGAGGAACAACATGAAGAATGAGGTAGACTCTTTACTTTAGCTGTAATCCTGAGTGTGGCTCTGGGTTCATGTATATTACCTAAAGCGGCAACCCCTAGCCACGCTCAGGATCACACACTTTCCTCCTCCGACACCGAGCATAGCGACGCAGTGGGGCCGAGCAAGGCGTTCTGGCTGCGTCAGCACCCCCGGGTGTACTGCTTTAACACTCGGGGACACTGACACGGCCAGACCACCAGGGTGCTTAAGAAGTGCTTATAAGCTCTGTTTTTACAGCCCAAGTTTAAACAAATAGTCCCTGCTTGGCTCTGCCCTCTGCAGCTTACGAAGACACAGACTCAAGTGTACTTGCAGTGCAATGTCTCATACTAACCAATCAGTGACCATCTTTCAGCAACATTCTTCAACCTGCTCCTGAGACGTGGTCCCTGATTGGCCAGGACACAATACTGCACACCCATATGCTGCAATGGGCAGACCCATACAGGGACTATTTGTTTGATCTTAGGCAGCAAAAACACAGCTTATAAGCACTTCTTAATACAATTAAGTATGTAAATGTAAATAGATACACAGGGATATTATAGACCTTCCATGATTTTCTCAATGATTTTTTTGTAATGTGCATCGCTGAAACAAAAAGTTAATTATGTTGTTTTAACAGAGCTAAGCAGATGTCAGATACATAATACAGGAGCCTCATGCTGTGGATACAGTACCTTATAAATAATCCTACAACCTGCAGAGAACATTGTGTTCTCCGGCTTTACCATAGTGTAAACTCCACTTAATACAACTGATCACACGCGGCCTGCACAATGTACGGCAGGCTGGAAGGGTTTATAGGGCGACTATTACACACACAGGCCGGTATAATTGTTTTATACGGTCACATAAGTACAACAATCTCGTTATTATAATACTAACATTTATCTAAGGACCACAGTAGTCTCGATTTTTATACTATCCTTTGACAAACTAAACTTGCCAACTGAGCAAAGTGATTTTAGAAAGCAAACAGCGCAATTTTACATTATTGCATGTTCCATTTTCATTTCTCAGCTGATTCTTTCTGCAAACTAATGAGATTTCCATTAGTCATGTTGAAATCAATGGCAGTTTTAGTTGCCACATTTGCATTGTGCCATCAAGTGTCCTCCTACTTCAATAAGAACATTAACATGGTAGATCCCATTTCAATACAATTGTATATACAATGTATTATTTTTGGTTTTTAGATTCTAAACCATTTTGTCTGTTTTCTACAAAGAAGGTTTCGGGCCTATGGTAGCGCAGCACAAGGCAGCATCTGCTAGATGGCGCTGCCGATATTCCGGTGCCATATCATAGAGTCAAGGCTTAGATAAACTGTTAGGGATAGGGTGAGGCTTGGGGTTAGTTCAAGGGTTAGGGTTAGTTCAAGGGTTAGGCTAACATTATAAGCTTTCTATCTAGCGCACTGCAGCGGTGGATCTGTCCCGACACCATAACAGGATAGATCCAAGATTTCAAGTGGACACTTACACAGAAACATTACTGCACATACACATTTATGCGCATATACAAACATATATCAATGAACTGCATCGTCATGCCCCCTAAAAATGTACCGCCCTAGGCCTGGGCCTCATGGACCTTGGCAGCAACACACCCCTGACTAATTACACCTGTTTGCTCACAAGCTTAAAATCATTACAAGACTAAACTCATATGTCGTTCTAGTGTTGATTTGGGAGCAGAGTTTTATATGGCCTTGTAAAACCGGCAGCAGCTGAGACGATAGATCGGCGGCACTGGCAGGGGAAATATTAATGGGGGAAGTCAGCGTTTCACTGCAATTCACTTCTCAACAGGAGCTTACTCAGTGTGTTTAACAAGGGAAACCATTTATTTTCATTAGTTCCTTTAAACTGTCAGCAGCATCAACCTAGGCCCCGACAAAATTGCTTCTGAGGTACACTGGGTGCAGCCATCTTGAAATATGCTATTCTGCTCTCATAGCAACACACTGTAGCCATCCGGGCAAACACAGCATGATCTATCTGCCATGACTAGGTACTGGCACCAATATAAGTCAATTTGCACAATGAAAAGCAGTTGTTTTCCTTGGCATGTTTACAAATTGTATTCATTTTAATTCCTTACCACTCGGGGGTTGGTCCGCTACTGAAGCAGTCTATATCTTCCCTCTCACTCTTTAAATTGTCTTTTTTAGCAGAGGTCATGAAATCAGGATAAGGGGTCACAGTCAGGGGTGTAGGAGCCAGAATAATTCTGGGGGGGGATACACAGCCCGTAAAATAGCTTATATATACATATAGTATCTCACAAAAGTCAGAACACCCCTTACATTTGTGTAAATATATTATTCTATATTTTCATGTGACGACACTGAAGACATGCCCCTCTGCTACAATGTGAAGTAGTAAGTGTACGACCTGTATAACAGTGTAAATGTTATGTCCCCTCAAAATAACTCAACACACAGCCATTAATGTCTAAACAGCTGGCAACAAAAGTGAGTACACCCCTAAGTGGAAATGTCCAGATTGGGCCCAAAGTGACAATATGTTGAGTGGCCACCATTATTTTCCAGCACAGCCTTAACCCTCATGGGCATGGAGTTCACCAGAGCTTCACAGGTTGCCACTGGAGTCCTCTTCCACTCCTCCATGATGACATCACAGAGCTGGTGGATGTTAGAGACCTTGCACTCTCCCACCTTCCATTTGAGGATGCCCTACAGATGCTCAATAGGGTTTAGGTCTGGTGATATGCTTGGCCAGTCCATCACCTTTACCTTCAGCTTCTTTAGCAAGGCAGTGGTCGTCTTGGAGGTGTGTATGGGGTCGTTATGTAGGAATACTCCCCTGCGGCCCAGTCTACAAATGGAAGGGATCATGCTCTGCTTTAGTATGTCACCGTACATGTTGGTATTCATGGTTCTCTCATTGAACTGTAACTCCCCAGTGCCGGCAGCACTCATGCAGGCCCAGACCATGACACTCCCACCACTATGCAAACATAGGAAAAATCTGGGGGGGGGGGGGGGGGGGGGGTTTGCCCCCCACCCCACCCCCAGTTCCTACACCCATGGTCACAGTTATAATATAGGTAATAGCAATTATGTTTTTCTAAAAAATTACTCCTGTAAAATAACATTGAAGTTGCCATTATGAGCTGTCAGTGAGCCTTCCTGATTCAACCACAAAATGTATAAGAGATCATTGCATTTAGTTATTACTAAGCCCTTCTTTGTTTTTGGTGCAGTTGCCTGGGTCTAGGAAGGACTAGATTTTTTATAAAGCCAACTGTGCTCTGAAAACAAGGACCCAGAGGCATATCAGTAATTAAATGAAATGGTATCTCATTAACAAAGATACATATCTTGTTTTGTGGATGGGTCAGATAGACTGTCTGATAGCTTTAATATTATTTCAATGTAGGACATGTTTTATCTTATAACAATCAATTGATATTACCTATAGCTTTAAATTATACCATGTTTAGAACCTCCACTGCGTCACTTTAAGCTGCTTGTTAAAGGGACCTCCCATGTTCCTTTAACTTGCTACAAACAATAGATCATACTTGTCTATAGTACTAATGAAAATCCAGTGCCTTCAGTAAAATCTTATGAGTATTGAGAAAGCATGTCTAAATATATCTTCTTTTAGTAAGTCATGGGATATACATAATGATGTCATGGGGCTTGACCTAATCGCTGATGGATGTTAATGTGTAAGACAGAGGTACAAGCAGGGGTAGGGTAACCATACTATATAAATGAGATGAGCAGAAAATTCATGACAGGTACATATGCACTTAGATATTTCAGGAATATATGTTTTATTAATACTTTATTAATAGTGGATACAATAACTTGGTATGAATATACTACTGGAAAAAATACAGCCACAAATAGGAAAACATTTGCAGTAAAATGGAAGCTGCCACTTTAAGTTTTATTTTTGTCACTGACACTTAGCATGCTGAGCTGATAAAACATCCAAGAGCCAAACATGCTGTAACAGAGTTCTAAGCTGTTACAGTTACATTCATTTTTCTGTCTTCTTCAGAAGCTCGTATCGCCTAATATATAGAGATCGTGTAACAATATAGGTGCTGAAACGTCTACTGTATATATATTTATATACTTCTAATATATTTAAAAATTCAGTAAACTATCTTATAATACAAAACAGGGAACTGAGGAGGGACAGGGTGACTGAGAAAGGGCAGGGGGGACTGAGGAGGAGCAAGGGGACTGAAGAAGAACAGGGTGGGACTGATGAGCGGGACTGAGGAGGGAGGGGGCTGAGGAGGGACAGGGAGAACTGAGGAAGTACAGGGGGCTGATGAAGGACTGAGGGACTAAGGAGAGCCAGGGGACTGCCGGGGGCTGAGGATGGACAGGGGAGACTGAGGAGAGACAGGGGAGACAGAGAAGGGACAGGAGGACTGAGGAGGGGAAAGGAGGACTGAGGAGGGGACAGGGGAACTGAGGAGGGACAGGGGGACTGAGGAGGGACAGGGGGACTGAGGAGGGACAGGGGGACTGAGGAGGGACAGGGGGACTGAGGAGGGACAGGGGGCTGAGGAGGGACAGGGGGCTGAGGAGGGACAGGGGGACTGAGGAGGGACAGGGGGACTGAGGAGGGACAGGGGGCTGAGGAGGGACAGGGGAACTGAGGAGGGACAGGGGAATGAGGAGGGACAGGGGGCTGAGGAGGTGACAGGGGGCTGAGGAGGTGACAGGGGAACTGAGGAGGGACAGGGGGACTGAGGAGGGACAGGGGGCTGAGGAGGGACAGGGGAACTGAGGAGGGACAGGGGGACTGAGGAGGGACAGGGGGACTGAGGAGGGACAGGAGGACTGAGGAGGGGAAAGGAGGACTGAGGAGGGGACAGGGGAACTGAGGAGGGACAGGGGGACTGAGGAGGGACAGGGGGACTGAGGAGGGACAGGGGGACTGAGGAGGGACAGGGGGACTGAGGAGGGACAGGGGGCTGAGGAGGGACAGGGGGCTGAGGAGGGACAGGGGGACTGAGGAGGGACAGGGGGACTGAGGAGGGACAGGGGGCTGAGGAGGGACAGGGGAACTGAGGAGGGACAGGGGAATGAGGAGGGACAGGGGGCTGAGGAGGTGACAGGGGGCTGAGGAGGTGACAGGGGAACTGAGGAGGGACAGGGGGACTGAGGAGGGACAGGGGGCTGAGGAGGGACAGGGGAACTGAGGAGGGACAGGGGGACTGAGGAGGGACAGGGGGACTGAGGAGGTACAGGGGGACTGAGGAGGGACAGGGGGCAGAGGAGGGACAGGGGGCTGAGGAGGGGACAGGGGAACTGAGGATGGACAGGGGGACTGAGGAGGGACAGGGGAACTGAGGAGGGACAGGGGGCTGAGGAGGGACAGGGGGCTGAGGAGGGACAGGGGGACTGAGGAGGGACAGGGGACTGCCGGGGGCTGAGGATGGACAGGGGAGACTGAGGAGAGACAGGGGAGACAGAGAAGGGACAGGAGGACTGAGGAGGGGAAAGGAGGACTGAGGAGGGGAAAGGAGGACTGAGGAGGGGACAGGGGAACTGAGGAGGGGACAGGGGGACTGAGGAGGGGACAGGGGGACTGAGGAGGGACAGGGGGACTGAGGAGGGACAGGGGGCTTAGGAGGGACAGGGGGCTGAGGAGGGACAGGGGGACTGAGGAGGGACAGGGGGACTGAGGAGGGACAGGGGGACTGAGGAGGGACAGGGGAACTGAGGAGGGACAGGGGGACTGAGGAGGGACAGGGGGCTGAGGAGGGACAGGGGGCTGAGGAGGGACAGGGGGCTGAGGAGGGACAAGGGACTGAGGAGGGACAGGGGAACTGAGGAGGTACAAGGAGACCAAGGAAGTACGGAGGAGAAACAGGGGGGACTGAGGAGAGACAAGGAAGACTGAGGAAGTACAGGGGGCTGAGGTAGAACTGAGGAGGGACAGGGGGACTGAGGAGGGACAGGGGAGACTGAGGAAAAACAGGGGAGACTGAGGAAAAACAGGGGAGACTGGGGGAAGACAGGGGAGACTAAGGAAAGACAGGGGGGCTGAGGAGGGACAGGTGGAAATGAGGAGGGACAGGGGGGCTGATGATGGGCAGTGGGACTGAGGAGAAACATGGGGACTGAGGAGAAACATGGGGACTGAGGAGAAACATGGGGACTGAGGAGAGACAGGGGGATTGAGGAGGGACAGGGGGATTAAGGAGGGACAGGGGGATTAAGGAGGGACAGGGTGACAAAGTAGGGACAGGGGGACTGAGTAGGGACTGGGGAGGGACAGGGGGGCTGAGAAGAGATGGGGGAACTGAGGAGAGACAGGGGGACTGAGGAGGGACCGAGGGACTGAGGAGGGACAGGGGGAATGAGGAGAGACAGGGGGACTGAGGAGGGACAGGGGGGACTGAGGGACTGATGAGGGACAGGGGGACTGAGGAGGGACAGGGGGGACTGGGGGACTGATGAGGGACAGGGGGACTGATGAGGGACAGGGGGGCTGATGATGGGCAGTGGGACTGAGGAGAAACATGGGGACTGAGGAGAAACATGGGGACTGAGGAGAAACATGGGGACTGAGGAGAAACATGGGGACTGAGGAGAGACAGGGGGATTGAGGAGGGACAGGGGGACTAAGGAGGGACAGGGGGACTAAGGAGGGACAGGGGGGGCTAAGGAGGGACATGGGGACTGAGAAGGGACCGAGGGACTGAGGAGAGACAGGGGGACTGAGGAGGGACCGAGGAGAGACAGGGGGACTGAGGAGAGACAGGGGGACTGAGGAGAGACAGGGGGACTGAGGAGAGACATGGGGACTGAGGAGAGACATGGGGACTGATTGTCATTTATCTATGACAGGTGATTACTCCAGTCTCATATAATAGTAACTTGTGTTACTTTAAGGCAGATGAGCACAGTTCATACAGAAGTTTTGGCTTATTTGGATTGTAAGTAGCTGATCTTCCTGTTCTTAGCTGGCAGGAAACATTATTAAACTGTAAGCTGGAAGAATAAAGTCAGGCTACTGAACTCAAGGTACTCGCTGCCTCTGATACTGCACACAAAGTATATTAATATTTGCAAACTGAGACGCTAAAGTCCAAGGATTTCTATTCTCAAATTTATTTCTAAGGATGCATTGTTTACAGTCAAAGGGAGATAAAGGAGGTTTGATTTCTTTAATACATCCTCTCTTGCAGAAGCTGAACGAATAAACCGGCTCAGTAATATCTCAGGGAGGAAATGAACAATGCCAGCCTTAAAGGGAAATGGAAATATATTTTGTTCTTTGTTGCAAAAGATAGAGGGTATTTGATAATGTGCCGCAGTGTATTTCTTTTCTCAAAGATCTCAGAGCACAAAAACATATTTAGAAGTTTAATTGCCATTGGGGGCTTGCCTTGTACCAGCCAATGAGATCTACAGACTAAAATATGTTATCTGCATTTCATGTTAGTTTCAGATAAGCTTAAACTTAATATTTTTCCCATGCAAAAATAACTTTTGTAATGTTTAAAATACAATATTTTAAATGGTTAAACAAAACCTGTTGTGTTCCATGTCCCTTTAAAGGGAATGTATCATTGGTGTTAATTATGCAAATTGTATTATGCCATTGAAATGCACAGCTTAAACTTTTAATATAGTTAAATATCAAACAAACTATCAACATTAGAAGCTGCATAAGTCACAAAGATAAAAGTATTTTACATTTTATCTTAAATTTAGCTAGCTCTGCTTATGTCATGGGAACGGCAAGTCTGGTAGTAGCCTGGGGGCTTCCTGCTGATGCTTACTCTTCTATTTAGTTCTACTGTCAAGTGGCTATTTACAGTGTCATTCTAGCAAAAGAACTGAATAGAGATCTTAAGTGAATACAAATATCTTTCAGGGTTTACAGGAGTAAAAAAATTGGATTGGTTCAAACTTTGTATAAACATTGTTACAATTAAATTACTGTATTTACGCAAATCTAATGTTCACCGTTTTCATAGAAAATAGGGTCCCAAATTTGGGGTGTGCATTAGATTCGATGGAGCACTAGATTCTATGGCAAAAAGGAAATCACAGGATATACAGCGACATAGGGCTTCCCGGCTTTCTAGAGTGGATGTCCACCGGAGGAAGAGCTACAGCACAGTGGCACACAGAACCTGGCACCCAGAGAGCCCCAGCACAGTGGTACACAGGGCCTGGCACCAAGAGAGCCCCAGCACAGTGGCACACAGAGCCTGGCACCAAGAGAGCCCCAGCACAGTGGCACACAGGGCATGGCACCCAGAGAGCCCCAGCACAGTGGCACACAGGGCCTGGCACCAAGAGAGCCCCAGCACAGTGGCACACAGAGCCTGGCACCAAGAGAGCCCCAGCACAGTGGCACACAGAGCCCGGCACCCAGAGAGCCCCAGCACAGTGGCCCATAGACCCCGGCACACAGAGAGCCCCATTACAGTGGCACACAGAGCCTGGCACCCAGAGAGCCCCAGCATAGTGGCACACAGAGCCTGGCACCCAGTGAACCCCAGCACAGTGGCACACAGGGCCTGGCACCAAGAGAGCCCCAGCACAGTGGCACACAGAGCCTGGCACCAAGAGAGCCCCAGCACAGTGGCACACAGAGCCCGGCACCCAGAGAGCCCCAGCACAGTGGCACACAGGGCTTGGCACCAAGAGAGCCCCAGCACAGTGGCACACAGAGCCTGGCACCAAGAGAGCCCCAGCACAGTGGCACACAGAGCCTGGCACCCAGAGAGCCCCAGCACAGTGGCCCATAGACCCCGGCACACAGAGAGCCCCATTACAGTGGCACACAGAGCCTGGCACCCAGAGAGCCCCAGCATAGTGGCACACAGAGCCTGGCACCCAGTGAACCCCAGCACAGTGGCACACAGGGCCTGGCAACAAAAGAGCCCCAGCACAGTGGCACACAGAGCCTGGCACCAAGAGAGCCCCAGCACAGTGGCACACAGAGCCCGGCACCCAGAGAGCCCCAGCACAGTGGCCCATAGACCCCGGCACACAGAGAGCCCCATTACAGTGGCACACAGAGCCTGGCACCCAGAGAGCCCCAGCATAGTGGCACACAGAGCCTGGCACCCAGCAAACCCCAGCACAGTGGCACACAGAGCCTGGCACCCAGAGAGCTCCAGCACACTGGCACACAGAGCATGGCACCTAGAGAGAGCCCCATTACAGTGGCACACAGAGCCTGGCACCCAGAGAGTCCCAGTCTAGTGGCACACAGAGCCTGGCACCCAGAGAGCCCCAGTACAGTGGCACAAAAAGCCTGGCACCCAGAGAGCCCCAGCACAGTGCCACACAGAGCCTGGCACCTAGAGAGCCCCCGCACCGTGGCACACAGAGCCTGGCACCCAGAGAGCCCCAGCACAGTGGCACACAGAGCATGGCACCCAGAGAGCCGCAGAACAGTGGCACACAGAGCATGGCACCCAGAGAGCCCCAGAGCACAGTGGCACACAGAGCCTGGCACCCAGAGAGCCCCAGCACTGTGGCACACAGAGCCTGGCACCTAGAGAGCCCCCGCACCGTGGCACACAGAGCCTGGCACCCAGAGAGCCCCAGCACAGTGGCACACAGAGCCTGGCACCTAGAGAGCCCCCGCACCGTGGCACACAGAGCCTGGCACCCAGAGAGCCCCAGCACAGTGGCACACAGAGCATGGCACCCAGAGAGCCGCAGAACAGTGGCACACAGAGCATGGCACCCAGAGAGCCCCAGAGCACAGTGGCACACAGAGCCTGGCACCCAGAGAGCCCCAGCACTGTGGCACACAGAGCCTGGCACCCAGAGAGCCCCAGTAGAAATTTGGGGTTTGCATTAGATTCGATGACACACAAGATTCTATGGCAAAAAGTAAATCACAGGACATACCGCGACACCATCATCTCTGGCTTCCCGGCTTTCTAGAGTGGGTGACCACCGGAGGAAGTGGCACCCAGAGAGCTACAGCACAGTGGCACACAGAGCCTGGCACCCAGAGAGCCCCAGCATAGTGGCATACAGGGCCTGGCACCAAGAGAGCCCCAACACAGTGGCACACAGAGCCTGGCACCCAGAGAGCCTTAGCACAGTGGCCCATAGACCCTGGCACCCAGAGAGCCCCATTACAGTGGCACACTGACCCTGGCACCCAGAGAGCCCCAACATAGTGGCACACAGAGCCTGTCACCCAGAGAACCCAAGCACAGTGGCACACAGAGCCTGGCACGCAGAGAGCTCCAGCACACTGGCACACAGAGCATGGCACCTAGAGAGAGACCCATTACAGTGGCACACAGAGCCTGGCACCCAGAGAGCCCCAGTACAGTGGCATGCAGAGCAAGGCACCCAGAGAGCCCCAGCGCAGTGGCACACAGAGCCTGGCACCCGGAGAGCCCCAGCAAAGTGGCACACAAAGCCTGGCACCCAGAGAGCCCCAGCACTGTGGCACACAGAGCCGGGCACCCAGAGAGCCCCAGCACAGTGACACACAGAACCTGACACCCAGAGAGCCCCAGCACAGTGGCACACAGAGCATGACAACCAGAGAGCTACAGCACAGTGGCACACAGAGCCCGGCACCCAGAGAGCCCCAGCACAGTGGCACACAGGGCCTGGCACCCAGAGAGCCCCAGCACAGTGGCACACAGAGCCTGGCACCCAGAGAGCCCCAGCACAGTGGCACACAGAGCCTGGCACCGAGTGAGCCCTACCACAGTGGCGCTCAGAGCCTGGCACCCAGAGAGTCCAAGCACAGTGGCACACAGAGCCTGGCACCCAGAGAGCCCCAGCACAGTGGCACACAGAGCCTGGCACCCAGAGAGCCCTAGCACTGTGGCACACAGAGCATGTCACCCAGAGAGCCCCAGCACAGTGGCACACAGAGCCTGGCACCCAGAGAGCCCCAGCACAGTGGCACACAGAGCCTGGCACCCAGAGAGCCCCAGCACAGTGGCACACAGAGCATGACACCCAGAGAGCCCCAGCACAGTGGCACACAAAGCCTGGCACCCGAGAGCCCCAGCACAGTGGCACGCAGAGCCAGGCACCCAGAGAGCCCCAGCACAGTGGCACACAGAGCATGGCACCCAGAGAGCCCCAGCACAGTGGCACACAGAGCATGGCACCCAGAGAGCCCTAGCACAGTAGCACCCAGAGAGCTCCAGCTCAGTGGCGCTCAGAGCCTGGCACCCAGAGAGCCCAAGCACAGTGGCACACAGAGCCTGGCACCCAGAGAGCCCAAGCACAGTGGCACACAGAGCCTGGCACCCAGAGAGCCTTAGCACAGTGGCCCATAGACCCTGGCACCCAGAGAGCCCCATTACAGTGGCACACTGACCCTGGCACCCAGAGAGCCCCAGCACAGTGGCACACAGAGCCTGGCACCCAGAGAGCCTTAGCACAGTGGCCCATAGACCCTGGCACCCAGAGAGCCCCATTACAGTGGCACACTGACCCTGGCACCCAGAGAGCCCCAGCACAGTGGCATAAGTTGGTAACATAAACTCACTGTTCGGTACTTCTTGTACAAATGACAAATGAGCATTACATTCGCCAGCAAAAACATTTTTTTGATTCATGGGTTTCAAATTTGGGGTGCTCATTATATTCGATGGCGCAATAGATTCACGTAAATACAGAAATCTCTTTATTAGCGCACATTGTAAATATGACCTTTCGGTCAGTGGTCCTCACTTCCCCTCAAAGATGTTGTTCTATTTAGTTTGTTGTTTCTAAATACTTTTATAAATCTAATTGTTATCTATAGTAAGGGACACATGGAATGTTTCTGCATTTCACTAGGGACTTAATGTACCTATATATATATATATATATATATATATTTACTTTTATGTACTTTATTTATTACAAAGTGCTTATATGCTCTGTTTTTCTGCCTACACTCATACAATTATACCAGTTGGCGTTTGCCCTCAGTAGCTCATGCAGCTTATGTATACACAGACTGTTTTTAAAATTAGCCTGTCAGTGTCCTCTCTCAAGGAGCTTGCTGTAAAATATTGCCACTGATTGGCTACTATGAGGCACTGTATACTGTACTTAAAAGTGCATGGACATTATATCATCTTTTCCCTTAAAAAGATTGAAAAGAAAAGTACACCAAAGGGGAGAAACGAGATACTAATTATTTAAAACCAATCGTAGGCAGAGATACAACGCTTATATGCACGTCTTAATACAATAAGTACCCAAAAGTAAATATATATAAATTATATTCCTAGTAAAAGTCCAAGCCCTTATCTTACAAAATAATTCCAGTTCGGTCACTGCAGGCTCTAATTACAGGATTCATTTAGGTTATTTATAGAGTAACAGAATATGTCTGATTTTGCAGTAAAGCAGAAACTGAACCTCTACCAAAGCAGCCTGAAGCTTCATAATGAAGTTAAGTGTTCGGACTTCATTCTTTTGACCCTTCTCACCTTTGCATTTTCAACATTGTAGCAGTGCTCAGCAGTAATCCAGTGTAAAGCCTTTCTTGCTCAGCAGTTATCCAGTGCACATATTTCATGGGCAGGATTTCCCAGAAATAGTTATTGCACTGTACTCTGGGAAACTGGGCAGGGACATGCAAATGAGTCATCAGTGTGTAAGACTGACAAGACCTACCCTTCCAAAAGCTTATTTAAACAAAAAAAGAACAGTTTAAACATCCACGGCACAAATATATAAATAAATATATATATTGTTTGTTTGTTTTTTTAAACTAAATAGAAGAGCAAGCACCAGTAATATTACATCAAGCTACACATAAATAAAAGCCTGAATCTACTACATATCAGATGTTTTTCTATGTTCTTTGCTTTCCTATGTTTTGTTAAAAAGTTTTAAAAAAATGAAGATTTTCCAAACTAGAGTAACTTTAAATCTGGAATGCAGCTTTGTCATGGTGATGGGGCTTGTGTACCCAATGAAGCTGTGAGCTATACCATGTAGGGCAGATTATAGCAAATACTTCAGATAAATTGAGGAGAAGAAACTGGCAACCCACTCCAGTATATTTACCATAAAAGCCATATGGATTAGCACAATCAGACACATGATGTGCCTGGAGTCCATACGGTCACTGAGAGTCGGACACGACTAAAGGACTAAACACACTGTTGTTAGTTTTTTTATGTATTTAAAACAAATGTAAAGTTTTTCCTTACAATACTCACACAAATTAACATATCACATTCTCATTTGCTTATATCGGCACACAATAGGACAGATGATTTTATCACCGCCATATGCAAACACTAACGCATACGTGCCCAGCTGATATTGTATACCTTCAGTATATGACACTATGGATTCCCACACTATAAGGACCATACTGTTCTTTTGTATTCAGTCAAGGTTTCTGCTATTTTGTTACCACGCAAACAATACTCAGATATGATTTTATCTGCAACAATGTATCTGACCATTCACATCGTTAGCTATCCGGCCTCGTCAATGTCAGAGAACATCATCTTACTGAGAACAGGATAGAATAATAGGCCAAGTATGGAGCTCACAGGGATCTCTGGCACTTACAAGGTTCCTTGCTATCAGCCAGTTTTGCAGCAGGAATGCAAGATATTTAAGGCATGAGACTTTTTTTGTCTGCCCAGCCGACCTGCCCCTCCAATACCAAGTGATCCTAAAAGTAGAACAGACTGAATGTTCATGTGCTGCACTGAGGAATCTGGCTGGACTATCAATGCTGTGTTTCTGCCTAAAGCCATGAGGCCCAGGCCTAGGGCAGCTCAGTGCTTGTGCTATAGAATAGTGTGGGTACATGCATACAAAAAGAGGCCTTTTGTTTTCTATCTGCCATCAACATTTATATTTCTACTAGTAACTTGCCCGTCATAAATGTCAGTTACATATGTTATGTTGTCTCTGAGTGCTGTCTCTCTCTGTGCGCCCTCTCAGTGCATTGTATCTCTCTCTGAGTGCTGTCTCTCTCTGTGCGCCCTCTCAGTGCACTGTATCTCTCTCTGAGTGCTGTCTCTCTCTGTGCGCCCTCTCAGTGCATTGTATCTCTCTCTGAGCGCTGTCTCTCTCTGTGCGCCCTCTCAGTGCATTGTATCTCTCTCTGAGCGCTGTCTCTCTCTGTGCGCCCTCTCAGTGCATTGTATCTCTCTCTGAGTGCTGTCTCTCTCTGTGCCCCCTCTCAGTGCATTGTATATCTGTCTGTGCGCTGTCTCTCTCACAGTGTGTCCTGTCTGCACTCTGTGGGTGTTCCCTCTCCTCTCTCTTTCTCACCTCCTCTTTCTCTGTCTCCCTCTCTAGCTCCCTCCCTCTCTCACTCTTCCTCCCTCCCTCTCACCCCTCCCTCTCTTCGTCGCTGTCAGCCTCCCCTCTCCCCCTCCCTCCGCTTTCTCTCTCCCCCTCCCTCTCTCCCTCCACTTCCTCTCTCCAGCTCCCTCTCTCCCTCCGCTTCCCCTCTCCCCCTCTCTCACTCCCTCCGCTTCCTCTCTCCCCCTCCCTCTCTCTCTCCTTCTCTGATTCCTCTCTCTCCCTCCCTCTCTCCCTCCCCTCTCTCCTCCACTTCTTCTCTCCCCCTCACTCCGCTTCCTCTCTCCACCTCTCTCCCTCCGCTTCCTCTCTCCCTCCCTCCACTTCCTCTCTCCCTCTCCTTCTCTCTTCCTCTCTCCCCCTCCCTTCATCTCATTCCCCCACCCCATGCAGGGCCGCTGCTCGGCACATACGCAGTTGCGCAATATCCCCCTAGTGCACCGGCAAGCAGCATGTGAGTAACGCCTGTGCAGTACGCATTGCTCACTATTATAGTGAATGAACCTGTTCCCCATAATGAGAGACACCTCCAGCTCATCCTACAGCCCATCCCTACACATAAACACTGTCAATAATAAAAAGAAGGGTTAAATAACACATGCTCGCACTGACTACTCCAGACCCGCTATTTACAGATTAAAGGTTCATTTTAATATTACATAAAGCTCCCAGCATGCACAGAGTTGGCCCAGGCAGTCGCACATGTGTCTATAATTCATCTAGATAATGCTCCATGTATTGGGCCTTGGCTTTGAACGCCTCGGCGCAGCCTGATTTATAAGCCCGTGGGTCTAATCAAAGACCACATTAGAAACATTAATGAGACTGAAAGGTAAATATATTGTAAGCTACAAAGTTTAACTGCTACTTACTAACTGCGGTGGGGCCAGCCGGCCAGAGGAGGTGATCTAGTGGCCAAGATTCAGTTATAGAGAGACATAGTCATTAAAGGGCCGGGAAAACGTGTTTTATACGTCGCAAAAGACTCCATCATGGAAAATAAATGATATTAACTGAAGAAAATGACCACTAAAACAGCAAACAGGCAGATAAAAAGACAAATGTATGGTCTGCCTTTTTGCCGTGAGTTAGGATAAAGTGTAAACAAGGACCGTGTTAATTCTGTCATCTTATCTGATTTCCATTTAAAATGTAACATCACCTTTAAAAGGAACGCTCAAGTATAATATGGCAGACATGGGCCCGCATTCAATTGTAAGCCCGTAATTACCTTCATACATGCCGCATGTCTGCGGGTTAGAAACTTGTTACAATTCCAGCTATATTCAATTGATGCAAGCCCGCAATTACAGGCTAAAGCCTAAACCCGTAAACCATGAACCCGTACGTAGCATTTCAGGGAATGATCACGATCAATTAAGCAAGCCCGTAAGTTACAAATTAGAAAGAGCCAATAGTAAATGAGACCATAGTCATGACGTCAGCAAAACATGGAGTTTAGACTACAATTAATTAGTGTTTATAATTGGATTTGCAATCCAGAACAGTAGAAATCAATAAAAATTAATAAAGGAACTGTTCTAGTCAAGGCGGGTTCCATGGTTTCTATTAACTCCTTGATTCCTGGGATCAATATAACAGGGAAATAAAAATAAAAAAATGTATTGCAGATTTCTGAGCTTCAGACTGTTGTGCAATTAATTCTAATGTCTTTCATTGCTTTCCCAGTATTTTAAAGTACAGTAATGTGTATTTATTTGCTTTTGCAGTGTTACGAACAGGTGTTTAACCCACTTGCAGGTTGTATATAATTTTTGATACGTTTGCCATTTACAGGTTTGAAGGCAATCATGGGCTTGTTGAATTGTTGCAGTTGAATATCGATTTTGTGTCTTTAGCGATTTGTAACATTTACGGGCTTGAAACATAAAAGAAGGAAATAGAACGGAGTTACCTTTTTTACAAACGCCGGGATTTTGAGCCTGTAACTCACAAATGGAACGCAAGTAGCAAAATGTAGCCAATTGAATATCAGTAACATTTACAGGCTCCATTACGGGCTCCATTAATTACAATTGAATGGGGGTTATGTGGTCTACATTCCTAAAAGGATTAGATGCATCAGAAAGAGATAAGATCTCTATTCAGCTTTTACAGAAAGACTGCTACTTTGAATTGCTACTTGACAATATAATTAAACAGAAGTACAACTCCAAGTAGGATAGACTCATCAGGAATCCAGGATAAATCTCATGACAAAATCATGGTCTCCTAAATGTACGTTGTATTTTTTATAAACAATGGCTAACAAAGTATTTCCAGTATTTAAAGTCAGAACTCCCAAATAATTAAACAGCTGTTCAGTCATGACCGACTCTCTGTGACCCTATGGACCACAGCATGCCAGGCGCAATTGTTATGTCTCTGGTTGTGATCATCTATAAGGTTTTCTTGGAGTGGGTTGCCAATTCCTTCTCCAGGGGAATGCAAAGTGTCCGGCCTCTCTGCTATGACCTGCCCATCTTCGTTGACCCTACATGGTACAGCTCACAGCTTCATTGAGTTACACGAGCCCCTTCTCCAAGACAAGTTAGCGATCCAGATGGGGAATTAAACCGATAACTTCAATGGCTTCTACAGAAACAACATAAGTAACGTGACAGGAGAGTATGGAAGTTTAAATTAAACATCTTTTAATTAAAACAACTTTTGAACTTTTTAAAAGATCCTCTTAAATGCAAAAAAAAACACGTGTTCCATATCCCTTTAATCGTATAATATCCACAGTAAGAGAAATTGTCTGAGTTCAGTTTATTCAGAGTACACAGATTCAGGGTCTTGAACCAATTTGAACAAGTTCCTTGGGAATCCTGGGAAACTATAGCTTACATAAATACAATTCCCTTAAGAAGTCTTCCAAGATGTTAATGGATTCTGGTTTTGTTCCACAATGTAGGCTTTCCCTGCAGAATGGCTGTAGTATGCTTCCTGCCAAGTGAATGAGATGCATTAGGACCCTGGGTGCGTCTTACACTGGTGCACCCCATTTGTTGTTGTTCAGTCCTACAGTCGTGTCCGACTCTCGATGACCATATGGCCTGCATCACACCAGGCACAACTTGCGTGGTTTGTGCTCATCCACATGAAAAAGATACTGGAGTGGGTTGCCAGTTCCTTCACCAGTGGACTGTGATTTGTCTGGCATCTCTGCTATGACCTGCCCTACATTGTATAGCTCACAGCTTCACCGAGGTACACAAGCCCCTTCACCACGACAAGATAGTGATCCAGAAGGGGGGTGCACCCAATAATCTAGGCCAAATCACATCAGACAAGTAAGACGTCTGAGCTACAACTTAATATACAAGGCCGTTTATGGCTGTGAGGAACCTTGAAATCCAGCCAAAAACATGTGATTGCAGTCAGGAGTTACAGGTTATGGGCTCGGAGCAATAATTCATCAAAACACATTTGAGAAAAACACTTCAATCGCCAAACACCCGCTAAAGGCCCCAAAAAAGTGTTATTTTTGATATGGCACCATCAAAGCGCCACTGTACTACCCCAGCAAGAGAAACTAGTTATTTTATTTATGCATCGATCATTTATAAGACTATTTAGCAATGTATGATAGCAATATTCAGTATTACATTTGTTTTAAAAGATGAGCATCAGCCACCACTGATTGTCTCCACCCTGATGTGGTCATTACAGGGAGGGGTATTGGCTTGGAGACAGGTCTAAGGATATTTTCTTTAGATATAATATGAGAGAATACATAATAATGAGATATGTTATAGGAGACTTAACAAGTATCGATAGTCTTCCAGCTTGTACAGATCATTCTTTTGGTGGTAAACGTTATGTCTGAAAATTTAGAAGCTGCCTGCACTCATTGTGCTTATAGAGGATGGACACCAGCGGCAGGTGATTCTAAAGTCTGAAAGTAAGTTTAATGTTACTTTTTTTAATTATTGGATATGAGTTTTATTAATACGGAATATGTTGGCGCGGTACAAATAAACGGTAATCACTAATATAGTTTCTAAAGCGCGTGTAATGCTCTAGAAACTATTTGTACGCATTTCCGTACAAGCTGCGTGCGCAAAAGGGGAAAGGGACAGAGAGGGGGAAAGGGGGAAAGAGAGGGAGAGGGGGATAGAGACACAGAGGGAGTAGAGGGGGAAGTCAGGGGAGGGAGACAGGGGGAAAGACAGGTGAGGGAGAGGAGGGGGGGGATGAGACACAAGGGAGCGAGAGGAGGGGGGAAATGAGACACAAGGGAGGGAGAGGAGGGGGGAAATGAGACACAAGGGAGGGAGAGGAGGGGGGAAATGAGACACAAGGGAGGCAGAGGAGGGGGAAAATGAGACACAAGGGAGGGAGAGGAGGGGGGAAAATCAGACACAAGTGAGGAAGAAGACAGGGGGAGAGGCTTGTGATGAGCACCGAAGGTGCTCACATTGGGTGGCAAGCATCATTGTCAGCATTCAAATTTTATTGCCGTCATTTTTGACGGGCAAGTCGCTAGTTTATATGTACGCATGGATTTCCTTTCTATGAGGAGACTCAGGAGCATATTAGGTGCATACGGACATTAGGATAAAACACCACAGGCGGCGATATATACAACACCCGACTCTTAAATGTGAATGCACTGAGCATCTCGTGTCCTCTCCCCCAGTACGGAACAAGAATTTGCTTTTACAGTAAATTTGTTCAAACTTCGAGACACTAAACAATGGTTTCTGCTCTTTTTTTTTGACCTTTCAGCTAAACTAAACTTGGAATTCAAGGTGCAAACTTGTGTCATTGTAACAGTGTCATTGCCATCGGCCCGTGCCGAAAAGGGCCGCAGCTCAGCTTCAAAGAGGATATTAAAACGCTCATGGTGCTAATAACCATAACACAGCAATCTGGCAAATCCGGGTCAGAGAGGGTTATTAAATGGCCTTGTCATAGAACATAATAAGGCTTTCTATCACTTTATCACAAAAAGAACAATATTTGTATTATTTTGTAATGCAGAGGGAGGATATATATATATATATATATAACACATTTGCAGCACTCCAATTATTTTAGCCCCCCAAAAATGTTCACAGTCATTACAATGTATAATAAATCGACATTTACTGAAGTCTGAGTGTCTGTTGTTCCCAGGAAGATGAGCCTGGCGAGGTCGTGACCCCTTGCACCAGCACATTGATCTATAATCACTCGAGTGCCAAATATATATATATATATATATATATATATATATATATATATATATATGTGGGTGAATGTGTGTATATATACATATATATGTGTATATATATATATATATATACATATATATATATATATATATATATATATATATAAAAACATGAGTGTATATGTGTGTGTATGTATATATATATATATATATATATATATATATAAAATAAATAGTACAACTGTGTTCACATTTTAATGTCTAAAACAAGTTAAAAAACTGAGCAGGGACATGCACCTACAAATGCTTAATTCTTCAATCCATAACCATTTTAAACATGGCTTCCTTTAAGCTTATGCCCGCTGCATTACACAGCTTTTTTGCAAAGCCAAAGTTGGATTTTAACACAAGCTGGGAATCCCACCCACAGACAGCCCTTTCAAGGTTACTGCCTATTATCAACTTGGGGTGGGATCCCAGCTTGAGTATATATATATATATATATATATATATATATATATATATATATATATAGCCCAAAATATCCAAAACATAGGAGCCAGGAAGTTTTTAATGAGCCAGATAGGCTGTTTCTAAGGAGCCTGGATGGAAGCCCTTCATAAGGAGCAAGCCGAGCAAATTTAAAAAATCCCATGAAATTTCCACCCCTATATACATATAACATTCAACTGTGGCAAAACCTATAAATACTTATGTGTAATATTATTTATGCAGTGTCAGGTTTTCTGGTTTATAGCCCAATATGATAAATATAATGATAAATATAATAATAAATAGATAACAGAAGCCGAGCAGACTACAAGTGCGGGAATTCAGACAGCTGCAATGGCTCTTGGGATATGTGGCGTATGGAACAAGAGCAAGGGTCAACTATCAGCTGAGCATTAAAGGGCATGTAACTCTCCAGCAAAGTGAGCACCTCGGCACTAAAATAACAGCATATATAATAATTAGAATAAATAAACTTTTTTTTTTATTTAAACCAATGTGACATTTATAATTTATCGCTAGTAATAGCATTCTGACACGGAATTAAAAAGGCCGGTGTTGCCCATTCACCCTAGTCTAGCAGATGATCCGGTATTATCATTTGATATTAGTTACAAGTCAATTCAATCTGTTTTTAAAATAAAATCACAGTATCTGTTAATATTTGAGGTTTTGGACACTGAAATGTATTAGGTTTTTATCACTGGGTATTTTACAAATAGAGTTGTTCTAATATAATAGGACTTACTTGGGGCCTCATGCAATTGCGATGTGGTCAATCGAATAGGGCTCTAAATAAGCGCATAACATATTTTTTTTACAGAAGTTTTTAGTTAGTGAACTTCTATACAAAAGCAAGGTTTTCACCAACTAAAAACTTCTGTAAAAAAAATATGTTATGTGCTTATTTAGAGCCCTATTCAATTGGCCAAATCGCAATTGAATGAGGCCCTAGGATTGTTGTATGTGGTGTAAGGCACAATATATTAGAAAAGCTGCTTCATTTGGTATTCTTTCTTAGATTTCAATGTTTCTTAAAATATTTAAGGAATCAAAAAAGGCCAGTGATGTAATACAATGTACTTTCACCCAAGCTTACAAGACTATCTAGTGATTTTAATGGACTACTATAAAGCTCGTATCATAGGGTTTCAGTTGGTTATTTTATAAATGAACATGGGTGGATAGAAGCAGCTTATTGCTTATTAGTTACCGAATAAACACATGGGAGGGGGGGGGGGTCAGGAAAGAGATACAGGGGAGGGAGAGAGGGGGAAAGGACACACATGGGAGGGAGGGGGAAAGGAGACACAGGGGTGGGAGAGAGGGGGAAAGGAGACACAGGGGTGGGAGGGAGGGGGAAAGGAGACACAGGGGTGGGAGGGAGGGGGAAAGGAGACACAGGGGTGGGAGGGAGGGGGAAAGGAGACACAGGGGTGGGAGGGAGGGGGAAAGGAGACACAGGGGTGGGAGGGAGGGGGAAAGGAGACAAAGGGGGAGGGAGGGGGAAAGGAGACAAAGGGGGAGGGAGAGGGGAAAGGAGACAAAGGGGAGGGAGAGGGGAAAGGAGACAAAGGGGGAGGGAGAGGGGAAAGGAGACAAAGGGGAGGGAGAGGGGAAAGGAGACACAGGGGAGGGAGAGGGGAAAGGAGACACAGGGGAGGGGGAGGGAGGGAGGGAGGAGACACAGGGGAGGGGGAGGGAGGGAGGAGACACAGGGGAGGGGGAGGGAGGGAAGAGACACAGGGGGGGAAACACAGGGGAGGGAGAGGGGGAACCGACAAGAGAGGGGGGAAGAGACAAAAGGGGAGGGAGAGGGGGGGGACAGACACAGGACATGGAGATGGGGGAAAGACACACAGGGGAGGGAGAGGGTGGAAACAGACACAGAGGAGTGAGAGGGGGGAAGGGGGGGAGAAACACAGGGGAGGGAGAGGGGGAGAGACAAAGGAGAGGGGGAAAGAGACAGGGGGATTAGAAATATAAAATATTATCCAGTCATTTGTGATGGGCAAGTGGTTAGTGCTATGTTATAAAACTACTTAGACATAGTGCTAACATAATGTGTGAGTTTAGTTGTGTCCAACTCTTTATGACTCTATGGACCGCAGCACACCGGGCCCATCCGTTAGCCACTGTCACTCTGAGCTCCCACAAGCTCATGTTCATCGCTTCAATGACCTGATCTATCCATCTCCACCTCTGCCATGTGCCTTCAATCTTCCCCACCATCATACTCTTCTCTAGGGAATCCTGACCTCATGATATGGACCCAATATCTGAGCTTCAGCCTCATAATACTGGCCAAGCATGGAGGATCCATGGCCGGGGTGCAGCCACAGTATTTAGTTTTCAAAGTCTTCAAGGGGTTAAACTAAATATAGACTTTGATTTAATGATTTAAAAATAATAACACGAGAGATGCCTAAAAACAAGCTTATTATCTCCCAGGATCACTGCACGCCTTATTTAATGACATAATTTCCCTACAATGCGAGGAGCCAGGAGTGCACTTTAGACTCGGAGCACTTTGACCCAACACAAGTGTGGGGAACGCCAGTATGTGTGGTGTAGGCTGCAGAGAAGTGTTTGTGTGACTTGGCAAGTGTGCAAAGACTTTGTTTCAGCGATTCCATAGAAAAGAACATGATTAAAAGCATATTTATCTTTAATACACTTTAAAACAAACAAACACTGCCATTCTACACTTGGATTCACTGAAGAGTAACGGATAGATGCAAACTTTGTATTTTAATCATATTTTTCCAAAGCATCATAGTACTTACATTAAATATTATATTACAAAACAGATACCAGCAATAACATGTTGCAGCATAAGCGCTTTATATAAATATAGTTACATACATTTGACATATTATACAAATATGTATAATGATAGTGAATAAGGATACTAAACACCCTCCAGACCTCCAAAATATGCAGTAATGGGTCTTGTAAGCTGATATAATGTGTCATTTATACAAAACCACTTGCACCTTTGTGGCTGTCATGTTGGCTGCCATGTGTCACTTGTGGACCATTGTTACCAGAGCTTTGCAAAGTGAAAACTATATGAAAAATGACACATGGCAGCCTGCATCTTAGCTTAGGAAACAAAGACACTTGTTTGTCAAGTATGTACCAATCAAACAATATCAGCAGTGGTTAGGATTCGGTGCTTTCACCGCTGTGACCTGGGTTTGATTCCATTCAGGGAACCAAGAGGTCACACCACCCTGAAGCCAAGCAAGGCTGAGCCTGGTCAGTACTTGGATGGGAGACCACCTAAGAATACCCACTAGAGAAGCAACTGGCAACCCACTCCAGAATCTCTGTCATGAATTCCAAGTGGATCAGCATTGGATGTTTTGGTCCATTAGGTCATGGAGAGTCGGACTCGACTGAGCGATGCAAATACATATACACATGATCATAAAATATTTTTTTTTATGTGTAAAACCTCTGTTTATGAGTTCAGGAATCCATTTTGTGTTTGTTGCTTCAAATTCTGAAAGTTGGATGATGAGGGTGTCTTTGTTGTTATTAGTGGAGAGAGGAGTGAGGGAGGATGGAACAAACAAAAGTCCAGAGCCTTTGTTTGATAATTGGATACAATTGCAATTGACACTACACCCCTTCCCCTCTCTGGTCTAGAAGAAGACACCTTGCATCATTGAATGCATCCACAGCTCTCCAGAAATGTAAATGCCCCTATCACACACAGCTTCCACCGATGTAACATGAATCCACGCCAGATTTTGCATATGTATCAAAAGATATTCTAATTAAAAAAATACTTAATGACTTTTTCCTGCTTAATTATGCTCTTAAGACATGTAGGTTTTCTTTCCTTATTGGATATACAGTAGAAGGTTTTTCAATCACATTTCTGCTCACCATAAAACACATAGGCCCTCATTCAATTGCGATTTGGTCAATTGAACAGGGCTCCAAATAAGCACATAACATATATTTTTTAAAGAAGTTTTTAGTTAGTAAGTATCTATTCAAAAGCAAGGGTTTCACTAACTAAAAACTTATTTAAAAAATATATGCTATGTGCTTATTTATAGCACTATTCAATTGGCCAAATAGCAATTGAATGAGGCCCTTAGTGTCTGGTTAAAGTTTTATTAGCCAGTCATGTCTGATCATGGAGAAAAAACATCCCACCACCTATTGGCTGAAAATGGGAGTCTTTCTGTAGAAAAAGACACCGACAGAAGGAGTAGACAAGTATATTATCTAATTAAAGCATTTTTGTTGGCTTTATTAAACTGACTTGTACATCATTTGGAGGCTTTTGCCAATTCCATCGGGAATAAGAAAAACAAAACATGACAAGGTTTATTTTACGCGAAAACTACTTTAAAACCAAAGTAATTTGGGTTTTAAACCACAGTCTCCACTCCAAAGGGGCTCTGGCTTGGCCAGTGGCTCTGAAGACATTCACCCTAATCGGTAGTTTGCTGGCAGATGTAGGTCTGGGCTGTATTGGTTCCTGATGAATTTGGGTCAAATCAAAGGTTAGAAGCAGGTTCAAGTTCTAAGCCAGGTCATCGTCATCATGCAATTACAGTTTAATAAATCACTTTACTGCAAATGGTACCTATGATCAGACCTGCATTACTTATAAGGAAGTCACTAATCTCTGAAACATTCAACCCATAATGAGTGAAAGGCATTAAATAATTATATACCCCTTACCCTTCTGTGAGGTCTTCTCCCATTACCAATATTCTATGGCCCCTATTAAAGTCCAACAGATACAGAATGGTTCAATTGCACAAGCCCGCAGCTACCTGGCCGAAAGCATAAACCGTAAACCATGCACCCGTAAGTAGCATTTTAGAGCGCAATCATGATCAACTAAGCAAGCCCGTGACTACCGATTTAGAAACAGCCAATAGTAAATGAGACCGTCATCATGATGTCAGTAAAACATGGAGGTTCAATCATAATAAATTAGTGTATAGAAGTCCGATTTGCGATTGGACTCGCAATCCAGAAATGTTGCAATCTAAAAAAATCAATAAATTGACTGGTCTAGTGCATGCGGGTTCCATAAGTATTAACTCATTGATTGCTGGGATCGATAGAACACAGAAATTACACGTCAAAAAACTATTTTGTATTGCAGATCTGTGAGCAAGAGACTGTTGTGCAATTAATTATAATGTCATTCATCGCTTTTCATTTACAGTGCAGTGTTGATTTATTATTTGCTTTTACAGTGCTACAATCAGGTGTTTAACCTCCTTGCGAGTCCTATCTGGTACTCATAGGATTTTCTTCTACATTTGCCATTTATGGGTGTGAAAACAATTGCTGGCTTGAGGATTTGTAGCAATTTAATAGCGATTTGCGAATTGTAACATTTATGGGCTTGACAGATCAAAGACTTGTTGGGTCGGAGTTACGATTTTGACAACCGCAGTTGATTTTCCGCCTGTAACCCGCAGATAGATTGCAGGTAGCTAAAAGACGCCAATTTAATAGCAGTAACTTTTGCGGGTTACATTACGGGCTACAGTAACTACAATTTATTATGGGGCCAAAGTTTATAACAGCCATCTCACCTTATTCAAAAAGGATGGACGTCTGATATAAAAGATTGGGGCAAGCAATGAGAAGATTAAATAAAAAACATAACAATAAAAACAAACTCCCAATGTTTTATTTAATGGGTGGAAACGCCACAACGACTTTAGTGAAAGCGGACAAAGTACAAAGTCATGGGACAGGGCAGGGGCTAGGCATGTGCTCCCAGTGCACCAAACCTGGCCAGGCTCTTGTAACTAACCCCGGACTAATTTGCCAACTACCACAGTTCCTACAGCAAATAGGACAGTATACAGTATAGGACTTCACCGGGCATGCATTCGCCAAGCTTCACCGCTACAGAAACACCATCAATCAGCAACATCGGCCAATAGAGTTGCAAGGTCTTCGGGCCCAATGTGCTTTCCATTTGATGGATTTATTTTAATAGCGCTTAGTCATTTTTATCCAAAAGTTTATATTAAAATGATGAAAACGTTAAAAAAAATGTACACATTATTTAAGTATGACTTATATTTGACTTTTCAGTCTCCCTACAGCTTGGCTCATGTACCATTTGCAAAGGGGAGATTTTATGTTATTTATTTATAGTTTTTCTTTGAACTTCAGGAATGTAGCAGTTAATGTTAACCCACAACTGTCGAATTTAGCTTATTCCAGAAGTCCTTTCCCTGCACAGATGCATTTGGGAAGGGGTTACTCGCTTTCTGCTTATGCTTTCTGCACAGAGCTGTTGCTGTGGGTCTGTCTGGGGGTAGCCAGTGACACATGTATACAGAGATTTCCTTTATAAATTTCTCTGTGAAAAATGTAAGTATTTCAACATGGTTATAAGAGATCTTTACTGTGATGTGGTCCATATTATGCTGAACTAAGTGGCCCTTTAAAATCCCTCAGAAGTGTCATAATTACAATATGGTCCTATGAATATATTGACCTCCTATATTTGTTTACTTTTGAATTTATGGTGGCGAACATTATGACTGTGTTCCTAACAGGACGAGACGCCTGACAGGAACCAAGGAATTATACAAGATCTTTATTCAGTTCTGCTGAAAGACTGCCACAGTACACAGTTCCTTGACAATAGAACAAAACAAAAAGAGTAAGCCTCACAAGGGTAGCAACAGCTTCAAGTTAAAGGCAGACAAGAAATCCAAGACATAATAAGTCAGATAAATGTAATTTAATGGGATCAGTGTAGTTGCACATGGACATTTTTTTTTTAATATGTATTTACATTGGAACAGTTCAATTACCACAAAAGATCTTTGAGTTTTCCTCCAAAGTTGGGTAGTCTGAAGTTTTAAGGGAAGAAGTGGAAGGCAGCGCTGACTCGTTATATAAGAAAATCTGTTGTTTTACTATCATTTGTGTACATAAACTATGTAATGCAACAGAGACATTTTCCTTTTTATATCCCTTAAACTGAAGTTCTAGGAAATCTTTTACAGCTATTTTTGCCTAGTTGTTCAGTTGTTTCCGACTCTCCGTGACCCTATGGACCACAGCACACCAGGCACATCTTGTGTCTGGTTGTGCTTATCCACTGGAGTTAGTTGCCAGTTCCATCTCCAATGGATTCCAGCTATTACCAGCCCATCTTGGGTGACCCTACATGGTATAGCTCACAGCTTCATTGAGGTACACAAGCCCCTACACCAGGACAAGGTACCGATTCAGAAGACATATGCCTCTTTAAAAACCCTAACAAATAATATCTGGAATCTTTCTTGAAAGCATGACCTACATTACACTTCGCCACACTTCAGAAATTGGGTCAGTTTAATGCAACAACTCTAATTTTCAACAATCCCTCAGGTCATGGATCATAAGAGTTCGCTTTAGGCGGAATAAGATCAGGCCGAGAAACAATAACTTAATACAAGATACAGAATGTTCCAGCCCGGGTGAAAATAAAGTGTATTATGTGAGATTAAGGCCCAGAGACACTAAGAAGGTAATAATCACATCAGAGGAAAGGATTTATTTCCCTCTAAGAATATCATAACAGTCATGTATTGAAACTGGATTCATTCTTTGTCTCACAAGAGCCTGGTAGTAATACTGGCCCCAGACTAGGGTAGATATTTAGTTTTATGAACCAATATGGGACGATTTCTGGTGAAATATGAGAACATAAAAATGTAAACCTCACATGAACTGCAACCACAAAATACTAATGTGAAATGGAAAAGAGCAACACGAAAAAAGTGGATGTATAATAATAATAATAATAATAATAATAAAAAAGGAGGATGTTCAAAATGAATAAAGAATCGGATGGGCAAAAACTGTTTTGCCTACTGCCTCTACTCCTACTGTGAATGTATAGAATATTTTTTATTTAAAAGCCCCAAGCTTTATTGGCTTGTTTCATTTCTATTTGGAGCCTATTCTGTGTATCTAAAGATTCCGGTTAGAATTTGGGATATGTGTTGGGTTAGTGTTAAAGCGACACAGCGGAGGGTCCAAATATCATATAACTCACATGACCTAAGCAAGGCCCAGTTGGTACGTTGGGGGCCTATTGGTGGAAATAGCACCAAAATAGCTTATAAAATGGCCCCACCTCCCCAAGCTAGCCACCTCCTATCCATACCCGGTCATGCCAGGTCAAGTGGAACCCTCATTCCAACCCCAGGAGGCCTGGGGTGCTCTACGGGCCCTTTAATACTTCTGTTGAATTAAAAAAACTAAGGAATAATTATCCAGACCCTCCAACTACAGATACACTGTAATGCTTTAAGACAATATCCATTATACTTGTGGTGATGTATCATACAACTAAATGCAGATATTTGGAACCTCTGCTGTGTCCTTTTAAAAGGTATATGGAAGTTTCCTGGATTCTGAAGTATCTGATAGAGGAGAATCAGTAGTGTAAGAAAACATTTTTTTGCATGGAAAAATACCAAAATAAACATTAATAAACTTACCCTGAAGCTTGAAAAAACTTCAGTTTTCAGCAGTTGATTTTGAGAATTTTAAGCTAAATTAGCATAATATTCATATTTGATTGTGGCCAATCAGAGACAGGTAAAACAATGCTCGGGATGCAGCTGTGATACTGACAGCTGATTCGCTAGGACATAACTCCACACAGCTCATTGGCTAGGACGTTCTGCCTACATAGGCGCCTTGGGGGTGGAGCTCACACGAGAAATTCTGTATATTTGTAATTCAAATTATATATGAAATTTCTTATTAAAATTATTTGTTATAGGACTTGCCCAATGAGATAAAATTAAAACACATGATCTCCACAAACTTCCATATACATTTAACATTAACCCTATACATATCCCAAATAATAATCTATATAAAACAGTAATATAAATAATTCAGGATAATTTGACAAGGTCCCAACAAATGTAGGGGTGGAATTGTACAGTGTGTGCTGGTCATTCCTCTCTATACAATAATGGGAAGATCCTCAAAGTGCCTCCAAAGTACTAAAATGAAGGTGTTAGAGATGTAGTGACCGTCTTACACCCATTTGTTTCACTAAACATCTCAAGAATACAACATCCTGATACAAAATAAAATCAACAAAAACTTAACTACTCCAACAAACACAGATTAGCACACTGAATTTATTACTATTTATATTTAGCCACAAGTACAACATATAAATAGATATTTTTTGGTTAAAATAACAGCAATTTCAGCAGATTCGGCAGAGGGGATATGTTCTGAAGCAGAAGTATAACGGGAAAAACAGCTGCTACGTGGATTTATAGCATGACCTGTCTGTGGATATAGTAACTTTAAATCAGCATGGGGTACACATAGACTAGTTATCAGCTGTCAGTACCTACAGGTGGTCCCCGGGTTACAGACGGCCCGGCTTACAACGTTTTGTACTTAAGAACGGGCTCCCAAGGCTTTTTGTATGAGTTTGTTTTTCTGTTCTGTTTGTTTGAATTAAAAGAAAAAGAGCACGATAGTTTCTAAAACTTATTATTACACTACAGAGGAATTATTATTATTACTATAGTATTACACTGTATTATTATTACCATCATATATAAGCCACTATAGTATTGCTATTATTATTATTATTATTCATAAAGGATCTGAGTAACATACAAATCTGGCTCCAAGACGTTCTCAGGAACGTATCTCATCCATAACCCGCGGACCACCTGTATATTAAGATCTACCGTAAGTAATAAAATACAAAATATCCAGAAAGATGAGTCCGGCCCATTATATAATAGAGCGACTTGCCCGTTAAAAAATGACGGCAATAGAATTGTAAGTCAAGGAATGGGGTTTGGCACACAAATTGGGGGGGGGGGTTGCGCTGATTGCGAGCGCCTTCGGCGCACATTGTGTGGCTGGCAATGAGCGCCTTTGCCGTTTATTGCGATCGTGTGTTGTGGTGTTTTTTAAAGTTTTGTATATATGTATGTTTTAATGATAATTAATTACCAAATAAATGAAATCATAAATTAATATACTTTACCTATTTGTAATTAATATATGCAGGAAGCATTGTGCTGAAGAGCTAACAATCTGTTTTGATGTTCCTGCAGCATACAATGTAGGTTTGCAGTGTTGTGGAGCTGAGGTGTAAGTGTCAGCAATAGTGTAAATAGGCTGCGTGCGCGAGGGGAATCCGTTAGTGTAGCTGTGTAGTTCTGCATTGTGTAAGTTAGTGTTGTAAAATGGCGGCGAATGTGTATGTGTTACGCGGGTTTGTATGATTTAGCATCCTTGCTAAAAGTGTATGTTGTAGCCCGTACGGCTTTTTGTAAAAGTCGTATGTGCTTGGTGGTGTTTTGCGGCTTTAGGGGTCGTGTAGCCTCGTTTTCGTTTTTTTTTGGGCGCCCATTTTTTCTCTTGCTTAGGGGATTTTCAAGTGTCTAAACTGTGAAAATTGTAGTTAAATTGACGTGTAAGATGACTTGCAGATGTCCTGGGTGTCCCCCCTTGCTGTGTGTGATGTTTTTATTTTATTTTTGTGTGTATTTAGTGTTGTTTTCGCATTTTTCGGTGTGCACGGTTCAGCCGTTAAGTTAATATTTTTTGAGGCTTGTATTTTGTTTTATGCAAGTGGCGGTTTCCTTTTGTAAGTGTTATGTGCCATTTTTTTTTTTCCTGATTTTTTTTTAAAGTGCTACGGGTCTCGCAGTGTGAATTGTGTATTTGAGTGTTGTGTTCATGTATAGTCCTGCTTAAATCAGAATTTTTGAATAATGTGTTTATGTAGAGAAAAATCTATTTTTTTCTTTGTCTCATCACTTTTTGAGAACATCATTCTTCCCTCCCTCCCTTTATTGGAGAGAGAGAAGAAGGAGAAGAGTGTTTGTTAGATAATTGGATCTCTCTGCATTTAATACCAATAATGCCCTTGAATATATATATATATATATATATATATATATATATATATATATATAGTATATACATATTACATTTGTGTTCACATTTGAATGTCTAAAACAAGTTAAAAAAAACTATTTCCAGCTCAGAATTCCGAGAAATATAGTTATTACACTGCATTCTGGGAAGCAGAGCAGTGACATGCAAACGTGCCCACAAATCCCTGGCTCTTCAATCTGTAAACTATTTCAAACATGGCTTCCTTTAAGCTTATGCCCACTGCATGAGACAGCTTTTATGCAAAGACAAGGTTGGATTATACACAAGCTGAGAATCCTATCCATGTACAGCCATTTCGAGGTTACTGCCTATCATCAGCGTGGGGCGGGATCCCAGCTTGTGTTGTGAACCTTATAAGTAGGTAGTTCACCACAACAATCATTTAATATATGGTGGGAAAAAGAGCGATAGAAGCCTCCACCATACAGTGGTATATATATATATATATATATATATATATATATATATATATATATATATATATATATATATATATATCATTGTACAGTGGGGTTGTAATGTTTTTTTGCAGAGTTTAACTGTGTAATTTGGTTATTATTTTTGGGAGTGCATCCATTGCCTGGAGCGGTTTTCAGGACAGTCAACAGACATAGAGCTAATATTGAGGTTACGTTTGTTTATCGCTCAGATTCTCTAGGGGAAGGGGGCAGCCAGATTCCACATCCGTGCTCACTGTTTAGGTAAAGTATCTTCAGACTTTACACTAGAAAATCAAATAGCAGGTTTAATATGCATATAAGGATTTATTTAGAATCATATATTAAAAAGGTGCTGCTGCTGCTTGGATATGTTTTGAACCTTGATGACATTAAAACAATCTTTTGTGCAATGTAGTCCTTAGTACGTATTTACAGAAAGCCGTTTAGTCGGTGAAATGCGTAGAGAGATTGCTGCTACCATCCCTACTTGATAATGCCAGCATTTTTACGATGCAAGTGGAATAAACATCTGCAGCTACTATCTGCATGGAAAACACAATTACCTAAGGGATATGGCAACATGTAGAAAACATAGCTTTTAGTATCATCATAATCATCATTTTAGAAGCTTCAGGACTGTTCCAAACAACAATGCCTTTTATTATTATTATGTGATTCTATAGGTTTGAATACTAAGGGACTGAGAATGTATGATCTATTTGTAACCACATATAGATATATACCAGAACATTTTATGTTTGACCTGGATACTCAAGTTTGATTTAAGAAGTCATGTATACAATGGCTGAAGGCTAATTAGGTAGCGCTTCTTTGCAAGGGATTCTGGATTTTGCTACACTGCTATAACATTTTATTTTCCTATCTCCATAAAAGTGTTATAAACATCTAATAAAATAGAGTATTCAGACGACTAAACCAAAACATACACTTTTAAGATGCTGTAAACTGACCCTAAATGGTATGCCACAAAAAAGTAATGGATAAATGTTTGCTGTACACTCAGCCTTATTCATATATAAGAATCCCATGTTGATTCTTCAGTCATTCACAAGTCATATCACTGGATGTTTTATCTCTATAATCCTTTGAGGTCACACCACCCTGAAGCCAAGCAGGGTTCGGCCTGGTCAGTACTTGTATGGGAGACCACCTAGAAATACCAGGCGTTGTATGCTGTGGCCCACTGAAAAAGGAACTGGCAACCCAATCCAGTATTTCTGCCATGAATATCAAGTGGATCAGCATTTAGTGTTACAGTACATGAGGTCACAGAGAGTCAGAAATGACCGAACAACACACACAAAAAAAAGAAAATTATCTTGGCTTCCCTTTTTTTATACTTTTAGAACATGTTTACAACATCTAAATATGATATCTGATTTACTACACTAACTCCTTTATTACCTAGTGATGGTTTTAGTGGCAGAGTCCACAAAAAACTTGGCCTGATTGTAGACCTTGAAAGCTGAGCTGGATACTTTTCAGTTAAATGAACCGGTGTTGTGATTAGGCCAATATTACTTTATACTAGCAGCTTGCCTGTCAAAAATAACGGCATTATATAGTGTTATACTTTGTGTTTTCTGTCTGTTTATGTACTGTTGTTTGTCTCGTTCCCTCCTCTCCCTCCCCTGTGTCTCTTCCCCCCTCTCCCTCCCCTGTGTCTCTTTCCGCCCTCCCTCATCCCTGTGTCTCTTTCTCTCCACTCCCTCCCCTGTGTCTCTTCCCTCTCTCTCTGCCTCCCCTGTGCCTCTCCCCCTCTCCTTCCCATGTCTCATTACCCCCTCTCCCTCCCTCCGCTTTTCCCCCTCTCCCCCATTTCTCACCCCTGTGTCTCTTTTTCCCACTCCCTCCCCTGTGTCTCTTCCCTCTCTCTCTGCCTCCCCTGTGCCTCTCCCCCTCTCCTTCCCATGTCTCATTACCCCCTCTCCCTCCCCTGTGTCTCTTTGCCCCCTCTGCCTCTCCTGTGTCTCTTCCTCCCCCACTCCCCTGTGTCTCTTTGTCCCGCTCTCCCTCCCCTGTGTCTCTCCCCCCTCCCCTGTGTCTTTCCACCCTTTCCCCCTCTACTTCTCCTATGTCTCTTCCCCCACTACTCCCTCCCCTGTGTCTCTTTGCCCTGCTCTCCCTACCCGGTGTCTCTTTGTCCACCTCTCTCACCCGTCTCTTTCCCCCTCACTCCCTCCCCGTGTCTCTTTCCAATCTCTCCCTCACCTGTGTCTCCCCCCTCCCCCCTGTGCTCCTTTTCCCATTTATAAATATATTCAAGGCCGTAACTCGGAAGCCCTTTGCGGGTCTCTCCCGCAGCCATTACGGGCCTCGCAATGAGCGCCTTCTGCACTGATTGCGGGCCTCTCGCCCTTCTGAGCCTATTGCAGGCCTCGCAATGAGCATCTTTGACACTCATGGGCAGCGGCATGTGCAAGCCCATAACTTTGCAAGCATTACACACAAACTCTCAATTACGACAACTATTTATATGATGCCGGCTTAGCCATCATAGGATACGGACACAGCAAACAAACATTTTATAAATAGCATATTTCCAAGTGTAGTTCTTCCAACGAGGAGATTTACATTTATGGCCACAGTGGTCATTTTACCACATTTTTATATACAAACTGCATGTCCCTGTAATAGCAGTTTCTAGTTTTCATAAAAAATATAATAGTTGCTGCAGTAAAACTCGTATCTTCATCATCTATTATTTAAATCACATTACTCAACTTACAAGAAGAATAAAGCTGCATACAGCACTGACTAATAAAAATAAGAAGCAATGCGACTCCACCGCTCCTTATTGCAAGGAAGCTCATTAGCAGGCTTTCATCATCCTAAATTATATCAGGGAGGGGACGGATGGATAGACTGTAGGAGACACCCGCTGCGAGCTGGGTGCAGCCTGTGATTACACACAGCTACTAAAATAAATCATTTAATGTGATGCTTTTCTGCGCAGTGTGTGAGGTTGCACAAATGAAGTCATCTCTTTTATGTGTCACTCACTCCATTGTGTGACAAGCCCAAAAAGGACAACCTGATACACTTGGGTTTTACTAGACGAGTAAGACTCATTACCCCTTCTGGATCGCTACCTTGTAGTGGTGAAGGGGCTTGTGTATTTCAATGTAGCTGTGAGCTATTCCATGTAGGGTCACCCAAGATGGGCAGGTAATAGTGTATAACTGTCAATTGAAAAAGGAACTGGCAACCCATCCCTGTATCTTTGCCAAGATAACCTTGTGGATAAGCATAACTAGCGACACAACTATTGTGCCTGGCGTGCTGAGATCCATAGGATCACAGAGACTCGGACACAACTGAACAACAACAAGGTTCATTAAACAGCTAAAGAAAATGTAATTATTGATTGCAACAAATCATTCAATACTAAAAGACCCTGTGATACTTATTAATTAGCAAGATGGAGGCCTTGCTATAAATAATAATAATAATAATATCTTGACAACATATTTTTTTAAAGGCATATCCACAATGATTATGTTGACACCCCCGGGGCCCCCGATTCCCACCAAATCGCATGCAGCATTAGGGGATCAATTTTAACCCATTATTCACCTGCTGTTTCTTCCTCAGCCAATAGGAGAGCACTGATGTCAGCCCCCAAGTCACTGCTGGGCTATGACTCCCTGCAGCTTTCTGTCTGTGCTGTGTGCTGTTATAGCGCCTAACATGGTGCCACACTACATATCCCAGGCTGCTTTGCAGCACAAACAGAAACCCCAGAGTTTAATTCAAATGTTTCAGCTAACCTGATTGGCCAAAACAAAGTATGTTAATTTAGCCTGGGTTTGGAGGGGGCGTTAACCCTTCATTTTCATGCAAAAAAATAGTTTTTTTGTAAATCACTGAAATGCACTAATGGTCAATGCATAATCAAATGTTATTATTAATACTAGTACCATTTTTTTACAAAGCGGCAACATATTCCGTAGTGCTGTACAGGAGTTAAGTATAAAGAAAAAAAAAATGAAAATGCAATAAATAATAATTTAAATATAGCAACTGAATATCTGGTTACTGTTGTTAGGGCACTACAGTGGTCCTTTAAGATTTCCAAATCAGACAGAGACGTAAAGTAACATGTACGAGCAGAGAACTGAGATTAGCGAGAACAAAAATGACGTCATAAACAATTTGTTCTTATATTTCGTACACACAGGAGCAAGTTTATATTTTGCAGTCAGACGCAGAGTAAAATTGTTCTGTTGAAACCTTCTGGCACGGCGCAGGTTGGCAGGCTCCAAGGATCTACGACAACAAATGCCATGTGCATTAGCTCTCCGACTTAATGAGCGGTTCTGGGCATATAATTTTCCCATTATGAAGTAACTACTTGACTGGAGAGCTCTGATTGAACATGCCCAATATTCCAACAACAATTTGAAAACTATGTTCTAAATGCCACGCACTTTTAAACTCTGAAACACTATACAATGAGAAAAAAAACTATGCAAGAGTAAGATACAATATTATTCAGAACACTTTTTCAGAAAATTGAGTCAATGAACTGTGATTAGGTTACGAAATGGTTGAAAGAACCTCAAGACATACAAAATGATTCCAAAAGGAGTATCAATCTTGCCTCCCTTTCCCCCTAAGTAACAAAAACTCACAATGTCTTTCGGAGGATGCCAAAAGATAGTCTTACAATATATTTATGTCTGTAATTATATTGTATTATCAATGTGGTTGTTTTTGTTCAGTTCTTTAGTTATGTCCGACTCTTTGTGACCATATGGACCACAGCATGCCAGGCATACCTTGTGTCTGGTTGTGCTTATCCATATTCTTTTCTTGGCAAAGATACTAAAGTGGGTGTCAGTTCCTTTTCCAGTGGACAGCGATTTGTCTGACCTCTCTGCAATGACCTGCCCAACTTGGGTGACTCTACATGGTATAGCTCACAGATTCATTGAAGTACACAAGCCCCTTCATCACAACACGGTAGCTATACAGAATTAAATAGTTTACCAAACTAAAGCATTAAGCATACCATTAGAGGACCAGTATAGATTATAAAGAATAGTTAAATAAAACTTTAATTAAACGTTTACTGTGCATTTAAACAATTACTTACTGTTTTTCAAACTACCCCTGAATGAAGTATTGTGCTTGGAGTGGATCCGGCCAGCTGAAATGCACCCTAATAGCAGGGAGAAGTGTAACCTGAGCTAACACAATTTCTTATCACAATCCACTACTCCATTGTACTGCAGTTGTGCTATGCCAATTAAGGTGTCACTCCTCCTTGGTGGCTCCTCTCCAGACACCATTCTTCATTCAGTGGTGGAAAGATATGGAGCTTATATAGTTTGTGGTCTTGACTGAAAAATGGTAATTAATTTGTCATGATCCCCCTGACCATCCTTTGGGCTCAGTAGTTGTTTTATGGTTATTTAATATGTTGTTATGCTATGTTGATTAGCATGTTTAATTTATGATGTTAGATTTTGTATGTTGCATGTTCGGTTCATGAAGAGATAATTGATTTAGAATTTGATGATTTGATCTGTAACTGGAAGAGGATTTTAGAGACATTTGCTGCCTTGGTGAAGGGATCAAAAGAACCTGAGAGATCTGCTGGGTAGGTTTGGTCATAACAGCCTTGAGCTGTCAAGCCTGACTGAAGAAAGCAGATTGTAACATAATTGTTTAAATGCACAGGAAAATGTAATACTTTTTTTTTACCCAGCCCTGCCCAGCTATTCTTTAGAGTTCCCATGATAAGAACGCTAGAGTTATTCGGAAACAAACAGGGAACGGTGCACAAAATAAAGGGAAATAAATGGACATATGGAACAAAAGCTTTCCATGATTATTATGCACATTTTTTTTACACTGACGTATAAAACTGAATTATTTATGCATAGTCTGGAAAAAAAAAAATTTTTTTGATAAATATATAACACAAAGGTCCTTTAATGCTTTAATGTTGATTGCTTTACATATTCTGCTACTGGCACATACTTCATAAAATGTGAGGTTTTTCCAAAAGTACAATAGGCAATTAACAGGAGCTCTTTTGCCTGTGAGAAGTACTGACATTTGCAGGATAGGAAGATCTAAAAGATCTGGTTCCCCCTGCGTAGAAATGCTCAAATTGTACAGTAACACAGGGGCGTTGGAATGGGGGGGGTGGAGGGGGGACAAATCCCCCCAGATTAAATGATATGGGGACACAAAAAATAGAAAAATTAAACTTAGCCATGCATTACCAGATTTTGGACAGTGCTATGGAGTAGTATGCCTTCCCATGAAAGCTTTGCCCCATCATTTATCATATATATATATATATATATATATATATATATATATATATATATATACATATATCTATCTATCTATATATATATATATATATATATATATATATATATATATATATATATATATATAGTCTATAAGCCAACTTGCACCGGGGTCACCAGTGGTAGATCCGCCCCAGCTTCCTGTCCTGGGAGTAGAGTTGAATTATCCCCCCAGATTTTTTTGGGCCCCTAAGACCATGCAGAAACAGGATCTAAAAACAAAACTATAGAAAAATACATTTCAAAGGCAAAAAAGGTATGTTGTATTTGTGTATTATGAATGCATTTGTAGCAGGAGGGACTTTTATTAAATAAGATCAGAAATGCGGTCAGAATAAAGCCTGATTACTAAAAAAATATTACTTTTTTTTCAAGTGAACACAAATTGGTTTCAAGGTGCGGCTTGTTCTGGCAAACAATAGAAATTTGTAACACTTTTTAATAATGTTTAGTTCTTTTGTTCCTGACACAGAATAAATCAATAATGCCTAGGCAACCTGACGGCCAAGGATCGGCCGAGGAACACTCACACGGCTAACATGCAAATCAATGGACTTATAAATTCCTTGCCTATAACTTTATGTCTATTAGATACATTCATAATCCATGAAACTTAAAAGGCATATCTAAATTTCCTGGATTACGAATGCATCTGATAGAGGAGAATCAGTAGTGTATAAAAACATTTTTTTTGCACGAAAAAATACCAAAATAAAAATTATCGTCATGTTTGCTAAATCTCCTGAGTTTGCAAGCTGAGGCTTTTGTGATTTGACACCCCTGAAAATCCCTGCTAAGATTAGTATAAAATTAATCATTTGTTTTGGCCAATCACAGACAGCTGAAACATTTTAATACAATGTAACAATCAGTGATGGCAGTTTGTGCAGGAAGGAATCATGGGATGTGTAGTCCCCTTGTAGAAGGAAGTAGGAAGAGCCAAACACTGATCTGTAGATCTCTGCATTGAGCTGCTGCTGACTTGAAGGTTAGTGAAAAATTAAAATCCATACCCAAATGCAGTGTTTTTATTGGTAGGTACACTGTTCCTGTGTAAGAAGCTCTGGGGGGATGGAAAATATACATTTTTTATAAATAAAATAAGTCTGTATGTGTATAGAATGACTCCATGTAATGTGTGTAGGGAAACTTAGATATGCCTTTAAAGATGTCTTTAATTCAGTTAGGTCCTCCCCACACATATATATGGACCTGTACAGGGGAAGGGGTGCGGTGTCAATTTCAATTTGACCAAATTATCTAGCAAAGCCTATTGACCTCTCCTGCAGCACTACCAACAGTAGATGCCAGGGCAGCTTCATTGCATATAAAACAGATTACTGTTATTTAATTTTACAATCTAAAATGTTCCCAATTTTAAACGTAATAATTATTTAATAACGTTTATATTAAATATGGGACTACAGTGATCGTTTAACAATATGCTACTGTATATAAAAACAGGTTTAGGAGGAGTTTCAGTTTGTCTTGTTCTTGAGGCAGACATAATGGGCCAGGTGTACTAAAAGGTGAGATGTTGGAAAGTCATTCTGTCAGGAAAGATCTCCAAGACATCTGTCACTTCCTTAGGAGTTGTTATCCAATACCTTCTTTAAATGGCACATCATCACCTAAAGCTAAGATATCTATCATCTCAAAATCCAATCACATAAATCCTTCTGTAAATAACGTTCATGTCCAAGCATTGAGGGACAAATGTCCTTATCTGGGCCTGACTCAGTAAGTAGAGCTCAGCCTAATGACAAGAGTGATCTTTACTTACACAGCTAGCCCGGCTTACCTTTAATAGTAAGGATTAAAGGTCCTCTCTCATTTGTACATATAATCTGTTATGTGTTGAAACCAGAGATAGGTAATCATGAATCGCTTTAGTATTTGGTCAGGCGCAATGCGCGTTGCCAACGCTTCTAATAGGCCAAGCAGTGGTGTAATGCACGGTCTAATGGATTTAGTAGCCAGTCTAAAAACTGTAGCATTTCATTTTTTTGAGCAATGAACCATTTTTTTTTTTAAAGTGGCGCCCCCCACAGGGAAGCGCCCCTAGGCCGCTGCCTAGTTGGCCTAATGGGTAATCCGGCCATGGATGTGACATAAATCCAGGTATACAATCCTGTACAGAATAAAATCAAATACCTACTGATGTTAAAGCAACCTTAAATGCATTAGTTAAAAGTAAATTATTTATTTATTTTAACATTTCTAAAAAATATTTTGCCCATAACAAGTTAAGTTCTTCATATGAGCACACTATAAGTGTCATGGCAGGTCCATAGGGCCATCGCTGGTTCTTGAATCTTTATCGGCTTTATCTTACAAAGAGGGAACAAGATAACACCTTAAACACATAACTACAACTCGTCACAGTTATAAATAGATTATAGATGGACATTTCTGAACTTAAAATATACTCTGGGACTTCAAAATAAGATTAAAATATATTATTCCAAATGCAGTATCAGCCTGAAGCTCTGGTTTACTGCCTTAAATCAGACAAATAGTCCCTGTATGGGTCTGCCTCCACAAGCATATGCAAACACTGACTCTGTAGGGTTGGGTGTGTACTAGCCTATCAGGGACCACATCTCAGAAAACATGTCGCAACAACACGTGTTGTCCCTGATAGGCTAGTACACATCAGCCCTAAAGAGTCTGTGTCTGCATAAGGGGCAGACCCATACAGGGACTATTTGTTTGATTTTAGGGAGTAATGACTAAGCTTTCTAATTGCTTCTTAATAAAACAAAGTGCATACAAGTAAATAAATACAGAGGTATATTACATTCCTAGTAAAATCCAGAAACCTGCCATATCCCTTTAACAAGTACTGTCATAGACAATACAACCCAGAACTTTAGTTATATAGGTAGATACATACATACATTATCATATTGCGTTGTCATGGTGTAGGGGCTTGTGCACTTCAAGGAAGCTGTGAGCTATATCATGTAGGGTCACCCAAATGGGCAGGTCATAGTAGAGAGGTTAGACAAATGACGGTAAGCAACCCACTCCAGTCTCTCTCTCTCTCTCTCTCTGGATTACAGGAGAGAAGCCTTTGCGGCACATTTGCATGTCCCTGCTCAGCTTCCCAGAATGCAGTGTAATAACTGTATTTCTCAGAATTCTGGGCATGAAACAAGTTTTTTAACTTGTTGTAGACGTTGAAATGTGAACACAAATATATATATTTGTAATATATAATATAATATATATATATACAGTCTGGTCCATAAATATTGGGACATCGACACAATTCTAAACTTTTTGGTTCTATACACCACCACAATGGATTTGAAATGAAACTAACAAGATGTGCTTTAACTGCAGACTTTCAGCTTTAATTTGAGGGTATTTACATCCAAATCAGGTGAACGGATGTGGTCCCACTTTTTAAAAGTAATGGGACAATTGGCTGCTCAGCTGTTCCATGGCCAGGTGTGTGTTATTCCCACATTATCCCATTTACAAAGAGCAGATACAAGCTCCAGTGTTCATTTCAAGTGTGTTATTTGCATTTGTTGCTAACTCTCAATATGAGATCCAAAGAGCTGTCACTATCAGTGAAGCAAGCCATCATTAGGCTGAAAAAACAAAACAAACCCATCAGAGAGATAGCAAAAACATTAGGTGTGGCCAAATCAACTGTTTGGAACATCCTTAAAAAGAAAGAACGCACCGGTGAGCTCAGCAACACCAAAAGACCCGGAAGACCACGGAAAACAACTGTGGTGGATGACCGAAGAATTATTTCCCTGGTGAAGAAAACACCCTTCACAACAGTTGGCCAGATCAAGAACACTCTCCAGGAGGTAGGTGTATGTTTGTCAAAGTCAACAATCAAGAGAAGACTTCACCAGAGTAAATACAGAGGGTTCACCACAAGATGTAAACCATTGGTGAGCCTCAAAAACAGGAGGGCCAGATTAGAGTTTTCCAAACAACATCTAAAAAAGCCTTCACAGTTCTGGAACAACATCCTATGGACAGATGAGACTAAGATCAACTTATACCAGAGTGATGGGAAGAGAAGAGTATGGAGAAGGAAAGGAACTGCTCATGATCCAAAGCATACCACCTCATCAGTGAAGCATGGTGGTGGTAGTGTCATGGCGTGGGCATGTATGGCTGCCAATGGAACTGGTTCTCTTGTATTTATTGATGATGTGACTGCTGACAAAAGCAGCAGGATGAATTCTGAAGTGTTTCGGGCAATATTATCTGCTCATATTCAGCCAAATGCTTCAGAACTTATTGGACGGCGCTTCACAGTGCAGATGGACAATGACGCGAAGCATACTGAAAAAGCAACCAAAGAGTTTTTTAAGGGAAAGAAGTGGAATGTTATGCAATGGCCAAGTCAATCTCCTGACCTGAATCCGATTGAGCATGCATTTCACTTGCTGAAGACAAAACTGAAGGGAAAATGCCCCAAGAACAAGCAGGAACTGAAGACAGTTGCAATAGAGGTCTGGCAGAGCATCACCAGGGATAAAACCCAGCGTCTGGTGATGTCTATGCGTTCCAGACTTCAGGCTGTAATTGACTGCACAGGATTTGCAACCAAGTATTAAAAAGTGAAAGTTTGTTTTATGACTGTTCATCTGTCCCATTACTTTTGGTCCCTTAAAAAGTGGGAGGCACATATACAAACTGTTGTAATTCCTACACCGTTCACCTGATTTGGATGTAAATACCCTCAAATTAAAGCTGAAAGTCAGCAGTTAAAGCACATCTTGTTTGTTTCATTTCAAATCCATTGTGGTGGTGTATAGAGCCAAAAAGATTAGAATTATGTCGATGTCCCAATATTTATGGACCTGACTGTATATATATATATATATATATATATATATATATATATATATATATACACACAGACACAGTAGAATCCCGGTTGACCGGCATAAATTTCCCATTTTCAAAAAAACTCCCACTAAACCAGCATAACCGGCACTATCTGGAGTTCGAGACCCCCCCAAAAAATGCTAACTTTTTTTCGAGAAACTTTTTCTGGGCCTAAACGGCCCCGTTTAGGTGGGTGCTAATGCCTTTTTAGATGCATTTTGAGGGTTTTTGGGGGGTTTAAGGGTCGTTTAGACCCTTAAATTTGGGGACTCCCGAATAACCGGCAACTACACCTATCCTGCAACTACACCCGCGTGTCCCGGATAATGGGGAGTTTACTGTATATATATATGTAGTCAATACATAAGGATACTGCAGGTTAAGCTTCCATTTTTTTTACCATCAGAGGATGTGCCAATTTCACTGCCCCCTCCCTACAGTTTCCTTTTTCTGCCACTTGTAGAGGGTCTGCACATTCAGCAGTTGTGACAGAGGAAGATGCGAGACACAATTACTTGAAGACGTCTTGGTACAGGATGTTACTCTGCGGCAGACATGCCCCATCCTGCAGTATCGGGGGCTGCAGGATATATACACTGACTCATCATGTGCCAACCCAGAGACATATTTTGGCATATTATCCATGATTTTTAAATTGTATACACATGTCACGGGATATAAGACATAGCACCTTAAGAAGTTGTCTAGGAAATGATCTATGTAAAGCTTCTGTGATGTCTGAGGTATTAAATCTCTCATCATCACATTTCCTGTATGTAAGAAACACTCGGCAATGAGGATGTCGTGTGTAACGTCTTATAAACCACATACTGGCAAAAACATTGAGACCTCTAGAATAAGGAAGTGTAAAGCCGCATGCAAAATAAATACTAAAGAATACTAAAACTAGATTAGTCCAGAAAAACCAAGGATGGAACGCCACATTTATTACTCAAGGACCCGATATATTAGATACAGTATTTTATTCAATTGGTAAATTAGGACGCTATTGTGGTTATACCATATGATTTCTATGGGTTATTTCATTACCAATTAGCAATAAAACTAGTATTATACGGGAAAAAAATCTATGTGGCTTTAATAGCTTACTTATTAGCATTTTTGCCTCTCTCCATCCCTGGAAAGTGCTCCTATATTGTCTGCTATAATAAGAAGATAAATAATGTTATCAGGACAAGACAAAGTTTCCTTTCAGGCCAGCACCCCGGGCACATCCTCTGCCACCCCTTGTGACCCTGATTGGGGGTGGAGAACAGCATACGTGATGAAGGTGAAAACTCATAACATGTCATGGACGGATACATAAATAGAGGGATGGATGATGGATGATAGATAGATAGATAGATAGATAGATGCATGGATGACAGATAGATAGAGGGATGGATGATAGATAGATAGATGGATAGATAGAGGGATAGATGGATAGATAGAGGGATAGATAGATGGATGGAGGGATAGATAGAGGGATGGATAGATAGATAGATAGATAGATAGATAGATAGATAGATAGATAGATAGATAGATAGATAGATAGAGGGATAGAGGGATAGATGGATAGATGGATAGATAGATAGATAGATAGATAGATAGATAGATAGATAGATAGATAGATAGATAGATAGATAGATAGATAGATAGATAGAGGGATGGATACATAAATAGAGGGATGGATACATAAATAGATTGATGGATGATAGATAGATAGATAGATAGATAGATAGATAGATGCATAGATAGAGGGATGGATGATAGATAGATAGATAGAGGGATGGATGGATGGATAGATAGATAGAGGGATAGATATAGATAGATATAGATAGAGGGATGGATGGATGGATAGAAAGAGGGATGAATAGATAGATAGAGGGATGGATGGATGTATGGATAGAGGGATGTATGGATAGAGGGATGGATGGATGGATAGATAGAGGGGTGGATAGAGGGATGGATAGATAGATAGATAGATAGATAGAAAGAGGGATGAATAGATAGATAGATAGAGGCATGGATGGATGGATAGATAGAGGGGTGAGTAGAGGGATGGATGGATAGATAGAGGTGTGGATAGATAGATAGATGCATAGATACAGGGATGGATGGATAGAAAGAGGGATGAATAGATAGATAGAGGGATGGATGGATGGATGGATGGATAGATAGAGGGATGAATAGATAGATAGATAGAGGCATGGATGGATGGATAGATAGAGGGGTGAGTAGAGGGATGGATGGATAGATAGAGGTGTGGATAGATAGATAGATGCATAGATACAGGGATGGATGGATAGAAAGAGGGATGAATAGATAGTTAGAGGGATGGATGGATGGATGGATAGATACACAGATAGATAGATAGATAGATACACAGATAGATAGATACACAGATAGATAGATAGATAGATAGATAGATAGATAGACAGATACACAGATAGATAGATAGATACACAGATAGATAGACAGATAGATAGATAGATATATAGATATCTTTGCATAAATACATAGGAGTTATCCAGTTATTTTGCCAATGTGACTCGAGAACCTGCTTTCAACCAGGGATACAAGCTGGCCTATTAATGGTCAACAGAGACTGGAATTCTATATTTCCAATTATAGGCACAAGCACTATATAAAACGACACGCATCGTTGCCGTGTTGTTAGGATATTTATGACTGGCTTGATCTTAGTTCTCTCTACATGATGGACAATCCCATAAAGATAAAGGATTGCGCCCGGTCCTTGTGTAGATCTCACAGTATACTTCATACTAAACATAGTAATCTAGAGTATGATGGATAGCACAGCTTGTAGTCACCGGGGCAAAGCATGACATATAATTTCCTTGTATGAAACTTAAGATTCTGTTCGGCTAACCCAAAAATAAAATGTATATCCCACCTCAGTCTGGGAGAAATATTATGTTTGTGACCTACGTAAAACTATATAGACATTTCTATAGGAAATAGCTGATGATCATTCACAAATAGCACCTTTATGTGGAAGATGGCTCCAAGTATCCGCTGCTACCATGTGTGCAGACGGAATTTGTCTTAAAGATATATCTGTTTTTCCTTCTCTCTAATCTAACACCCGCTGCTTATATCAGACACACACATTACATGGAGTCATTCTATACACACACAGATTTATACTATTTAAAAATAAAACTTGTTTTCCGCACCCCCAGAGCTGCTTACATAGGCACAGTGTACCTACCAATAGAAACACTGCATTTGGGTACGGATTTTCACTAACCTTCAAGCCAACTGCAACTCAATGCAGAGATCTACAGATCAGTGTCTGGCCCCTCCTGCTTCCTTCTACTGGGGGACTACACATCCTATGATTCCTTCCTGCACAAACTGCCATCACTGATTGTTACAATGTATTTAAATGTAGTAGCTGCCTGTGATTGGCCAAAACAAATTATGAATGTTATGCTATTTTTAGCAGAGATTTAGCAGGGTACTAACTAAGAAGTAACTCAAACAATTTAGCAAACATCAGGGTGAGTTTGTTAATGTTTAATTTGGTATTTTTTCATGCAAAAAATGTTCTCATACACTACTAATTCTCCTCTATCAGATGCATCTGAATCCAGGAAACTTAGATATGTCTTTAATCATTCCACACCAAGCCTCATTGGTACATGCAATTATTAACATTTTTGGTGGAAACTTTATGAATTTTACACGAAACAGACACTTTGACATAGAAATAATTGCTAGCACAGCCACTGCTCGATCAATTAAAGTTGTTAAGTTAATTAACGAGAGCAATCAATGATGTTGTCATTATCATATGGCTCACTAGGCGACAGAGGCCACATTATATATACAGATCAATGTAAAAATGCCCACTTCCAATGGCCGGTACTTGGATGGGAGACCACCTAGGAATACCAGGAGCTTTATGCTGTGGCCCACTGGAGAAGGAACTGGCAACCCACTCCATTATCTCTGCCATGAAAAGCAAGTGGATCAGCCATGACCATGGACATAAAGATGTGTTACGGTCCATGAGGTCACAGAGAGTCGGACACGACTGAGTGACACAACAACAAATAGTTTTGAATTGATCTTGAGGCTGCTGTATGCTAATGAGCGGCTCAGATTGATAAGTGTGGGTCTAACTGCCAGATAACATTGATCGTCTATATTTTGGCTACTACAGAGAAAGACAAGCAGGCTGTAATACTAATTAGCCCATCAAAGTAGCTAATTAATATGCCCTAGCCACTCATTTGTATATACATAGAGCAGCTACAACATGGAATATGCCAAATGGCTAACACAACATATATATACAATTACAATAGTATTTATGATTAATTAGGAGAGAGAATAGTGTTGAGAAATTATTTTGCATTCATGGGAGGGAAAGAGTTCATTACTTGTCACAAAGAAAATGTTAATATATGCTAATTAGTAAAGTAAAATCGCTCATCTTTATGCATCGTTAGCTGCAATTAATAAGTGCATTTCAATAGATGATATACAATGTACATGATTAATCACTAAATGTTAAATATTTAGTACACTAAAGGAACACATTATTCTTAAAGAGCATGAAAAACGGTCTATATGTTGTGTTATCCTTATTTTTCTATAATGAATAAATCCCGGGAAATTCTATGCTGTTGTTCCTCTATTTATAGGTAAACAAGTGGCTCGTGCATATCAATTAGACACCTTAATGTGTTAATTTGGATTACAGCCTGCTTGTCTGTCACTGTAGTGGCCAAAAAATAAAGACCTGCAACGTTATCTGACTTTTAGACCCTCTCTTAGCTGCAATTGTAAAAATTTCAGAAATGATTTACGGTGGAGAAAAACTGCTAGTACAATGTATAGACATTTTTCAATGCTCGTTAAAATGAAATCAGCTTCCTGTTAGGGTGAAGGAGTCCCTTTAAAAAAATAAACCCTAAGATTCTGAAAATATTAATTAACAGGAGAGATGGTCACGGCTGTAATCTGGTGTATCCATGTCCCTACATACAAAGACATGCACAACAAGTACCAACTCCCATAAGGAGTAATGGAAAGCATTTTTGCAAGCGCGACAAGTACCAAAGGGCCAAAGCATTTTTTTCTTTATCAAGACGCGGCGAATACAGAATCTGACGAGTTTTCGAGGTAGACGAGTCCTGTATATAATTATCATAGATAGACACAACCAGCAGACGTCTCTGTTATACAAACTGTCATGTTGTGTCTCATTAAATGCTACAAGATTATTATAAGGAAGTGGGACAAGGAGTATGGAAAGTAATGTTTCATGCTGTATAGAAACACCCCACAATAACCTATAAATGCAGCATTTCCTGTGGGAAAAAACACCTGATACATTTGTTTGAGATAAATTATTCAGTGTTTCTTGCAGGACACCTGTGGAACCTTACCCCAGATAGAGAACCTGAGCTGCCCTGGGTGCTGGTCACTGGGACCTGCTGGTGGTCAGTGGGATCTCTTAGTGGTCAGTGGGACCTGCTGGTGGCTTCTTACCTTGAGTAGTCCCCATAGCTTGCAGTGTGACATGGATCCATAGTATCCCAGGCTCAGTGTGACAGCTCCAGGCTGCTCTCACATTGCTCTGCGCTGTCTGTGCAACTCGTGTTCCCAGGCAGGGAGTGCACTGTACATGGGCGGGGCCTCCAACAAGCCCCAGCCAACCACAAGCACGCATCCGTATGATTGACAGCCCGGCTGTCAGACACTCACAACATAGCTCTGCCATGACAGGACATATCCTGCTCTGCCACCTCTCCACTAGTGACATAATGACACTGGGGGGATTTATATGCAAATAATGCTACAGCTGAATGACTTATACATTATACAAGTTTTGGGGGGAAATTCTACTATTTTTAAAAAGTAACAGACAACATGCAGTTTATTATTATTATTATTATTATTCATTAATGTTATCATTATTATTATTATAAATTTTTGTTATCATTAATATAATCATTATTATTATCATTATTATTATAAATTATTGTTATCATTAATATAATCATTATTGTTCTTATTATTATTATTATTATCATCATTATTATTATTGTTATCATTATTATCAGTATTTTTATCATCCTTATTATAATTACATCATTATTATTATTATCATCATTATCATTATTATTATCATTTTTATTATCATCATTATTATTATCACTATTATTATTATTAACATCATTATTGTTCTTTTGATTATTAACATAATAATAATTATTATTATTATCAGTATTATTAATATTAACATTAATATTATTATTATAATGATTATTATTATCATTATTATTTGTATTACTATTTACCATCATTATTGTTATTATAACTATTATTATTATCATTATTGTTATCATCATTATTATTATTATCATTATTATTATTAATATTATTATTATTATCATTATTGTTATTATTATTATTATTATCATTATTATTATTATTATTATTGATTGTTATTATTATTATCATTATTATTATCATTAATATTATTATTATTATTATAATTACTATAGGAGGCACATATATAAGGTTGTGCATAATCCATCCTGGGCTTTGCTTGAAGGTGTGTAATACAGCAGTGATAGGCTTAAAAGGAGCCATACTTTATATGGTATTGGATTAAAGAGTGAAGCCTTTGTGGGCACATTTGCATGTCCCTGCTCAGCTTCCCAGAGTGCAGTGTAATAACTGTATTTCTCGAAATTCTGAGCTGGAAATAGTTTTTTTAACTTGTTTTAGACATTCAAATGTGAACACAGATGTACTATTTATTTACTATATAGATACACACATATATATATAAATATATATATGTATATATATATATATATATATATATATATATATATATATATATAGTATATTTTTACATATAAAAATTGAACATAGGAGTGTAGGAGCTTTGTCATTGATGAGACAAGAAAAGTCACAGGGGCGGGAGAGGGGGGAAACAGACACAGGGGAGGGAGAGGGGGAAACGAGACACAGGGGAGGGAGGGGGAAGATACATAAGGGAGGGAGAGGGTAAGGAAGAGACAAAGGGGAGGGAGAGGGGGAAAGGGGGCACAGAAGAGGGAGAAGGGGAACAGACAAAAGGGAGGGAGAGGGGGAAAGGGGGCACAGAAGAGGGAGAAGGGGAACAGACAAAAGGGAGGGAGAGGGGGAAAGAGACACAGGGGAAGGAGGGGGCAGGAGACGGGAAAAGAGGCACAGGAGAGGGAGAGGGGCAAAGGAGACACAGGGGAGGGAGAAGGGGGGATGCAGAGGAGGGAAGGGGGGAAGGAAACATAGGGGAAGGAGAAGGGGGTAAGAGACACAGGGGAGGGAGAAGGGGGGGAGACACATGGGAGGGAGAGGAGGGAAAGAAAGAGACATGCAGGGTACACAAAGAATACACAATGACACTATATCATGCCGTTATTTTTGACTGGCAAGTCGCTAGTTGAAAATATAATAATACAACAGCAATTTGGAGCCCACAACAACTTCAAATGAATAATATGCCAATGCAAGTTTTTCTACAGAGAACTAAATTGGGGAAAAAAGTGAGATTTTTGTCTACTTTCATATTCAAATTTGCTCAAAATAGCAAGTTGTTCTGGTGAAATTTCAGTTAGTTTATTTATCAGTTCTAATAGCATAAGCTTGTCTAATTTCTCCCTCAATCATTATCCCTTTCAATTAGTTTCTTGTATTTCTCTTATTTTATCAGTTTTTATTTTGTTCATAAAATAGTCTTAATAAGGAAAAGTTGGATCTGTATTTTTCTTTAAATAGCACTAGGGTTTTATTGTCTAGATTATGACACACACTGAAAGTTTTGTAAACCCTGCACCGCATTTAATTAAAATTATAGAATATTTTATTCCAAGAAATAAACGCGATGAGTACGGAGAAGCGAGCGTACAGTTCTCATATTAATCAGCACCGCTTCATTATCTCGGCAGTGACACCGGATCTGATTGGCAAGAGCTTCTAACACTTAATTCTGGAGAATCTGAAGAAGATATCTGGAAGACAGAAGCTGTATTACTGAGAAATAACGGTGTCCTCAAAACTGCTCAGTGAATGACAATGATAACATTGAGGAGGAATAATTGATGCGTGCTGCCCCTCACTTGGGGCATATGAGGTATATGGAGATTATTGTTCATCTGATACATTTGCAATTATAATACAAAGTGCGTAGGTTGGTATTTCTTAATTTTGTTTATGGGATACTGCCATCGCAATTTATTTAAGCAGGAGGGAAGATAGAGAATGGAGGGCCCTGGTGCAATAAAATGTTGGGCCCCCCTCGAGGCGATGTAAAAACATTTTTGCACTGGGCCCACATATACACATATATACACATATATAAACATCACCCAGCACCCACCTCTCTTAGCATCCATCCCTACATAGCACCCTGTTCTTGTCAGCAGCCATCCCCTCTTAGGATTCATCCCCACACAGCACCCATGCCTATCTCCTTTGTCCATCCCGCACAGAACCCATCCACCTGTATTTGCTTCCACTTTGCAGCCCTTGCTCTCTTACCTTCCTCCCTGATACACATCCCCGGTGTGCTGAACTGCTCCACACTGCCACCTGTTGGAGCTTCAGTAAAAATGCTTTTTTTTTTAAAACAGGCACACACACATTTCAGGCTGGGGGTGTGTGGTAAAGGAGGGACAGGTGGGACCCAGGAGGGTCCTAATGGGGCCTTGGTGGGTTTGCACTGGGCACACATATACACATATATAAACATCACCCAGCACCCACCTCTCTTAGCATCCATCCCTACATAGCACCCTGTTCTTGTCATCAGCCAACCCCTCTCATGATCCATCCCTGCACAGCGCCCAACCCCTCTCAGCACCCACCTCACATAGCACCCATCCCTATCTCTTTTGTTAATCCCTCACAGAACCTATCCGCCTTTACTTTGCTGCCGCTTTGAAGCCTTTGCTCTCTTACCTTCCTCCCTGATACACATCCCTAGTGTGCTGAACTGCTCCACACTGCCACCTATTGGAGCTTCAGTAAAAATGCTTTTTTTTTTTTTTAAACAGGCACGCACACATTTCAGGCTGGGGGTGTGTGGTAAAGGAGGGACAGGTGGGACCCAGGAGGGTCCTAATGGGGCCTTGGTGGGTTTGCACTGAGCCCACATATACACATATATACACATATATAAACATCACCCAGCACCCACCCCTCTTAGCATCCATCCCTACATAGCACCCTGTTCTTGTCAGCAGCCAACCCCTCTCAGGATCCATCCCTGCACAGCGCCCAACCCCTCTCAGCACCCACCTCACATAGCACCCATCCCTATCTCTTTTGTTAATCCCTCACAGAACCTATCCGCCTTTACTTTGCTGCCACTTTGAAGCCTTTGCTCTCTTACCTTCCTCCCTGATACACATCCCTAGTGTGCTGAACTGCTTCACACTGCCACCTGTAGGAGCTTCAGTAAAAATGCTCTTTTTTTCCACAGGCACACACAAATTTCAGGCTGGGGGTGTGTGGTAAAGGAGGGACAGGTCGGGACCCAGGAGGGTCCCAATAGAGCCTTGGTTGGGTGGGCCAGGGTGGATGACCCCAAGGGGCCCCTACACTCCAGAAAAAAAAATGTAATGTGAATAATGTAAGTAAGGCTGGACTGGAGGAATACAAAGCCGGAATCAATAGTATTGGGAGAAATAGCAACAACCTCAGATACGCCGATGATACTACTTTGATGGCTGAAAGTGAGAAGGAACTAAAGGACTTATTGATGAGGGTAAAGGAAGAGAGTGCAATAGTTGGCCTGCTGCTCAACGTTTTAAAGACAAAGATCATTGAAAAAACTCAATCTCAGATCCTGGCAAATAGATGGTGAAGAAGTGGAGGCAGTGACAGATTTTATTTTCCTGGGATACAAGATCTCTGCAGATGATTACTGCAGATATGAAATTCAAAGGAACCAACTGAATGACTGAACAACAATAACATTAAGGCTACACCTGTAGGGAGTGGCTATGTTGGGCTTTTTTCCTCCTCCCATCCCGGCAGTGCACCTCATATTGCAGTTGTGTTCACCCACTCACAAATGACCATGTGGTCCAATAGGGAGAAGTTAGCAGTGCGGTATGCAATAGACACTGCAATATGCAGTTTCACAGCTTACTGCCCTCTCCCCACGTATTTTCACTCTCTGAGGGCTGCACTGCATGGATTGTTGCCAGCATGGCTATATATAATACGACTTTCAGTAAGACAGATACAACATACTTAAATAGAAAATGTTAAGAAGTCATGGTTTGTATTTACACTATAGTGTCTCTTTATGGCTTTGTATAAGGAGCAATGCACCAGTGGTCCATAATTATAACAAGGTACGTTAGCCCAAGGTGTTGTGATCTCAGATGGCGATTTTATACGTAATGTACACAGCAATGTGTTTTCTAGGCAGCAAAAATATTGAAAAAATCCCAGAATCTTGATGTATTTCTGGTGGACTCAAACAACCCCTTCTCAGTCCCATACATCAGTGTCTGGTACATATATTTAGATATAATGCATGATAGAAAATGAGCAGGTTCCCTTTAAAATTTGTAGGTGATATCAATATTCTTTAAAAAAAATATTCAAAAAGCAAAACAAAGTTTAGATATATTAATGACTTCAGTAATTGAAATAGGTGAAAAATGTGGGTTTATGGCCTAGTTTCATTCATTACAGTGTAAAGTGGTCGAGAAGTTTAGGATTTCAGGCAAAATTGAGGAAAACATGACTATATTCCATAGGCTATTGCAGGGCCGGACCCACTTTTTTGGAGCACCTAGGCAGTGAAGCAGAGGAGCCACTGTGAGTGGGTACACAAGGTATGCACAGACCCATTTTTGCATTTTCTGTGCATTTAAGTTCCTTTTCCCATAAGATCCTTCTTGTTCTAGGTTGTGACCCCTAGTAGCCAGTCTATGAACTGCAGCGGTAAATTTTTTAAGCCAGGAATCATTTCATTTTTTTTAAAGTGGCGCCCTTAGGCTGCTGCCTACTTGACCTAATGGGTAATCCGGACATGGGCTATTGTCCTAAAAAAAATGTATGTCTATTGCTTGCACAGCTATTAATGTTATTAGATTGGTACATACTTGACAAACATATGTCATTTTTCTTGAACTGCTGTGGTCTTTTAAAATTCCTAAATTAGTTATATTCCCCTGATTTTTTTATATTGCAATCAGCTACAATTATATTTATTTAAGTGTATACTTTTCATTTATGCAACAGCCGGGACCTTTGCTGTGTCCCTCTAGGTTGGATAAAATATGTGCTATCTTTTTGTGGATCAAATTCCTTTTATACTAGGTACACAGTTTCCAAATGATCAAAGGCTTTGTGATAGCCTTAAAGGACCACTGCATGGCATTTTTGTAACGACGTATTGAATCTGTAGACAGTATGCCAAAGAATGAAAATTGAGTATTTATTTATAAAAAAAATGAATCTTATTTTTTTTTTTTCTTTCATATTCCATGTAATGCCATCTGCAGCTCTGATCAAGCAGAAATGTGCTTCTTTGCTTCTAAGTTACTAGGAGGCTTCTATGTAGATCACGGGGGGCGGAGTGCATGGCATGGCACAGAGCTGCTTATGGGCTCACTTACAGGGCCAAGAGGAACAGTCTGCATTAACACCCCCACATAATTTAATAATTTACATAGAAGCCTCCTAGAGTGATTAAGCAGCAAAGGAGGACATGCAGTGCTCAATCAGAGCTGCAAATAGGTTGACACAGAATTTTTTTTTTTTTCAAAATAAATAAGTTTAAGATTTATTTTAATAATATACTCAATTCATATTATTTTGCCTACTGTCTGCATGGGAGTATGCCTTTCATACATTGGTCCTAATTTTTTGTTCAGTCGCCCAGTCGTGTCCGACTCTCCGAGACTCTCAAGGATTTCTTAGCAAAGATACTGGAGTGGGTTTGTCAGTTGCTTCTCCATTGGCCTCTCTGCTATGACCTGCCCATCTTGTGTGACCCTATGGTTTAGCTCACAGCTTCATTGAGGTACATAAGTCCCTTCACCACGGCAAGGTGGGGTCCTAATTTAGGCATAATTTATTTCCTTATTGGTATCAGCTATGAACATCACTGTGGTCTATTTGCACGTCATGGGCTCCACGGTATTAAACCATGAAATGCAGAATTAGAAACTAGTGTCACAAGGTCTATATAAGATTAAATGTACGTCAGTAAAATAAAAGCATCCTTGTCTTAGAGTTTCCATAAGGCTGCAGTTACATTACTTCTAAGAATTGTAAAATACCACAAAACTCTTTAGAAAATTATCACAAAACACAAGCAATAAATAAATAAAGTCAGACACGACAACAACAACAAGGTGGATAGGGAAATCGCAAGGGGGGGCAAGTGACTTTGCCCGTGGGCCCCCATTCATTAGCTCCGCCAGTGGTCTTCAGCACTATTTTGTTTGCTTGATGTCCGGATCACGCTTTCCGTATTACTGAAGCGTCTCTCGCCGTCGCTGCCAACATAATCACTAGCGCTTTGTAACTCACAGATCCAGCCTGGTAAACACGCCCGGGGGCAGACAGCCACAGGTGCGCCCGAGAAAACAATTCATCTTAACAATCAACTTATTTATACCCTGTGCCCATGGCCTGTAATTGGATTTCCATGTATTGCGTGCCACATGTACATAAACATGCATTGATCATAGGCTTGTAAATTGATAACAAAAGCTTACAGACCTTGCTGTGTATAAATAAATATACTGACACAATTAAATATATTGAACTTTGATTCAGTCATAGAGGATATATAAGGACCTTGTAACGTTTGCATTCTTAGCAAATATGGTCCATTCCTGTTATGAGTACTCCGGCACACCACCAGCAGAGGCGGCAGATGCCAAGATGTCATAGCTTTAGGAATAGGGTAAGGGTTAGGGGGTTAGGGTTAGAGCACTTACAAACTGAGTAATATTTTGGCAGCGCCATCTAGCAGCTCCTTGCTGCAACTGCTGCTGCCCTGCTGGAGTACTCATAACAGGATCTGAAATGCAGTCACAATCCATTCATTAAAACAACATGGAAGCTTTCTGGATGTCACTAGGTATATAATATCCCTGTGTATATATTTACTTTTAAGTACCTTATTATAATAAGTGCTTATAAGCTCTGTTTTTACTGTCTAAAATCAAACAAATAGTCCCTGTATGGGTATGCCCTCTATGAAGACACATACCCATAGGTTTGAATGTGCAGTGTAGTGTCCTAGCCTATCAGGGACCGCATCTCAGCAGCATATTTTTTGAGAGATGGTCATTGATTGGTCAGTATGAGACACAGCCATGAAAGTACAACAGAATTTGTGTATTTATGAACTGCAGAGGTCAGACCCAAGTTGGTAAGATTAGTTTTTAGGCAGTAAAAAAAGACATACACCCCCGGACCTCAAAAAGGATTATGGGATATTCACACCTAAATTACCACCTCATGACATAGTTCCCCTGTCCCCCTAAAGGAGCAGGGGCTATGCAGACCTCCACTACCCACTGAATTCATCCCCAAAGGATCATGGCCATACAGACCACCTACACCATGTTAGACCATATCCACGGAGAATCACCCTGAACCCCAAAGATGGAAGCAGATATTTGTTTCACTTCTGCAATGCAGAACAATGTAATATTTGCATATGGGCTAAAGCTCGTCCACTATTTTTCCCTAATGTGGCATCTTAAAGCGATAGCCATCCCCATGGACTTGAATGGAAAGAAGAGGCAAATGTATACTAAACCCAGTAACACATTGAAAAATAAAGCGTAGCCTCTCTGTTCCTTCAAGGATTTTGGTGCCCTTCTATGCCCCTCTCTGTCCGCCACCCATCTTCCATCTTATCTCTTCTTACCTTTAAGGCATACAGTAGCCATTTTAATATTACTCTCTTTCCATGAGTCAAGCACATCCACACCTTCATTATCTAACTTCATCTCAACTGATATCCATCCCAATATGAATGAACCCACATGTTGGTGCCTTACAAATGACCAATCACATATATAGTTGTGAGCATACGAGCCGTTGCACACGCTTGCGGGCTCGTGCAGCGAGCCGCTGCCCTCGCGTAGCGAAGCGAGGGCCTCAGTTGCTGGCATGGAGCGCCAAAGGCGCTCCTTGTTAGCAACTGCGACCCTCGCAAAATTTACGTCGTAACGCAAAGAAAATATGAGACACGTTACGACCCATTACGACCTCGCAAAAATCGTCTACAACACATGCACATGAAAACATGAAAAATACAACAAATACACACAACAAATACATAAAAAACTTACTTACAGGAAGAGGGAGCATCCAGGACCTTGAAAACTGAAGTTACACCTCAATTTAACGCAAATTAAAATAGTTTAGACACTAAAAAATTCTCGAAGCGAGAGAAAAAATGGCCACCGAAAAAAACGAAAACGAGGCTACAGCACTCTAAAGACGCAGAACACCACCAAACACCTACGTATTTGCCGAAAAACACCTACTAGATTAGAAAACACGGACGCAACCCGCGCAACCCCAAAAACATTACAAACACAATAAATACAAACACAATAAATACACACAACAAACACATAAAAAGGTTACTCACAGCAAGGGGGGGGCACCGAGGACCTCTGCAAGTGAAGTTACACCTCCATTTAACCACAAATTTCAGAGTTTAGAGATCCGAAAATCACCTAAGCGAGAAAAAAAATTGCAGCAGAACAAAACGAAAACGAGGCTAAAGGTCCCTAAACACGCAAAACACCACCAAACAGCTACGGATTTTCCGACAAAATCGAACAACATAGAAAACGAATATTACGAAAAAGTCGCACAACATAGAAAACGAACGACGCTACATCAGCCACATTATATACACCAAACACCCTTAGCTCACTTACAATTTCATTGCCGTCATTTTTTGACGGGCAATTCGCTAGTAATAATAATAATAACAACAATATACTCTTTGGTTCAGTTTTATAGTAAGTTAAAAGCATATCTATATTCCTGGATTCTAATGCATCTAATAGAGGAGAATTAGTAGTGTATGCAAACATTTTTGCATGAAAAAATATCAAAATAAACATTGACAAACTCACCCTGATGTTAGCAAAATCTCTTCAGTTAACACCCCTGTAAATTCCTGCTATAATTAGCATAGCTTTCATAATTTGGTTTGTCCAATCACAGGCAGCTATACATTTTAATACAATGTAACAATCAATGACGGCACTTTGTGCAGGAAGGAATCATGGGATGTGTAGTCCCCCTGATGAAGGAAGCAGGAGGAGCCAGGCACTGATCTGTAGATCTCGGCATTGAGCTGCTGCTGGCGTGAAGGTTAGTAAAAGGTTAAAATCCGTTACAAATGCAGTGTTTCTATTGGTAGGTACACTGTGCTTATGTAAGTAGCTCTGGGGGTGTGGAAAACACATTTTATTTAAAAAAAAAATAAGTCTGTATGTGTATAGAATGACTCCATGTAATGTGTGTGTCTGATATATGCAGCAGGGGTTAGATTAGAGAGAGGGAGACACAGGGAAACTTAGATATACCTCTAAGTGTTCGGATACTATGGCTTTCCTCATTCAGGACTGAAATGCACTAATCTGCTGATTGGGATGGGATATGATACAGGGGGTCAATGCCAATTTCACAAGTGCTCAAAAAAACACATTAATTGCAAAGCACGATGCGAACCATGACACCCACATACAGCCACCCGCTGAGGGCAGAAAACAACAAAGACTAAGGACCCTTTGTCCAAAAGAGTCTACAGACTAGAGGAGGTGACAGAGAGAGACTGACACAACAAATAAAGGAACTGATTGGTGTATAGGAAGGTGTCCTGTTATCATGTGTATAATTAATAGGAAATTCCACCTAAATGTATTTTATTTTATTTTATATTACACCGAATCCTAACCACTGGACAGGGTTCCCTGGTGGACCACCAGGGTTAAATTATGGTCAGGGAAGCAAGAGGTCACACCACCCTGAAGCCATACAGGGTTGGGCCTGGTCAGTACTTGTATGGGAGACCATCAAGCAACAACAGGATCTGTATGCTGTAGCCCACTGGAGAAGGAACTGGAAACCCATTCATGTATCTGAAGTGGATCAGCACGACCATGCCTTTTGTGTTACCAGAGGTAGAGCTACCTGGCCTCTGAGAGGCCCCCGTGGACCTCCCGCTCCCCCTGCAGTATCTCCTGTGGGTCCCCTGTGGCCCTCTGGTGGGCTCCTGTGGCCCCGGCCACACTTATGTGGCTCTCCCGTGGCCTAGGGTCCTCAGTGGCCCCACGGTCCCTTGTGGCCCCCCTTGGGTCCTCTGTGGCCGGCTGAGGGTCCCCTGTGGCCCCAGTGTACCCCCGGATCCCTATGACTCCAGGGCCCCCAAGGCCAACGCTCACATCTCGTGGGTCCCCAAGGCCTTTTATGGCCCACTGTGCCCCCCCCCTCACAAACCCCAGGGGCCCCATGTGCTCCCTGCAGGCCCTGTACCCCCCGCAACCCCCTGTGTTCCCCCTCAGCCTACTGTGTTGCCCCTCTTGGACACTGATACCTCCCTCAGTCCCCTGTATTATCCCTAACCCTCCTGTGGCCCCTCGCTGATCTCTGCGGCCTCCTTCAACCCCTCATATCCTCCTCAGCTGCCTGTGGCCCCTTGCAGACGTTTGCGGCCTCCTTTAGCCCCCTATATTCTCCCTAAGCCTCCTGTGGACCCTAGCAGATCTCTTCGGCCTCCCTCAGCCCCTTGGGGCCCCCGTGGTCTCCCTCAGTCCCTTGTGGCCCCTTAGGTTCTTGCTGGTCCCTGTTGCCCTCTCGGCCCTCTGTGGCCCCCCCTCGGCCCTCTGGCCTGCCGTGGCCCCTCCTCACCCCAGGTAGTGGAGTGCATCATTGAGCAGGTAAGAAAGTATATATATATATATATATATATATATATATATATATATATATATATATATATATATTGCATTGATGTTGGATGGCCTGCCCCCTCCTGTGTGGGGGCTTCTTTTTGCGCCGGGGCCCCCCATGCACTAGCTCCGCCACTGTGCGTTACAATCCAAATACAGTGCTAAGCTGCAGCAGTTCTATTCAGTGTGTTCTCACATCACCTAGCAATAAAAAAAAAGTGCTAAGACATTTCCAAATATTATGTGATTTATATAAACAAGAGCTGTCATAAAAAAAAAAAAAAAAAAAACTTTCCACAAGGAGTAATGTAAATTTGTTTTCGCAAACACGACGAGTACCAAGGTAGCGCAATGAGTACCAAGGTTTTCTGCTCAGGTTGAGTATCAAATATATGAAGTTCTGAGGAGGTTTGGAACCCATGTACCACTGTAGAAAAAAGATGCGCACTAGCTAACTAAAACGGTAAATAAAATGGAGAAAAAAAACCCCAGTGTTGGGGGAAATATAACACGCTGGTAAAATAGAATATATAATGTTAAAAAGCAAAATATATACAGAAATGTAAACAAAATGCTGCTAAATTGTAACAACTTTAATCAAGTCATAAGTTGAAGCTGTATCAAATTGTCATCGCAATCCCCTCACAGAGTACGCAGAATCTACTAACAGCATGACACAGTAAACACTTCTTGGAAGAGCATTAAGTATTACTAAAGTGCTTCCTTTTACATTCAAAATAAACAAATCATTAAACAATGCATAGGTCCCGATTATGATATATAGCTTATAACAAGTACTTTATCAATGAAATGTTACTTAAAAACGGTGTTTCCTTACATTACTTTACATTGCAGTTTGTGATTTGTACATGTAACCTTCCCTAATCCTCCACACCAAGGGCCTCATTTAATTGCGATTCGGACAGTTTTTTATTATTATTATTGTTTATTTATAACGCACCGACATATTCCATAGCGGTGAACATAAGATAAGTACCAGGCAAAGATAAATACAAATGAACACGTAACAAAGCAAGGAGGGCCTCGAATCCAGTGTCCATGGTGCTTTCCCTAAAGCACCTTGTGGGATTGAAACTCGCAGACTTACAACCTAAAGGTATTGTTTGAGGAAAAGGAGGGAGAGAGAGGTGATGAGCGTGTTAGGGTGGAAGGTGATACGCTATTGTAAAGAGATGCATTTTTAGTGAGGTTTTGAATGTTTTGAGGCAGGAGGATAATCTGGTGGAGCGAGGCAAGGAGTTCCAGAGAATAGGGGCAGCATGAGAAAAGTCCTGAAGGCGAGAGTGAGAGGAGGCGACAATAGTTGTAGAAAGAAGAAGGTCATTAGCAGAACGCAGAGGGCGCGTGGGGGAGTATTTGGGGATGACACCAGAGATGTATGGGGAGCATTATTGTGGAGGACTTTGTAAGTTAGGGTCATGATTTTAAATGTTATTCTGGAGGCTATGGGAAGCCCGTGGAGAGATTGACAGAGGGGTGCTGCTGAACATTGTGTACGGAAGATTATGGTTTGAAGTGGAGACAGTCGGGTGGTGGGGAGGCCAGCAAGAAGTGAGTTGCAGTAGTCCAGTCAAGAGATGATGAGAGAGTGTATAAGGATGTTAGTTGTGTCTTGTGTAAGATAGTGACAAATTCTGGAGATGTTTTTTAGATGGAGAAGAGAAGATTTAGTTAGGGATTGTATGTGAGGGATGAAAGACAGAGCGGGTCCAGTAGAACCCCAAGACAACGGGCTTGGGAGGAGGGGGTGATGATGTCTTTGTTGACAGTGAGAGAGATGTGAGGAATTGACGCTGTGAGAGGGAGGGAGGATTAGGAGTTTAGTCTTAGACATGGGCTCTATATAAGCACAGAGCATATTTTTTACAGAAGTTTTTAGTTAGTGAACTTCTATTCAAAAGCAAGGTCTTCACTAACTAAAACTTCTGTAAAAAATATGCTGTGTGCTTAAATAGAGCCCTATTCAATTGGCCGAATCGCAATTGAATGAGGCTCTATGTGTCGGTTATTATCAGAGTAGTGGTTGCTCATCATTTTAAATTGCTCCCTGGTGTCTGCCTGCATTGGTTTCACTCTAAAGCCATAGGGCACCAAGAAGAATGAGCATGTGCAAGCCCCAGAGAATAATTAGCACTTGTTATAACCTATAGTTTTAATTCATACCTTTGTTGTGTCCATTGAACTACATTTCCAAATCCAGTTGTGCATTCAAAGGGATGTTAATCGTCAGGAGAACTGTGAATGTAAGACTGTTTTCCAAGGCTTTCCCATTTAACAAGTCAGGGCTTGAAGAGCAGTACACAATGCAGGGCTGGATTTACATCTATGGTACCCCTGGCACATGTCTCCGGTTCTCCTTGCATCCATTTTTACCCCAATTCTTACAAGTGGTGTCAAGTTACTCATGTGGTGGGTCACATTCCTATTCACATGACCATATATGTGAGAGGAGGCTATAACCTCCAGCTGCACCCTCTGACTAGTTGTCAGCAATACTCATAATGGAAGATGGCGGCCTGGATGTATTCACTGATTTAAAATTTTGCTAATTTTTTAAAAGGGCAGCAATCAACAGAGAGCACCGAAGCTACACAGAAGTCCATAACCACTGCGATAACACGTTATAGTAACCATCCGTTACAGCAACCATCCAGAGGTGGAGCTACCAGTGGTGCAAAGCGCCAGGGCCCTTCTCTGGGGGTGGGCCCAGTGCTGTGTATTTCTTTTTTTACATTAAAATGTTTTTCTGTATAGTATTTCTACTGAAGCTCCAAGAGGTGGCAGTGTGGAGCAGTTAAGCATGCTGGGGATGTGTATAAGGGGGGAGGTGAGAAAGAACACGTGGCTGAAACACAGGTACAGGGGGAGGTGGGTGCTGGCAGGGGTTGGGTGCTTTGTGGCGATGCATATTGAGAGTGGATGGCTGACTGAGTGAGTTAATACCGGGGAACCCAGCCCAACATTTTTGGGAGGAGGGGCCCCCACATTTTTTTTTTGGACCAGGGACCTCTATTCTCTAGATCCGCCACTGCAACCATCATATGTTTTATTTTTTAAATGCTATAATCCTTCCAAGGCCAGATTTACCATTAGACAGAGTAGGCAGGTGTTAATTTGTTGTTTCTATGGCTTAATCCGCTAATCTTGAAGTTTTGATTTTCTTGAGTGGAAATAAAGCTTTTCTCTGATTGGCTGAATCGTGCTGCTCATCAAGAGATATTCTCTGTTCTCTACATAGCACACTGGGAGATGTGTGACCGTAATACCAAGTCAAAAAGAACTACAACTACAAATTGAGTCATTTCTCTAAAAGCTGAGAGCAGCAAGTGTAGGAGTACAAAGTTAGTGGCCATCAGATGACTCAGTAAGTTATTTATAACATATTGATTTCCCCTTAACCCCATCTCTGTGAGCAGATATGTCACTGAAACGCTGATCTGAACATCAGGTTCTTCTGGCCAAAATAGGGGTAAAGTACTAAATTGTGACATATTTTGCTTTTTTGCTATACTAAATATTTAGGATGTTGATATATAATACATATAGAATAATTTAATAAAAATGAATGAGACTGTATATGTATGTTATATATATATATCACATATAATAGTTGTCAAACTGCGAGCCGTCGCAAAGCGAGGGACACAGTTCTGGCTGCAAATGCTGACCTCGCGAAGCGAGGGCCGCATTTGCAGACGTGGTGGCTCTACGGCGCCTCACTCAAAGTAAAATACAACCCAGAAAAGCGGGACTTTGAAAAAAAAAACATGACGCGGGACATAGAAAAAAAGGAATGATGCCGCGGGACTTAGAAAAAATAAATCACCACTTAGAAAAAAATATATACGACCCGGACTTTACAAAAAATTATTACGAGGTAGCAAATATACAAAGTTAATGACCGAAACGTGTACATCCAAAAATACCCAAAACAATAAAAAAAAAATCAAAAAAAAAATCTCCCACACAACATGGGGTGACAGCCACGACATCTGCCAGTGAGGTTGCACGCAAATTAAACTCAAATTTAATGAGTTTCGGAACTTTAAAATTGGCTAAGCGAGAAAAAAAATGGTGGCCGAAAAAAATGAAAACAAGGCTACATGACCCTGAATTGCGAAAAACACAGCGAGGCACATAATACTTTGCCAGGGACATACGTTGGTTTGCCCTCGCACACGCTGCCTATTTCTAATGCACAGTTAGGACATTGATGACACTTTCTCCTCAGGGCAAATGAGGTTTGCAATGAACGCCAAAGGTCCTCAGAGTAGAAAAAGCTTTACAAACAGCAAAAACAGTGTGGCAAACAGCATTGCCATGGCTTAAAATTGTATTGCCCCGTCATTTTTGACAGGCACGTCGCTAGTATATATATATATATATATATATATATATATATATATATATATATACACAAATATATATACAAATATATCCCCTTCTGGGTAGCTACTTTGTTATGGTAAATGGGCTTGTGTACCTCAATGAAGATGTGAGCTGTACCATGTGCGGTCACCTAAAATGGGCAGGTCACAGCAGAGAGGTCAGACAAATCATGGCCCACTAGAGAAGAAACTTTCAACCCGCTCCACTTTCTTTGCCCTGAAAACCTTATGGATAAGAACAACACAAGATGTACTTGGCGTGCTGCGGTCCATAGGGGCACAGAGAGTTGCAATTTTGCAAATTTACATCAAACATGGTGGAGAGGTAGAGGTGATGGCAGCAGTAAGAATCAGCAAACCTGTCAACGGTAAATAGGGTCATGGAGAGTCTGACATGACTATAAAGAAATATATACATATATATACATATATATATATATATATATATATATATACACACACACATTCAGTATATATACACACACACATAAAGAGAGAGATACACACATAAACACAAATTGCTTTTTTAGTACAGAACCTCCAGACAGCCAATGTTCCTTTACACCTTTGCACCATGGAAAATTTGGGCATTGTCTATGTGCAATTATATACAACAACAATCCTTTAAACGTACATATTTCATGGCATATACATAGTTTGCCTACAATCTTTATCATTAAAATACATTAGCACACCCTTCCTATCTAGTACGTACAGTGAGGGATCTCTATACTAGCACACCCTCAATGGATGATTGATATGAAGATGGATTTATTGCGCCTTCTAGCCTTCTACGACGTACACTGCAACTGTGTGAAAGCACGTTATTTTCTGTTTATTTCCATAAAAGGTAAATATATTTAACGAGACACTAGTACAAAACAATGCACAATCCACGGAAAGTATAAGTTTCATCTAGTATAATGAAAGAACAACTAAATAGTTATGAATCATTACAATTATTTACATTTCAATCTACTGAGTAGTGTGTTCTGTCTAGGTCCACAAGACCCAGGCCTAGGGCAGCCCATGAAGATGTGGTGGGAAGAGATCTTGATAGTGTAGTATCTTCTGGTAAGTTTATTAGACAAACATATATAATACAAATTTACAGCAAGTATCCCACTCACATTTTAAATCCTCAATAATTATAAGGTATTTAAACAGTACATGGAAGGAGGAAGGATACACGGTCCAGGAACCACTGGCGCTTTGCCTTATTCCAATATGATGATGATGATGATAATAAGCTTTTCTTCACCAAGTAAACCTAAAAACATGACCCTGAGTAGATATCACTTAGGAGTAAGCCAGGCCAGAGGAACCTCAAAATCCTTCAAAAATGTGAAATATAGTAACATGTATGCAGATGAAGTCAGCGAGCCCAACTCCAATCACAAACTATACTAATAAATTCTTCTATGCTCCTTCCACACCATGAAAATTTATGTAAAAAATGTGGTATGAGCTAAAACAAGAAAAATAGGGTGATATACACCCAATACAATCATGGGCTAAGAACATATACTATAGTAAAGAAGAACAAATAGTAAAAAAATCTATTATTAGAGCCTACAAAAATGTAGCAAGTAACTAGGGTAAACAAACGCGTTTCGACCCATATATAGGTCTTTTTCAATGATAAAAAAGAAAAGTGGGTGTTATCAACAAATGCTAATCACTAACACACAATATACATGTACTCACAGTTGCAGTACAATCCTGCTCAATCTGCCGGTATTTATATGTAATCTGGCGCAAAAAAGGACACTATGTGCACCTGAATCCATAGCAAGCATCAAGTTCCCATAGCAACCTTCTGACCAATAAATGAAAGCGCCCAGTTGCAGGGCAGCACATTTTTAAGGAATAGTATATGTATGCATGCATAAGCTTAAAGGAAGCCATGTTTGATGATGGCTACGGAATGAAGAGCGAGGCATTTGTGGCCATATTTGTGTGTCCCAACTCAACTTCCCAGAATGCAGTGTAATAACTGTTTTTCTCGGAACTCTGAGCTGGAAGCAGGTTTTTTAACTTGCTTTAGACATTCAAATGTGGACACAGATGTACTTTTTATTTACTGTACTACTGTACGGTGGAGGGCTTCTATCGCTCTTTTGCCCACCATATTATAAATGATTGTTGTGGTGAACTACCTACTCATAATTTCCACAACACAGGCTAAGATCCCGCTCCATGCTGATGATAGCCAGTAAGCTTGAAACAGCTGTACATGGATTGGATACTCAGCCTGTGTTTATTCCAACCTTGGCTTTGCATTAAAGCTGTGTAATGCAGCATGCATAAGCTTAAAGGAAGCCATGTTTGATGATGGCTACGGAATGACGAGCGAGGCATTTGTGGCCATATTTGTGTGTCCCAGCTCAACTTCCCAGAATGCAGTGTAATAACTGTTTTTCTCGGAACTCTGAGCTGGAAGCAGGTTTTTTAACTTGCTTTAGACATTCAAATGTGGACACAGATGTACTTTTTATTTACTATATATATATATATATATATATATATATATGTATATATATATATATATATATATATATATATATATATATATATAGCAATTGTATCACATATTGTGGGCTAAAGAGTAATAGAAGCCTCCACTACAGAGTACCGAAGTAAATACAATGAATAATACATTAGTGATTCAATTTCAATGTCTGATAAATAGGTTAATAAACGTATTACCTGCTCAATTTTTTCAGAAATACATTTGATGCACTGCACGCTGGGAAAACTGGGCGGGGACATGCAAATGAGTTCACAATGCACGCTCACTCTTATTAATCTAATAATAATTTTATACATGGCTCATTTTAAGTTTATGCTCACTTTATTTCACAGCTTTAAGCACAGCAAAGGAATGCATTATGCACAAACCAGGACAACTAGCCACATGCAGAACAGTTTCACGATTACTGCCAATCCTCAGTGTGGGGCAGGTCCCTGGTTTTTGTAGAGAGTAGTTCACTACAGCAATCGTTTCACATATGGTGGGTTAAAGAGTGGGTTGAAGCCTCCACTGTACAGAGTACAGAAATACAAACAATAAATGGTACATTAGTGATTCTATTTCAGTCATACAGTTGCAAGCAAAAGTATGTGAACCTTTTGGAATAATATGGATTTCTGCACAAATTGGTCAAAAAATGTGATCTGATCTTCATCTAAGTCACAACAATAGACAATCACAGTCTGCTTAAACAAATAACACACAACGTATTAAATGTTGCCATGTTTTTATTCAACACACCATGTAAACATTCACAGTGCAGGTGGAAAAAGTATGTGAACCCTTGGATTTAATGACTGATTGAACCTCCTTTGGCAGCAATAACTACAACCAAACGTTTCCTGTAGTTGCAGATCAGATGTGCACAACGGTCAGGAGTAATTCTTGACCATTTCTCTTTACAGAACTGTTTCAGTTCAGCAATATTCTTGGGATGTCTGGTGTGAATCGATTTCTTGAGGTCATGCCACAACATCTCAATCGGGTTGAGGTCAGGACTCTGACTGGGCCACTTCAGAAGGCGTATTTTCTTCTGTTTAACCCATTCTGTTGTTGATTTACTTCTATGCTTTGGGTCGTTGTCCTGTTGCAACACCCATCTTCTGTTGAGCTTCAGGTGGTGGACAGATAGCCTTAAGTTCTCCTGCAAAATGTCTTCATAAACTTGGGAATTCATTTTTCCTTTGATGATAGCAATCCGTCCAGGCCCTGACGCAGCAAAGCAGCCCCAAACCATGATGCCCCCACCACCGTACTTCACAGTTGGGATGAGGTTTTGATGTTGGTGTGCTGTGCCTCTTTTTCTCCACACATAGTGTTGTGTGTTTCTTCCAAACAACTCAACTTTAGTTTCATCTGTCCACAGAATATTTTGCCAGTACTGCTGTGGAACATCCAGGTGCTCTTGTGCAAACTGTAAACGTGCAGCAATGTTTTGCTTGGATAGCAGTGGCTTCCTCTGTGGTATCCTCCCATGAAATCCATTCTTGTTTAGTGTTTTACATATTGTAGATTCGCTAACAGGGATGTTAGCATATGCCAGAGACTTTTGTAAGTCTTTAGCTGACACTCTAGGATTCTTCTTCACCTCATTGAGCAGTCTGCGCTGTGCTCTTGCAGTCATCTTTACAGGACGGTCACTCCTAGGGAGAGTAGCAGCAGTGCTGAACTTTCTCCATTTATAGACAATTTGTCTTACCGTGGACTGATGAACAGCAAGGCTTTTGGAGATACTTTTATAACCCTTTCCAGCTTTATGCAAGTCAACAATTCTTAATCGTAGGTCTTCTGAGAGCTCTTTTGTGTGAGGCATCATTTACATCAGGCAATGCTTCTTGTGAAAAGCAAACCCAGAACTGGTGTGTGTTTTTTATAGGACAGGGCAGCTGTAACCAACACCTCCAATCTCATCTCATTGATTGGACTCCAGTTGGCTGACACCTCACTCCAATTAGCTTTTGGAGATGTCATTAGTCTAGGGGTTCACATACTTTTTCCACCTGCACTGTGAATGTTTACATGGTGTGTTCAATAACAACGTGGTAACATTTAATTCTTTGTGTGTTATTATTTTAAGCAGAGTGTGATTGTCTATTGTTGTGACTTAGATGAAGATCAGATCACATTTTATGACCAATTTGTGCAGAAATCCATATCATTCCAAAGGGTCACATACTTTTGCTTGCAACTGTATATACACACACACATAGATTGATAGATAGATAGATAGATAGATATATAGACAGATAGATATACTGTATATAAACATCTCTCGTGGTGATGTAAAAATATATCATGATACCTATAGTGAGGATAGACTATAAGATCCCACAATGCATCACTACAGGTTCACTGTAAAATAAAAACAACCATCACTATTGTCTCACCACCACATCCATTTTTACGACATGCAATCCTAGAAGTTGATGAATTACACGTCTGCTTCATGTGACCTGCCAGACAGGAGCAAGCCTAGGCACCTGCCCAGTTTGTATACTGATAGATCTGACAATGGCCAACGCATTCTCATTTACAGCCTCAGTCAAAGGCCCATATTAGTTAATTTTAGTAATAAAACCAGACATACCTGGACTACTCGATACCGAATATAAAAGCCGGTGAGCAAGAATGCAATGAATGGATGATTAGCACAAAACAATGAATCCTCACCTCTCTCTCCCTAATGACATGTTTATATAGAGCATGTCCTGAGATATGATTTATGGAGGTACACAGGAGAAGTTTTATTAATCAATAACTATATTTTATGAATTCCTGCTGCAGGTATTTGTACTGACCATAAAAGGAAAGAGGCTGACAAGCAAAGGGTTCAGAGACACGCATATACCTCCCTTATGATTGATATGGGGAAGGATTTATTATACTTTGCAGACAAGAAGTGGCCTTCTAGGGCATACAGTACAACTACATAATGTCATGTGTCATATTCTGTTTACTTCCATAAAAGGTGATGTGATACAATAAAAAAATATATTTAAATATATATATATGACAACATAATTTGTAATCTTTTAAAGTTTAAGTTGCATTAAGCATAGTGAGATCCCTATTATCCCAATTATATATTCATGAATTGTTACCTTTGGAGTTGTCGCCATGTTGACCTTGTTCCATCATCCCATTAGACAGAGAGAGTCGATGAGGTATGGTATGCTCTGCCACATTTGCTAATATGTCTCAGGGAATAAAGCATCTTATTATAGTGTACCAGCTACTGGGTTCAGATCCACGCGTATACTTTGTTTTTTGTTTTTTTTATTGTATTGAGTGTTCAGCATAAAACAAAGAACAGGTATAAACTGTATCAGGCAGCTGTGGACTCTATAACGAATCATCAAACATGTAATCCCTGTAAAATACCTGCAGAGTATCGCGCTATAAATACATTTTTCCCTGCAAAAGCAAGAATAGGATAAATCAAACAAAGTGTCTCCATCACAGCCTGAGGATGCCAGCTAACCCTCTCAGATAATAAACAATAACGGATTAGACAGGAGCAGAGGTATAACTGACCTAAAAGTTTAGAGCGAGCAAGAGGTCACTATCTGACCGGACCCAATGTTTATTTTCAGATCCAATATCCAAATTGCTCAATGCTCAGCCACAGGATCACCAAACAAGCTAGCTTGTCTTATGTGGGTTTGGCTCACTAAGAGAACAATCTGTTTTTGTTCAACTACACTGCGATTATCTTTTGGCGCCAACCCATAAACCGACAAATTAATTAAAAGAAATAATTTTAAATTATAACACAAATTCCACCTCAGAGAAGGAGAAAGACTGTGATGGGGACAGCCTCCTTGGCAAATCCACTTACACCACCGGAAAAGGGTTGAGACAACCAAATTTACAAGGTCATTTTCAAGTGTAAGTTTTGAAACCTTCATTGAATTGTATTGCTTCTAATTATCAGCACTGATGAGGGAGAAACAACACAGGGAAGCAAAATCCTTCGTATATTTCTGAGATTGTAATGTTTTACAGCCGGGCTTCTCTTCCATATCCATGTATTTACCATTATGAGCAAGGAACTGTCCAATCACATATAATAGTTGTCGTAATTTCGAGTTTGTTGGTAGCGCTATGTTAAACGTTACAGGCTTGCTCATGCGCAATGAGTGCTGCATGACTTAGAAATAGGCCTTCTGCGCTCATTGCGAGGCCCGCTCGACTTAGAAAAAGGCTTCCCGTAAGCGCCGAAGACTCTAGGCCTTTGGCGCTCATCGCTAGGCCCGCACAACTTTGAAAAAAAATGACAGCTTTAACGGCCGCTATTTCGGAAGCCGTTTGGAGCCTCTCAAAAGACTCCAATTGTTTACAAAATTAACTGACAAACTCACACGCAGCACAGGGGGAGAGGCAGGGAGCCGGTAAGTGAGGTTGAAAGCTAATTTGTTCTTCAATTGGTGTTTTTTTTTACTCTGAAAACAACTAAGCAGGAAAAAAATGGCGTCCGCAAAGATGTAATTTTTTTTTAAGCAAATCAGAAGAACATTTCGGGGTTGGGGAAATTAATCAATTTCCCAAGCGCGCAAATGGTTTCTCACCCGTACAGCACAGATCAGGGAGAGAGGGTGGAAAGAGACGCAGGGGATGGAGTGTGGGGGAAAGAGACACAAGGGATGGAGTGGGGGGGGGGGGAAGAGACACAGGGCTGAGAGAGTTGGGAGAGGCTCGCAATTAGCACAAAAGGCGCTCATTGCGGACCTTGCAATGGGGGCCAAAGGCGCTCATCGCTGGCCTCGAGATGAGCGTTAAAGGCACTCACTGTGAGTCCCGAAAGTTGCGGGTAGGACGACACCTGCAATAAGCGGCAAAGCCGCTCATTGCGGGGCTCACGATGAGGGCCAAAGGCGCTCATCGTGAGCCACGTAAAGTAGAGATGGGGAGAGGCTTATTGCGAAGCATGAAAGTCGCGGGTTGGCCGAGGGCTGCAATGAGCGGCAAAGCTCCTCACCAGGCCTGTAAAGTAGACGGGGAGAGTTTCGATTTGTGTGGCAAACAGCATTGCCAGTCTTAAAATTTTATTGCCATAATTTTTGTCGCTAGTCACCTAATAATATAAATAAAAGCCCAGAGAAAGATTTTCCTTTCAAGATATCCTAAAGTACAATACATAAAAGATGATGTCTATCTTATTTTTCTCCTTATCTGGTTTTGTACCCTAGCTAGTTGTAACGGAACCCATCACTGTTTTACCCTGTTTTATGGTTATTTAATTCTTGGTTAAAATATGATCCTACTATTATACTGTATGTATGTATGTTGGTTTATGTTCTGCAGAATATTAGCCCAGACTATTGCAGACCTTGGCATAATGGATAATCCTATTACAGAGACTCCTCATAAGATAAGGAAGTCTATTGTATAAAGTGTTTTCATTCTCAGACATAAGAACAAAGAAGGATGATCTAATCAGTGTCTGATTGTATCAAAGTTGCCAGGTAGCCTCAGGGAGGTGTGACCCACCTATTGTCCCTCTATGTGTATTGTGTGGCCAACTATGGGGGATGTGTATTGCCTGTGGGAAGAGATGGGTATATATATTTCTGCACAACAAAATAAAGTCAGTATTTTCTTTGACTCCCAAATTGAGTGTCGTCCAATATGGGAGGTTGGGGATGGTGAGACTGTAGTGCTTCTTGGATATTTTACCGTATACCAGCGGAGATATTGGATTCGTGTTCCAACTCCGTTACATTTGGTGGCAAGTGGCGGAATTGTTCCCACGGTCAGAAGGACAGCTACAGGAGACACCATTCCTTGGAGTTACAAATGGAGGGCAACGCTAGTATCCGTACAGCGCCCCTGGCTACAGCAGGATGGAACCGGCTAGTTTTCGGACAGCGTTCCATGATGATGAGGAGGCGGCGGCCGCGGACTACAGGGATGCAGACAGAAAGGAACTCATGGAGGGAGACCGGGCAGCGGCTACAGTACCTCTTATGGACAGCACACAGACTGAGTTTGGAAGAGAACTCCAAAGCAGACTGGCCTCTTTCCCAGGTACGCTTCCCATAAGAACCTTGGAATGGTTAATGACAGATGTCCACGAATACATAATGGAAAAGCAGCGGGCACGGGAGCGGTCCATCTTGGGAGCTGCTAACCCACCTCCCACCATTAACCCCCCCCCCCCCCCCAGCACTGCGTCCGGGTGGTGGGAACTACCAAACCCCTACACGGTACATCAGGTGCCACACGTGTAACCAGCAGGGCCACATGCAGAGAGACTGTCCCAGAAACAGAAACCGCTCCACGTGGAATACTCCAACTAATTCCCCTCCCCAGCGACAGGGTGTACCCCAGGGAGCAGAAGGTGTCGTCCTTCCTCCCCAGCGACAGTGTGTATCCCAGGGAGCAGAAGGTGCCGTCCTTCCTCCCCAGCGGCAGTGTGTACCCCAGGGAGCAAAAGGTGCCATCCTTCCTCCCCAGCGACAGTGTGTACCCCAGGGAGCAGAAGGTGCCGTCCTTCCTCCCCAGCGGCATTGTGTACCCTAGGGAGCAGAAGGTGCCGTCCGTCCCCCCCAGCGGCAGTGTATACCCCAGGGAGCAGAAGGTGCCGTCCTTCCTCCCCAGCGGCAGTGTGTACACCAGGGGGCCGAAGGTGTCGTCCTTGCCCCCCAGCGGCAGTGTGTATCCCAGGGAGCAGAAGGGGCCGTCCTTCCTCCCCAGCGGCAGTGTGTACGCCAGGGAGCTGAAGGTGTCGTCCTTCCTCCCCAGCGGCAGTGTGTACCCCAGGGGGCCGAAGGTGTCATCCTTCCCCCCCCCCCCCCAGCGGCAGTGTGTATCCCAGGGAGCAGAAGGTGTCGTCCTTCCCCCCCAGCGGCAGTGTGTATCCCAGGGAGCAGAAGGTGCCGTCCGTCCCCCCCAGCGGCAGTGTGTACCCCAGGGAGCAGAAGGTGCCGTCCTTCCTCCCCAGCGGCAGTGTGTACCCCAGGGAGCAGAAGGTGCCGTCCTTCCTCCCCAGCGGCAGTGTGTACCCCAGGGAGCAGAAGGTGCCGTCCTTCCTCCCCAGCGGCAGTGTGTACCCCAGGGGGGCGAAGGTGTCGCCCTCTCCCCCCAGCGACAGCTTACCCTAACAAGGGGAGACACCAATCTCGCAGATGGCGCAGATGGGACCATGGTCTCTGTGCCTGACCTACTGTGATGCTGGACAGCCTGTCCAGATCCCCAACTACCCTCACTGGTACAACCGGAGGAGGGGGAAGTACAAATTCCCCTCCCCAGCTAACTCCTAATGTGGCCCCAGGGTTAACAGAAGAAATGTTAACCCCCACTGACCCCCACCTTTCCCTGGCTTCTGAGCCGGAATATGTCCCAAGTACCCCAGCAGAAGAGCTGACAGCGGGGCAGAGTGCCGTCGGCCTCTGCCCTCCCTTTGTCCCTTGTACAGAGCAGAATGTCCTGCAGGTTATACCAGCAGAAGAGCTGGCATCAGGGCAGAGTGCCGCTGGCCTCTGCCCCTCAGGTCCCCTCAGCGTGTTGCCCCATCACTACAGCGAAATATCCAGGTGCCTGGTTAGACTTCCCCCCAAAGGGGAGATGTGTGACGAAGTGCCCTTCGCCACTTTGTCCTGGAGAGGACTTATTGCCAGCCTCCTGCCCTGCGACTATGGCCCTGGGACATATTGCCCTTTAAAAACAGTATTCGGCCATACCAGAGTGTATGTCACTCATTCTGGCCCTTTAAATACAGGGGGGTCATTCGGTACTTGCCCTGTGGGAGCGGTGATACCCCAGATAGCTATGCCATGGAGCCCATTCATATAATGAAAGATTATGGGAAAGACTTTAGCAAAATGGCAATTGAACTGTGTGAATAGGATCTGAGCGCTATTCAGTAGTTTTGTGCGCTCAGATCCCAGCTATCTGGGGATATGTGAAATGTGAGTAAATGTGAATTGCAGTAATTCTGATGGGTTGTCAAACTAGAGAATTGACCAACAAATACTTTTGTTCGGACATCCCCAGGCCGATCCGTTGGGATCAGACCGTGTATGCCGGCTTATGGTCACGGGGGAGGTGTGTAACGGAACCCATCACTGTTTTACCCTGTTTTATGGTTATTTAATTCTTGGTTAAAATATGATCCTACTATTATACTGTATGTATGTTGGTTTATGCTCTGCAGAATATTAGCCCAGACTATTGCAGACCTTGGCATAATAGATAATCCTATTACAGAGACTCCTCATAAGATAAGGAAGTCTATTGTATAAAGTGTTTTCATTCTCAGACATAAGAACAAAGAAGGATGATCTAATCAGTGTCTGATTGTATCAAAGTTGCCAGGTAGCCTCAGGGAGGTGTGACCCACCTATTGTCCCTCTATGTGTATTGTGTGGCCAACTATGGGGGATGTGTATTGCCTGTGGGAAGAGATGGGTATATATATTTCTGCACAACAAAATAAAGTCAGTATTTTCTTTGACTCCCAAATTAAGTGTCGTCCAATATGGGAGGTTGGGGATGGTGAGACTGTAGTGCTTCTTGGATATTTTACCGTATACCAGCGGAGATATTGGATTCGTGTTCCAACTCCGTTACACTAGTATTTTAGAGATTCCTGTGAGGACACAGGTGGGCAGCGAGGGAACAAGTGTAAATGGAAGTTATGTATATATGTATGTATATGTGTGTGCGTGTATGTATGTATGTATATGTGTGTGTGTGTATGTATGTATGTATGTATATAGAATGCAGTGTAATAACTGTTTTTCTCAGAATTCTGAGCTGGAAGCAGGTTTTTTAACTTGCTTTAGACATTTAGATGTGAACACAGATGTACTTTTTATTTACTGTACTACAGTCCGGTGGAGGCTTCTATCACTCTTTTGCCCACGATATTATAAATGATTGTTGTAGTTAACTACCTACTCATAATAACCACAACACAAGCTGGGATCCTGCTCCATCCTGATGATAGCCAGTAAGCTTGAAACAGCTGTACATGGATTAGATACTCAGCCGGTGTTTATTCCAACCTTGGCTTTGCATTAAAGCTGTGTAATACAGCATGCATAAGCTTCAAGGAAGCCACTCAGACACACACTCACAGACAGACACTCACAGAGACATTCAGACACTCACTCACAGACACCCACTCACTCACACAGACACAGAGACATATACACAGACACAGACACACACACACACAGACACTCACTCACACAAACACTCACTCACAGACACACACTCACACAAACACTCACACAGACACAGAGACATACACACAGACACTCACACACATTCACTCACACAGACATACACAGAGACATACACACTCACACAGACATACACACAGACTTACACACAGACTCCCCCCCCCCCCCCCCTTTGCCTACAGTCAAGCATGGTGGTGGAAGTGTCATGGTCTGAGCCTGCATGAGTGCTGCCGGCACTGGGGAGCTACAGTTAATTGAGGGAACCATGAATGTCAACATGTATTGTGACATGCTGAGGCAGAGCATGATCCCCTCCCTTCGGAGACTGAGCTGCAGGGCAGTGTACCAACATGATAACGACCCCAAACACACCTCCAAGACGACCACTGCCTTGCTAAAGAAGCTGAAGGTAAAGGTGATGGACTGGCCAAGCATGTCTCCAGACCTAAACCCTATTGAGCATTGAAGATGGAAGACGGGGGAGTGCAAGGTCTCTAACATCCACCAGCTCCGTGATGTCATCATAGAGGAGTGGCAACCTGTGAAGCTCTGGTGAACTCCATGCCCAGGAGGGTTAAGGCACTGCTGGAAAATAATGGTGGCCACACAACATATTGACACTTTGGACCCAATTTGGACATTTCCACTTAGGGGTGTACTCACTTTTGTTGCCAACGGTTTAGACATTAATGGCTGTGTGTTGAGTTATTTTGAGGGGACAGCACATTTACACTGTTATACAGGCCGTACACTTACTACTTTACATTGTAGCAGAGGGGCATGTCAAAGTTATAATAAAATATTTACAAAAATGTGAGATTATGTATATATATATATATATATATATATATGTATATATATATATATATATATATATATATATATATATATATATATATATATATATACACATACACACACACACATACAGTGGTACCTCGGTTCTTGTCTTTAATCTATTGCGGACATCAGTATGAGTTCCAAACAAGCATTTCCTTTAGGGAACTATGTAAACTGAAATAATCCATTCTGGACCCCAGATTTTTTTTACATTTTAGTTTGAATTGATAGTCTTGTTTTTTGGATATGAAATCTTTAAACTAAAGAGACATAAAAAAATATTATTACATCAAATAGCATAGAATTTAACTTCACTTAACTGTACTGAGAGGACTTGAGGGCCCAATGGGTTGGTGGCGATGTAGAGGAGGAGGAGGAGAGAGGTTATCGCTTAGAAGTTTGGTTCTTGTAAGCACAAGCTGCAGATTGGCACTTATACACACAGGCTGCACATTGGCACTTACAGACAAAGGATGCACATTGGCTCTTACAGACACGGGTTGTACATTGGCTCTTACAGACCCAGGATACAGATTGGCTCTTACAGGCTGCACATGGTTCTTACAGGCTCAGGCTGCAGTTTAGCTCTTACAGGCAAAGACTGCACATTGGTTCTTACAAGCACAGGATGTAGTTTGGAACTTATAGGCAGAGGCTGGTGGGGGGCCACGAGATGGACACGAGAGGGTAGCAGGGAGCCGACAAAGGGTCGTGAGATGGCACCGCAGGAGGGTTGTGGTGGGCCATAGGGGGACCATGGCCATATTCGTGTTATGTCTGAACACAACATCTAAACATATGTAAAACAGTACTGAGAAACCAGTGAGAATTAGCCATTGGTAGCAACTTAAATTATTCCACTTGGCAGTCCTTTTAAGGACCTAAACTATTGGTCTGGTTCAAAATCAATTTTCTGAATTTCTTGGAAAGCATAAAATAGAAACAGGGAATTTACCAGGGTTTGGCTGCTTGATGAGAGAGAACCAAGATACGTGATTCTCAGGCTGGCAACTCTCTCGCACTCTGGAATGTTTTGTAGATACTTGAGATTGTTCGCAGATTTACGTGCAAGAACAGGCTGTTTTCCATCAGCTTCATGTTAGTCATCTCTCCCATTTAATGCCAGGTTAGACTAATAAAAGGACTATTGTACTTTGGGGAAAAAAGTCACATGTTTGTGAACTATGTAACAAAACTAACAACTACATAAATCACACACATTTCTAGAGAAAATCCTATATTTAAGAGGGTCTACGTCAGGGGTACTCACATTTTGGATAGCTAGTTTGCTTGCAGGCTGCAGTGGAGTGTTATACTGTTGAGATTTGTTCCCTTTCTTTCATAATATTGTCAAGTGGCTATTTACAGCGGCAATCTTTCAATTAAACTAGAGATGTTTTTATTGTTGTTTAGTTGTTCAGTCGCATCTGACTCTCCGTGACTCTATGGCCCGCAGCACGCCAGGTACATCTCTCAGTCACTGCCCCTCTAAGCTGTATCAAGTTCATGTTCATTGCTTCAGTGACCTCATCTATCCATCTCCGCTCTGTCGCCCCTTTCTTCTTGTCCCTTCAATCTTTCCCAGCATCAGAGTCTTCTCTAGGGAATTCTGCCATCTCATGATATGGCCAAAATATTTGAGCTTCAGCCTCATGATCAAACCTTCCAGTGAACAGCTTGTCTTGAGTTCCTGAAGTATTGATTTATTGGATGTTCTTGCAGTCCAAGGGACTCTAAGTCATTTTAGCCAACACCGCAATTGGAAGGCATCAATTCTCCAGTACTCAGACTTCTTTATGGTAGCTCTCAAAGTTGTAGGTTACTACTGCGAATACCGTAGATGTTATCTTAATTCAAAATTCCTCCCACGTGTGTAATCACAACATGAAAAAGTGCACCCACTTCTTAGGACATAGTTCACAATAAGAAAACCTCAACTGAATGTATAAATGTATTATGCTGTTTGGACCCCAGATTCGTGCACCCCAAAGTATCATCACTCCACTCCAAAGAAGCTCTCTCTTGGGCAGACCCGATGCTTGCTGGACATTGGGAAGCATTTATGTTATGTACCTCTAGTTTGGGTCTTGGGTCAGTTCCGATTTGGGTCCATTCCTACATTTTACTGGAGGAGGGTGAGAGATACAAAGTGAACCTTCACTCTGAGGGTATTTCCGAGGTCTCCGTCTTCCATTTCATGGCATCACTCAATGACATTAAAGCTCTAATAGTTGTGGTAATTGCGAGTTGTAGTCACGCAATGTTAAAAGTTCCGGGTTGGGCATGCGCAATCAGGGCCGAAAGTTACAAGCTTGATGGGGCCGAGGACGATCATCGCGAGGCCCGTACGTGGATGGCTTGAGGGGGGGAGAGTTACAGGCTTAAAAAAAAAACACCAGGGGAGGGAGATGTGACAAAGAGACACGGAGGGGACAGAGTGGGCAGAGGCTAAGGCGCTCATTGCGAGGGCCATAAATTGCAGGTTGCCCGATGCCTGCAATGAGTGGCGAAGCGGCTCTTTGCTGGGCCTGGAGGGAGGGATAGGCTCGCAATAAGTGCCGAAGGGGAAAGCCTTGCATTTTGGGGCAAACAGCATTGCCAAGCTTCTTATTTTATTGCCGTCATTTTTGACAGGCAATTCCCTAGTATTATCATACAGCCTTATTAAATTGCAATTTTGCAAATTTAAAAGGGCTCTATTTAAGCACATAGCATATCTTTTTTACAGAAGTTTTTAGTTAGTGATCTTCTATCCAAAATCAAGGTTTTCACTAACTAAAAACTTCTGTAAAAAAATATGCTATGTGCTTAAATAAAGCCCTTTTAAATTTGCAGAATCACAATTTAATAAGGCTGATAATGTTCATTTCGGTAATTAAGATATACAAAGTGACATTTAACCATGGTTTGGGACGACAAAAAAAAAAAAGTTTCCATACGTATCATTTTTCATTTAATTCACTCTCCACTAACGCACTCATTCATCCCCTCTCCCCAAGCTGATCAGCAGAACTTTTATTACAGGTTAAATATCACCCATTGACTCAGTTTTTATGTAATTAAAAGACCACTTTAGTCTTATATATACGACCTGATCTATACAATGGCACAAATCAATAAAGGATTTAATGTATTGGCAATTATTATTTACTGTAGACCTACATTACCTTGATTTACCTGCTTGTTTGAGCTGTTCTCTCGCCTAGAACATTATTATACAGTTAGAGAATATTCTTGTACAGTATTGCAGTATTATTATACAGTTATACAGTATTAATATATAGCCCTATTATATAATCCCCCCTAGATTAAATGAATAGGGGACATAAAAAATAGCAAAACTAAATGTAATCATGCATTACCATTTTTGGGGGTCCAGGGGAATTAAGAATTTAAATAAAGAAATTTTAAAAAAAGTTTTGAAGGGGCACTGCAGCAATGTGGGTTCTTTGGGGGTCCAGTGGTTATGATTTGGTGCTATTACCGCTGCGATCTGAGTTAGATTCCAGTCAGGGAACAAAAGGTCACACCACCCTGAAGCCAAGCAGGGTTGAGCCTGGGTGGGAGACCACCTAGGAATACCTGAAGCTCACTGTAGAAGGAACTGGCAACCCACTCCAGTATCTCTGCCTTATACCAAGTGGATCAGCATGATGTGCTGAGGACATGAAGAGTTGGACATGACTGAACAACATAAGCAAACACACATAGTTGAATTTGTAACACATGGCTCTACTATCAATGAAATGGTTAATAAATAAAAGGACTATCAGATAATACAGTTGACAGGGTATGGGATTTTCTTTAATTTTTTTGCATGAAAAAAATGCTGCAGCAAAGGTTAAAAAAAATATTCAAGTAAAACAATTCTACAAATACAGCTTTGTGCCTCCCCCCGCCCCCAAGTTATTGCCCTCCCTGCAGAGTGTTTGTGTGACTGTCCCTACCGATACCTATGCACTCTGTTTGCTGCAACAATAAAACATAAGCTTTTTCCTTTCCAGAAATGCAAACCCCAAAAGAAAAGGCTGGAATGTATTATTGCAGTGAAGAGAGTAAATAAGCATTTGGAGGGTGCTTGAAATTCTTGTATTGCATTTTCTGGTCGCTTTCTCCCATTAAGCTGAAAACATCCACCCAGTGCTAATTATTATAGGTGACTAGCGACTTGCCCGTCAAAAATGACGGTGCAATAAAATTGTAAGGCAGGTAACGCTGTTTGCCACAGACAGTAAGTGTTTTGGTCGTCTGAGATTATTTGGCGCTCATTGTGAGCCTCGCACTGAGCTCCTTATTTTTTGTTATCAGAGGCGCTGATCTCCTTTTTGCAAGTCTCCCTCCTGGTGTAGTTTGTGTCCTATGAGCACCGTTGGCGCTCCTTGTGAGGCGCGCTGTGAAGGGCTTTGTGGTTTATTGCGATACTGTGTTTTTTTGTGTATATGTATTTTTTCATGATAATTAATTATTTAATGAAATGATAAATGCATATACTTTACCTATTTGTAATTAATATGTGCAGGAAGCATTGTGCTGAAGAGCTGACAATCTGTTTCGATGTTCCTGTAGCATACAATGTAGGTTTGCACTGTTGTGGAGCTGAGGTGTAAGTGTCAGCAATGTGTGCAGTGTGTAGTGTAAATAGGCTGCATGCGCGAGGGGAAGCCGTTAGTGTAGCTGTGTACTTCCGTATTGGGTAAGTTAGTGTTGTAAAATGGCGGCGATTGTGTATGTGGATGATTTTGCGTCCTTGCTAATAGTGAATGTTGGACCTCGTACAGGTTTTTGTAAAAAACGTATGTGCAGAGAGAGAGAGAGAGAGAGAGAGAGAATGTATTTGTGTCTTCTGCGCAGGCGTAACATCCCTATACAGGTGGGGAATGCGCAGAGATGCTCACTGCCGCCATTATACAGCGCTGGGATAACAGGAGAGGGAGAGAGAAGGAGAGAGAGAGAGAGATAGAGAAACAGGACACAGAGAGAGAGAAAGAGAGAGAGACAGGACACACATGGAGAGATATAGGAGAGAGAGAGAGAATGTATTTGTGTCTTCTGCGCAGGCGTAACATCCCTATACAGGTGGGGAATGCGCACAGACGCTCACTGCCGCCATTATACAGCGCCGGGATAACAGGAGAGGGAGAGAGAAGGCAGGAGAGAGGGAGAGAGAGAGAGACAGGACACAGAGAAAGAGAGAGAGAGAGAGAGAGAGAGAGATAGGAGAGAGAGAGAGAGAGAGAGAGAGAGAGAGAGAGAGAGAGAGAGAGAGAGAGAGAGAGAGAGAGAGAGAGAGAGAGAGAGAGAGAGAGAGAGAGAATGTAATTGTGTCTTCTGCGCAGGCGTAACATCCCTATACAGGTGGGGAATGCGCGCAGACGCTCACTGCCGCCATTACACAGCGCCGGGATAACAGGAGAGGGAGAGAGAAGGCAGGAGAGAGGGAGAGAGAGAGACAGGACACAGAGAGAGAGAGAGAGAGATAGGAGAGAGAGAGAGAGGGAGGCAGGAGAGAGAAAGAAAGAAAGAGAGACAGGACACACAGAGAGAGAGACCGGACACAGAGAGAGAAAGAGAGAGAGATAGGAGAGAAAGAGAGACAGGACACAGAGAGAGAGAGAGATAGGAGAGAGAGAGAGAGAGAGAGATAGGAGAGAGAGAGAGAGAGAGACAGGACACACATGGAGAGATATAGGAGGGAGAGAGAGAGAATGTATTTGTGTCTTCTGCGCCGGCGTAACATCCCTATACAGGTGGGGAATGCGCGCAGACGCTCACTGCCGCCAATATACAGCGCCGGGATAACAGGAGAGGGAGAGAGAGGCAGGACACAGAGAGAGAGAGATATGAGAGAGAGGGAGGCAGGAGAGAGAGAGAGACAGGACACAGAGAGAGAGAGATAGGAGGGAGAGAGAGAGAAAGGAGAGAGAGAGACAGGACACAGAGAGAGAGAGATATGAGAGAGAGGGAGGCAGGAGAGAGAGAGAGAGACAGGACACACAGAGAGAGAGAGATATGAGAGAGAGGGAGGCAGGAGAGAGAGAGAGAGAGACAGGACACACAGAGAGAGAGATAGGAGGGAGAGAGAGAGAGAAAGAGAGACAGGAGAGAGAGATAGGAGGGAGAGAGAGAGAGAAAGAGAGACAGGAGAGAGAGAGAGACAGGACACACAGAGAGAGAGATAGGAGGGAGAGAGAGAGAGAGAAAGAGAGACAGGAGAGAGAGAGACAGGACACAGAGAGAGAGAGAGACAGAGAGAGAAAGAGAGACAGGAGAGAGAGAGAGAGAGAGAGATATGAGAGAGAGAAAATGTATTTGTGTCTTCTGCGCAGGCGTAACATCCCTATACAGATGGGGAAAGCGCGCAGACGCTCACTGCCGCCATTACACAGCGCCGGGATAACAGGAGAGGGAGAGAGGAGAGAGAGAGAGATATGAGAGAGAGAGAGAGAGAGAGAGGGAGGCAGGAGAGAGAGAGAGAGAGACAGGGCAGAGAGAGAGAGATATGAGAGAGAGAGGGAGGCAGGAGAGAGAGAGAGAGACGGGACAGAGAGAGAGAGAGATATGAGAGAGAGAGGGAGGCAGGAGAGCGAGAAAATGTATTTGTGTCTTCTGTGCAGGCGTAACATCCCTATACAGGTGGGGAATGCGCGCAGACGCTCACTGCCGCCATTATACAGCGCCAGGATAAAAGGAGAGAGAGAGAGAGAGAGAGAGAGGAGAGTCAGAGAGTCAGGACCCGGAGAGAGAGAGAGAGCGATATAGGAGAGAGAGAGGGAGGCAGGAGAGAGAGAGACAGGACAGAGAGAGAGATATGAGAGAGGGAGGCAGGAGAGAGAGAGAAAATGTATTTGTGTCTTCTGCGCAGGCGTAACATCCCTATACAGGTGGGGAAAGCGCGCAGACGCTCACTGCCGCCATTACACAGCGCCGGGATAACAGGAGAGGGAGAGAGAAGGAGAGAGAGAGAGGGAGGCAGGAGAGAGAGAGAAAGGACACAGAGAGAGAGATATGAGAGAGAGAAAATGTATTTGTGTCTTCTGCGCAGGTGTAACATCCCTATACAGGAGGGAAATGCGCGCAGACGCTCACTGCCGCCATTACACAGCGCCGGGATAACAGGAGAGGGAGAGAGAAGGCGAGAGAGAGTCAAGACACAGAGAGAGAGAGAGAGAGAGAGAGAGAGAGAGAGAGCGATATATGAGAGAGAGAGGGAGGCAGGACAGAGACAGGACAGAGATATTTGAGAGAGAGAGGGAGGCAGGAGAGAGAGACAGGACACAGAGAGAGAGAGAGAGATATGAGAGAGAGTACATTTATTTGTGTCTTCTGCGCAGGCGTAACATCCCTATACAGGTTGGAAAGCGCGCAGACGCTCACTGCCGCCATTACACAGCGCTGGGATAACAGGAGAGGGAGAAAGAAAGAGAGAGAGGTAGGAGAGAGAGATAGGAGGCAGGAGAGAGAGAGACAGGACACACATGGAGAGATATAGGAGAGAGAGAATGTATTTGTGTCTTCTGCGCAGTTGTAACATCCCTATACAGGTGAGGAATGCGCACAGACGCTCACTGCCGCCATTATACAGCGCCGGGATAACAGGAGAGGGAGAGAGATAGATAGATAAAGAGAGAGACAGGACAGAGAGTGAGATATAGGAGAGGGGGAGACAGGAGAGAAAGACAGGAGAGAGAGGACACAGATAGAGAGACACCAGACAGAGAGAGAAAGAGAGGGAGAGAGAGATAGGAGAGAGAGAGAAAAAGACAGGACACACACACACACACACACACAGAGGGATAGACATGACACAGTGAGAGGGAGAGACACCAGACAGAGAAAGGGAGAGAGACACGGGACAGAGAGAGAGGGAGAGAGAGATGGGGGGGGGGGGGGGGGAGAGACACACCCAACAGACAGGGAGAGAGGTAGAGAGAGAGAGGCACACAGGACAGAGAGAGACAGGACACATAGAAAGACAGGACAGAGAGAGAGAGACACCAGACAGAGAAAGAGAGTGAGTGAGAGAGAGACACACGCACACAACAGACAGACATAGAGACAGGATACAGAGAGAGAGAGATACACCAGACGGAGAGAGGTAGAGTGAGAGGCACACAGGACATAGAGAGACCAGACAGAGAGACAGGACACAGAGAAAGACAGGACAGAGAGAGAGAGACACCAGACAGAGAAAGAGAGTGATGGAGAGAGAGATAGGGGAGAGAGACACACACAACAAACAGACATAGAGAAAGAGAGACAGGACACAGAGAGAGAGAGAGATACACCAGACGGAGAGAGGTAGAGAGAGAGGCACACAGGACAGAGAGAGAGACACCAGACAGAGAAAGAGAGGGAGGGAGAGAGAGGGGCAAAGAGAGAGAACACAGAGAGAGAGAGGGAAAGAGACACGGGGCAGAGAGAGAGAGAAAGACACAGGACAGAGAGAGACAGGAGAGAGAGAGAGAGACCAATCAGATAGAGAAAGAGGGAGAGAGAGACACAGAGAGCGAGACACACACACAGGACAGAGATAGAGAGAGGAGGAGAGAGTGCACACCGTCTTTTTTGACTGGCAAATTGCTAGTTGGAAATAAAAGGTAATAAATTGAAAGCTGTATTATTTTTTTTACAATCTAAAGAAAATTGTAGTTTCTCAAAAAAATATATTTTCAATATACGACCACAGTGGCCCATTAAGTAATGTTTAATATCTGTCATTCAGTCCATGCTGAGTATTTCAGTTTAATATGTATTTAATATACTAAATGATTTGCAAGTGAGAGACACTGATCCATAAATCATCAGACATCTTATTCAAGACCACTTGTGGCTGACGCTGAGACGCCAAGTCTTGTAGTAATTCAGTATGTGAGCGCCCAACATGGGACCCATATACATCAGTGGGTTATTTCTCACATGGCCCCCTGTAGGATGGGACTTCATATACCTGGCTGCGAATCCTTAAGAGTCTTCTGAGTTTTCTAGAGATCTTTTTCACTTGCGGTGGTGGGCGTAGAACATGTTTTGTACATTCTTGGAAACTTGTACTTTTCTTCCAGCTACACTTAGTCACCACTGAGAGTCACTTCCTAATGTTAGCAACATAATGAAGGCAACATATGTGTTTTATTTATTCTTATTAACCCTTGAACAACCTCTAAAGTTCAAGAAAAGCTGCACCTATTTGTGAAATATAACAAATATTAGCAGCTGTGTAAATTATTTTTTGAGAAAATCATAATTTATTTATGTGTGGAATGTTCCATTTTGTCTAGTCTCTGACTAGATACTGGAGTGGGTTGCCAGGTCCTTCTCCAGTGTACCATGATTTGTCTGACCTCTCTGCTATGACTTGCCCATTTTGGGTAACCGTACATGGTACAGCTCACAGCTTTATTGAGACATACAAGCCCCTTCCCCACAATACGGTAGCGATCCAGAAGAAATGTACAGAAGAAAGAAAGGTACAGAAATGACTCCACCAGGAACCACTTTTCTTTAAGGTTGAGATGCATGGAGAGTCATATTAGCATATCACTACCTAGAATCCATAGCTGCAAGAGAAACACTGTATATTGAGATTGTCTGGGTGGATACCAGGTCTGCTGACCCACTTGTGACATGTAAGTGTGCACAGAATAACAATTTCATTTATTGCTATTTTTACAATGCAAGGTTTTTCAATCACTTTTATACCCACTTAAAAGTTTTTTGTATCTCATCTGTTGGAATAGGATTTCCATGTTGCTAAAAACCAATCAACCGTCGTTACTACACAGCGAATGAGTATGGTAAAAGCTGCAGAAACCATGGGAATGTTTAATATGCCATGAACCAAGGCAACCTGGACGTGGTCAAACATGAAATGACAAGGTTAAACGTTGATATCCTGGGAATTGGTGAACCTAAATGGATAGGAATGGGACATTTCACACCAAACAACCACCAGATCTTCTACTGTGGTCAAGAATCCTGCAGAAGAAACGGAGTGGCCATCCTAGTCAATCAAAGAGTGGCCAAAGCAGTGCTTGGTTACAACCCAATAAATGACAGAATGATTTCAATTTGAATTCAAGGAAAGCTATTTAATATCACAGTGATGCAAGTCTATGCTCCAACCATGGATGCTGAAGAGGCTGAAGTTGTCCGGTTCTACAAAGACATTCAACATGCCATAGATATAACACCAAGAAAATATGTTACTATCATCATAGAAGATTGGAATGCTGAAGTAGGGAACCAAAGAAGATCTGGAATAACTGGCAAGTTTGGCCTTGGAGTACAAAAGGAAGCAGGTCAGAGATTAGTCATAGCAAACACCCTCTTCCAACAGCCTCCGAGATGACTCTACACATGGACATCACCAGATGAACAACATAGAAATCAGATTGACTATATACTTTGCAGCCAAAGATGGAGGAGCTGTATACAGTCAGCAAAAATAGAACCTGGAGCTGACTGCGGCTCAGACCATGAGCTTCTTATTGCAAAGTTGAAAATTAAACTAAAGAAAAGAGGGAAAAACATCAGACCAAGTAGATACGAAATAAATAATATCCCTTGTTAATATGCAGTGGAAGTAAAGAATAGATTTAAGACCTGGAGCTGACTGTGAGCTTCTTATTTCAAAATGAATATGACTTTGAAGAAAAGAGGGAAAATCATCAGATCAAGCAGATACAAAATAAATAATATCCCTTTGTGAATATGCAGTGCAAGTAAAGAAGAGAAAAATACAAATCTTAAATGCAGTGATGACCTCAATAATTCAATGGGTTGGAGCCAGATAACAAGGCTGCAGGAGATGAACTATTCAAAATCCTACAGGATGATGCTTTGAAAGTGTTATTTGGAAAACTCAACAATGGCCAATAGACTGGAAAAGGTCAGTCTAAATCCCAATCCCAAAAAAGGCAGTGCCAAAGAGTGCTCCAATAATTGAACAATTGCACTAGTTATGCATGCCAGCAAGGTAATGCTTAAGATTCTACAAGCTTGGCTCCAACAATATGGACCGGGAACTACCAGACGTGACACCCGGGTTCAGCAGAGGAAGAGACACAAGAGATCAAATTGCCAGAATCACTGGATAATAGAGAAAGCAAGAGAGTTCCAAAAATCCTTCTGCTACATAGACTATTCTAAAGCCTCTGACTGTGTGGATCACAACAAAATGTGGCAAGTTCTTAAAGAGATGGGAGTACCAGATTATCTCATCCTCCTCCTAAAGAATCTGTATGTGGACCAAGAAGCCACGGTCAGACCCGAACATGGGACAACCGAATGGTTCAAGATCTGAAAAGGGGTGCGACAAGGTTGTATATTGTCACCTTATGTATTCAACTTATATGCAGAGTACATCATGCGTAAGGCTGGACTGGATGAGTCCAAAGCCGGCACCAATATTGATGGAAGAAATATCAACAATTTCAGTTATGCAGATGATACTACTTTAATGCTGCTCAACATTAAAAAGATGAAGATCATGGCAAACAACAATTTCACTTCCTGGCAAAAAGATGGGGAAGAAGTGGAGACAGTGACAAATTTTATTTTCCTGGGATCCTGGATCTCTTCAGATGGTGACTGTAGCCATGAAATGAAAATACATTTGCTTCTGGGGAGGAAAGCTATGGCAAGCTTGGACAAGCTAGTAAAAAGTAACGATGTTACATTATCAACAAATGTCCACATAGTTAGAACTCTGGTATTCCCAGAAGTAACATATGGATGTGAGAGCTGGACAATAAAGAAGTCCGAGTGCTGTATAATTAACGCCTTTGAATTGTGGTGTTGGAGAAAACTGCTTAGAGTCCTTTGGACTGCAAGAAGATCCAATAAATCAGTACTTCAGGAAATCAAGACAAACTGTTCACTGGAAGGTATGATCATGAGACTGATGCTCAAATATTTTGTCCATATCATGAGAATCCAGGATTCCCTAGAGAAGACACTGATGCTGGGAAAGATTGAAGGTACAACAAGAAGTGGATGACTGAGGTGGACGAAGGAGGTAAATGAAGAAATAAACATAGATGAAGCGCAAGTTGGAAGTGGCTGACAGATGTGCCTGGCATGCTGGGGTTCATTGGGTCACAGAAAGTCGGACATGTCTAAATGGCTAAACAACAACAACTAGAAAATACACTTTGCTTTTAGCAGGATGGTGAAGCTGTCTGGCCAAGCACATTATTATAACACCTCAAGGAGATCACGCATGACGTCTTACATCCCATCAGAGCTTCAACTCACCTACAAGACGCCCTTGTTTCCAAAAAAGCTGTGAGGAGGTAGAGAGGCAATCAAGAACATTCTCCAGTATAGAAAAACCTGATTACCCTGATCCATAAAAGCAAGCATCACTATCATTACACACCTTCGTGAATACAGCCCAAATTGGAAACTGCATTTCCATCCACATTAGGAGAAGCAGATGTTCCTGTGGGACTCCATTGAACAGGTACAGGGCAAAGGGGGGACAGAGGGAGCATCAGTGGGGCAGTGGGGAGGCAAGGGGGACACAGAAGAGGGAAGGGGAGAGACAGGGGAGGGAGAGAGGGGTCAAAGAGAGACAGAGGAGTGATCAAAGAGAGATAGAGGAGGGAGAGAGGGCAAAGAGAGACAGTGGAGGGAGAGAGGGGGCAAAGAGAGACAGTGGAGTGAGAGAGGGGGCCAAGAGAGAGACAGGGGAGGGAGAGAGGGGGCAAAGAGAGACTGGGAGGGAGAGATGGGGCAAAGAGAGACTGGGGAGGGAGAGAGGGGGCAAAGGGGGACTGGGGAGTGAGGGGGGGGGGACAATTTCGAAAAATCCACCATGCCGTCAAAAATGGCAAGTTGCTAGTTGCATATAATATAAAGCACAACACTGGCTGCAAAACAATCAGAATACAATGTGGTAACTACTGAGGCTACGCCCCGCCCCCCTAGCAAAGTGACTGATATACAGGGACAGGAGGTTAAAGGCACCTCTCTCATTATCCTAAGCACTACTGAAAGAAAGTAAAAGAAAGCCTAATCAATATTATCACAGTTAAAATTGTCTACTTCCTTTCAGTAGTGCTTAGGACAGTGAGAGAAGTGAGGAGGAGTACAGCAGTGGACATTAATGAGGTAAACTATGTTTTTAAATGATATATTCAGGCTAAAGTCTCACTCTGCTTCTGTTTGCACATGTATTTTGAATATTAATTAATAATGAAATACAAAAATATGTTTAACAGAAAAAGTGCATACTCTGGCCCAGTACATTTTAAGGATTCTCCATGAAAAATGTTAATTCTTTAACTAAGTTGATATATTACTACAAATATTTATCAAATACAAGCATTGTGGTCAAAGCCATAATACTGAATAGATAGATATACAGTATATCGATAAACAAGGATATATACATACATGTCTTTGACATCTTGTATGGATACCTGTGCCCTTTCTGGATTGCTACCTTGTCGTGGTGAAGGGGCTTGTGTACTTTAAAGAAGCTGTGAGCTATACCATGTAGGGTCACCCAAGATGGACAGGTCATCGCACAGAAGTCAGAAAAAATGGTCCACTGGAGAAGGAACTGGCAACCCACTCCAGTATCTTTGCCATGCAAACCTTATGGATTGGCACAACCAGACACAGAGTCAGACTCGACTTAAAGGGCTGAAACAGCACAAGATTCTATGTAAAAATTATCTTTTTTTTTATTATTACACTAATAACACCTAAAATTCTACAGTCTTAGGTCTGTCTACAAACACACCCCTGACTATTCCATGATTAACAATATCTGCCGGCAACGTCTGGCGAAGGCTCCATGAGCACAAAGATTTATAGTTTTCACAATGAAACTCAGGAATGCAGCAGGACAAGTTAACCCCTAAAAGTCCTTTTTATTAGATTCCAGCAGTCATCTTTCTGAAGGGTTAACACTCTGTGTGGTTGTGCTCACACCAAGGAGCGGTTGTTGTGAGTGCGTCTGGGGGCATGTCAGAGTCTCATGTAAACCAAGATTTCCTTTATACATTTCTCTGTGAAAGAAGAACAGATTTAAAAACTTCAAAAAGTATTTCAACATGTTTTTAGTAGATCTTTTCTCTGATGTGGTCCAAACTGTGCAGAATTAAGTGGCCTTTTAACGACTAAACAACAACAACAACAACAACAACATAGATACCTGTGACCCAAAATAATGAGGCTTAATGTCCCTGAAACTATTAGGGAAGATGATGTCTATTAGAGCAAGTTTTAGACTTTACAAAAGTCTATTTTTGCATGAAAAACAAATTTGATCTTCTAAAAATCATCCTCTGCCAATACTGAAAATATTTACACGAGGCTGGAACAGGTGCAGTCATAAAAATGCAAAGTGGTTTGGTTTATTGCTCTGTTTGTGGGCACAGATTGATGTGAGCTGCATGTGGAATAAGCAATAAACACTTTCTTATGACCTTCAAAAGATGTCACTGAAGGAAGGGGTCAACATTTCTCTTCTGTAACCTACATCATAAAATAGAAAACTAGTATACACATGTTTTTTCATTTCCTGTATTAAAATATATTATTATTATTATTATTATTATTGTTTATTTGTAACGCGCCAACGTACTCTGTAATGCTATACATGAGTTACAATCAAGGCAAAACTATAGCGCTCCCCCATACATTTCTGCTCTCATTTCCAAATACTCCCCCACCCGCCCTCTTTGTTCTGCTAATGACCTTCTTCTTTCCACAACTCTTGTCACCTCCTCTCACTCTTGCCTTCAGGACTTTTTCTCGTGCTGCCCCTATTCTCTGGAACTCCTTGCCTCGCCCCACCAGATTATCCTCCTGCCTCAAAACATTCAAAACCTCTCTAAAAACACATCTCTTTAAAGAAGCGTATCACCTTCCACCCTAACACGCTTATCACCCCTCTCTCCCTCCTTTTCCTCACACAATACCTTTAGGTTGTAAGTCTGCGAGTTTCAATCCCACAAGGTGCTTTAGGGAAAGCACTATGGACACTATGGATTTGAGACTCAAAGACGGGGCCCTCCTTGCCTTGCTACATTTTAATTTGTATGTATCTTTGTCTTGAACTTATCTTATGTACAGCGCTACGGAATATGTTGGCGCGTTATAAATAAACGATAATAATAATATTAACACATTACAAAGATGGAGGGCCCTGCCTTTGAGCATAGAATCCGGTGTCCATAGATCTTTTCCCAAAGCGCTGCGCAAGATTGAAAACTCTCAGACTTACAATCTAATATATTTATTAATATCCATGTAAAATGTTATGGTTTTCTGCGTTTTCGGAACTCGATGCGTCTCACTTAGGAAAACTTTGCTCGGAACTTGCTGTGTTCGTGACACCCTGCATCCTGTCTCTCCAGGAAGTGAAGAGTAGTCTGTACTTGAAAGAATCAAAGCGCAGCCTGTGTCTGAAAGGACCAAATTGCAGCTTGTGCCTGAAAGGACAAAAATGCAGCCTGTGCCTATAAGGACAAAAATGCAGCCTGTGCTTATAGGAACCAAAGTGTAGCTTGTGCTTACAAGAACCTCCTTCTCCTCCTCTACATCACCACCATCCCATTGGACCCTCAAGTCCTCTCAGTACAGATAAAGTGAAGTTAAATTCTATGGCCCTCATTCTATTATCGTCCGCAGCCGCTGCGGGGCCGCAAGGACCGGCCGCAAGCTTTCCGGCTATTCTATTCCCCTCCGGCCGGGGACTCCGGTAGGCTTGCGGCCGGCGCCTTGCTATCTCTTGCGGCCGCAAGCGCCGGAGGAAAGCCTTTGATCTAAAACGGCCGCAAGGAAATCGGCCGTAAGAAAAGCCTGGTTGCTATTCTATTGCTCCGGGAACCCTCTCTGCAAGGCTAAAAGCGAGCCGCAGCTTACCTGCAGCAAACAGGTCCCGCTAGCACCAATTAAGCACGAAATATAGCTCAAATAAAGCCATCCTGCACTTTGCGGAGTCTATAAAGTGATATTCGGTGTTAGCAAAAATAGCACATAATTACCCTATACTCAAATCCGTAAAATAATTTTTTTTAATATAGGTAAAATATCCATGTAAAAAATCCAGAGTGCTTGGAGCACCTCAGACCCGCCCACGCCGCAGCCGGAAAATAAACAGTTAATTTGAACTCGGGTTTGGGCTGATGTGCCAGCTTGAGAGTGGGTTACTTTTAATCCTCATGTCCCCCAATATGATCCCTAGCATTTACAGAGCTGTACAGTGCAGGCTTGAATTTATTTTTGCGTTTTTAGATTTCAGAGCTTACGGCCGGTTCCAAGATATGCGGCCGGCCGTAAGAGGAGATCCTTGCGGGGCCGTATAATAGAATCGCGAGTTAACTGAACCCCCGCAAGGAATCGCAGCCTTACGGACGATTTACGGCCGATAATAGAATGAGGCCCTATGTTATTTAATGTAATTATTGTTTTGTTTTAAGGGTTTGTAAAAAAACAAGACCATCAGTTCAAACTAAAATGTGAAAAATCTGTGGTCCGAAAGAGTGTACGCCAACGTTTGTGCGCTGCAAAACAGCGCGCCGTCATCAGGGCGCCGAGAACTGTGATCTGATGACGATCTGCGCTCCAGCCTGCATCCCATCGGCCCCATCTCATATTTACTGGACCTGCTTGCTGGAGGCTGCTAAGGCCAAGGTAAGGGGCTGGCAGTGTGCCATGTGGGACTAGCATGTGTCACTAGGAGCATGTTACATTGCATGTTTATCACTGTCACTGTGTGATAAACATGCAATGCAATATACTCCTAGTGACACATGCACACAGTGACATTACATACAATATGCTCCTAGTGACACATGCCAGTCCCACATGGCACACTGTCAGCCCTTACCTTAGCCTTGTCAGCCTCCAGCACGCAGGTCCAGTAAATATGAGATGGGGCAGATGGGATGCAGGCTGGAGCGCAGAGCATCATGAGAGCACAGTCTCCAGCGCGCGAAAGACTTGCCACCCCGGAACGGATTATATCAGTTTCCCTATGGGATATGTTTGTGTGGAACTCATCCTGTTTGGAACTCTGCTCTCCGGGATGGATGAAGGAGGAGAACCGAGATACCATTGTACAAAGTTTTGAAAAATAACGATTTTTTTTTACAAATGCTTTTGTGCTCACGGGTTATATTGCTGCTAATGTTGTTAGTTTGATACCTACTCCACAACTGTATGAAGTTTTTCCTGAATTACAATGGTTATTTTAACAAAGAAGCATATGGTCCATTAATGGCAAAGACTATTTAGGTGTCACTTTATTCCACAGTTCTAGGTTCAATGAAATTCTAAGAAGCTATGAGCAGGTTCTCTGTAAGTGTGATGGCTGTCCTTTACTTTTCCAGAGACCCTGGTTGAAGCCAGTACGAATCTTAGTGAATCTGGCCCTTTGCCATGCCCAATGCTTAGCTCTTTTCCAAAGCCTGCCATGGTGAGAATGTCATAAATATTATCAACACATCGTGAAATGCAAACTATTTCACAGCAGCATGTGCCTGGTCTTGCAGAATCGCTGCAGCAGCAAACTCACAGCTAAAAATGTCTCCTGATGGCCAGTATTGATTTCACTGACAAATTACAGTCCGAAATAATATGTTAGTTTTCCTTTAAAAGTAATGCTTTATCTCCAAATAGAACTGAATGATGTTCAAAAAATATTCTGAAAGCTCATTGGAGCATTTATATAAGATTTTGGAAGCATATACACATTTTCTTACTTTAAAGTAAATACTTACAAATCAGAATGTGCTTACTAATGGTCTAAAAGCCTCACAAAGTAGGAGCTTAAAACATCTTAGTAAATTTGACTGGGATAGTAAATCAATAAAACATTTGGGGATAAGATTTACCCCTGTACTAAAAAATCTAATTAGAAATAACCTCCTTCCAATGTTGGACTACATGAAAACAATTCTTACAGATTGGAGGAAGGCACATCTTTCTTGGTCGGGTAGCATAGCCATAATTAATATGCTCATTATTCCCAAGATTTCATACATTTATATATATAACGTTTATTTATAACGCGCCGACATATTCCGTAGCGCTGTACATAAGATAAGTTCAAGACAAGGATACATACAAATTAAACATAGCAAAGCAAGGAGGGCCCTGCCTTTGAGCCTCAAATCCATAGTGTCCATAGTGCTTTCCCCGAAGCACCTTGTGGGATTGAGACTCACAGACTTACAACCTAAAGGGTGAGGTGTATTCCTCAGATGGTTCCAAAATGTTTGCTCTGTAGCTTCCAGAAGCTAATGCTTTTCTAAACAAGGATAAAAAGTCAAATAGACAAATCAAACATTTATAGAAAGTTACCAGCCAAAGGGAATAACATGGCTGGACTAGCCGTTAAAATCGGACTTACAGCCCTATTGAATTCGAGGCCCGCAGCGGCAGCGGCAAGATCGCAAGGGCTGCGGGCTTGAAATTCGCCTGCGTTACAGAGCTATTAAATTGGACCATGCTGCGAGTTACGGGCTTGAGACGCAAACCCGTAAATCATTTGTCGCACTTTGGATGTGCGGCCATGAACATGAACAATTCATCAAATCCGTAGTTATGGGCTTCAATTACGATCGAATCCGCATTACAGAAATAATGCAATATTGATAACTCAGTAAATATGATATTCTAGTCCATGCAAGTTCCATTATATGTATTAACACACTGATTGCCGGAATCGATAGTACACCAGAATTGAACTGTAAATAAAGTATTTTATATTTCAGATTTGCGAGCTTGAGAATGTTGTGCTATTAATTATTTTGCCTAACATCACTTTCCCTTTACCTATATGTACAGTAGTGTGTGTATATTTGCATTTACAGTGCTACGGATAGGACTTTACCCCTCTTGCGGGTCCTCTCTAGTACCCGTTGGCTTCTTGGCTCCATTTACGGGTTACAGGGTTGGACGCCGGTGGATTTGTTGCAATTTAATAGCGTGATTGGAACATAGCGGTTATGGGCTTGATACATCAAAGGATTTGCAGACGCAGAGTTCAAATTTCCACATCTCGTAGCCTTTTTGTCGTCCTTACCCCACAAGTCGTTGGCGGGTTGCTTTACAGGGCAAATTTAAAAGCTGCAAGGCTTGCGGCCTATGTTACGGGCTACGGCTTTCAACGTTGAGGGAATTTAATAGGACTATTAGCCTCTTTAAATTTTCAATTAATTAACTTTTATTCTAAAAAAATTAGATCAACACACCATTTCTATATATCACAGCATTGTAAGAGCAAAATATGAAATAGATAAATCCCATAGGATGATAAGCCAGGAAAGAGATTTACAAATGGATGAATGGTACAAATCTTGTGCTCTGGTTGAAAAATCTTCTATATGCACTTCTTATAGAGAACTTTATTTCAAAGTCATACAAAATGGCACCTTGTTCCCTCCACTATGAGTAAGATCAACAACTCTGACAAGTGTTGGAGAAGTTGTGGGTTAAAAGGATCCCATTTTCACCTATGGTGGGATCCTTTTATTCAAATCCAAACCTTGACAAACATTATAACTCCTAATAACCTGACATTTTTCTCTTTCACATTTTTCCAAAAACTATTAAACTTAAATATAAATTTTTGATTTCCCATATTCAGCAAAGTGGCACATAGCAAAGATATGGAAATGAAATTGAAAGCCATCTTGGGGGGACAGTGAGAGATTGATCTCTAAACAGGGAAATCGAAAAAAGTCTAGCAAAATTTTAAAGAACACAAAAAAACATTAACTCCAAATGGGATCTTTGGAACAGATATTATTCTTGATTACCAATTTATTCTCTGACCCTCTTGGAAAGATGTATATCTTTCCTTGCAATCTAATCATGTACAAAAAATATTCTAATAATTAAGATTTAGCTTACCTGAATAAATCACTAGGGAAGATTTTATAAATAAAAAAGAATATTTTTTCAATAACAAATTATCTATAAATTATAACGCCCCCTCCTCTTCTCCATCTACACATCCTCACTTGGTACCCTAATAAACTATTTTTGGCTTCATTATCATCTCTATGCAGAGGACACCCAAATCTTCCTCTCCGCACCAAATCTATCCCCCTCTCTTCTAACACACGTCTCCAACTGCCTCTCTAGTATATCCTCTTGGATGTTCACCCACCATCTCAAACTCAACATGTATAAAACTGAACTCCTAATCTTCCCTCCCTCTCCCACAGCGTCAATTCCTCACATCTCTCTCACGGTCAACAATAACATCATCCCTCCCACCTCCCAAGCCCGTTGTCTTGGAGTTCTACTGGACCCTGTTCTATCTTTCATCCCTCACATACAATCACTAACTAAATCTTATCTTCTCCATCTAAAAAACATCTCCAGAATTTGTCACTATCTTACACAAGACACAACTAAAATCCAAATACACTCTCTCATCATCACTCGACTAGACTACTGCAACTCACTTCTTGCTGGCCTACCCACCACCAGACTATCTCCACTTCAATCCATTATGAATGCCAATGCTAGACTCATCTTCCGTACACAAAGTTTCATGTCGGCATCACCTCTCTGTCAATCACTCCACTGGCTTTCTATTGCCTCCAGAATAACATTTTAAATCATGACCCTAATTTACAAAGCCCTTAAAAATAACGCTCCCCCATACATCTCTGCTCTCATCTCCGAATACTCCCCCACCCGCCCTCTTCGTTCTGCTAATGACCTTCCTCTTTCTACAACTCGTCCCCTCCTCTCATTCCCGCTTCCTGGACTTTTCCAGTAATTCCCCTAGTCTCTGGTACTCCTTGCCTCGCTCCACCCGATTATCCTCTTGCCTCAAAACATTTAAAACCTCACTTAAAACGCATCCCTTTAAAGAAGCGTATCACCTTCCACCCTAACATGCTTATCATGTTTGTCTTTCACTTCTTTCCCATAGCTGGATCTCTCTACCCTTACTCATACTATCATTCTCCTTTTCTTAACATTCTTGCTTCTCCCTCACCTTGACTACCTCTCACTTCCCTGGGTATATCTCTCCACCCATGCTCTGGTGAAGTTTCCCTTACTGTCTATCATCTTCCCTGGATATATCATTTCAACCTTGCCATGAATATCTCTCTTATTCCCTGGCTGTTTTCTGACTGTGCTTCACTCCTACTTCAATTCCATCCTCATCCATCTCCTTTTCCATTACCTTTCACTGACATACATCTCGACATTTATTCTCACTTCCATTCTTCTAGTTGTCTCTTATGTTGCACCCATTCCCTGTGCAGCCCTTTTAGATTCTGTAGTTTTGCATATTAAAACATAACTGAACTTCAACAAATGCTCACAAATCCTATCTGTAGATAAATAAAACATGTAAATAACATACTCAGTGATTACTTACTCAGCCTACATTTAAAAGCCTTGGATGAAAAGGTAATTGCACCATTACTGCTTTGGTATAAATTATGAAGATAATTAGAATCAGGGGCTGCTGAACAAGTTTATACGATTACTTGGTCATCAGGAAGTGCCACCACCTGTGTATAAATCAGAAACTGGTCCGGAGCATCCAGGATTGTGAAAATATTGTATGCCTAGGTCAAAAGTTGTACTTGACATCTTAGCATAAGATTATTCTGGGAAGGAATACAAAATAATTACTATTATTTCACAACGAGAAAGATTATTTACAACTAGAAAAGTTTTAAGATGGAGTTCTTGTCCCAGCAAATTCACCCCAAGGCCAGATGACACAATGCTCCTATGGCTCCATAAAAGGATCTACAGGCCTCTATCAACATGGCGAGAAACTGTTTCTGACTCTACCATTAGTAAAAGACTGAACGAGTACGACTTTCAAGAACGAATAGTCAGTAGTACACACCTTCCCCCAAAAAGAACCCTTCTGCATGTCTTAAGATTGCAAAACATGATCTAAATAAACCAAAATGGTTCTGGAACAAGATCCTTTGCAAAAATGTCTCTAAACACTCTGGCCAAGCAAATTCATTTTGGATACATTTTTGTGAAACAGATTTGTATCATGACAAGAGCCTTATGGTTACTATCAAGCATGGTGGTGGAAGGGCGATGATATTGGCCTACTTTGCAGCCAGTTGACCAGGACACTTCATAATCTTTGAGTCCAACATAAATTTCTCTCTATTTCAGTGCAGTATTGAGAAAAAATTGAGACAATCAGCTCTAACTGCTAAGATTAACTTACATTTTATCATGCAACACGGCAAAGATACGACAATGTCTAAAAAAGAAAAGAATCAGGATTTTGAGAAAGGCAAGAACTCAACCCCTAATGAGATATACAAAGGAATATCCCCAGACCTAATCAATGTACTTTTTGTAAAGAGATGGGGGGCAGAATTTCTCCTAGAGACTGACAAACTCTTACAAGAAATGTTGACTTCATGTTATTGCTGCTAAGGGTTGCATATGTTACTGAATCACAGAGTGCACTTACTTCTTCACACAAGGTCAGTGAATGGTAGTTGATTTTTTGTCATAATAAATACTGAAAAAGTAAAATGTACGTGTGTTCTTTATGACATGAGATTAGCTTTATCTACTGGTAGGACCTGGTGAGGACTAGGTGAAAGTCAGACGTTTGCAAATATGTAAAGCCATAGAAAGAAGGTTGTTACAACATGTCCGTGACCAGGGGTCCTTTCCATACCTCACCAGCAGGAGCAAACAGATCATACAGCCTCAACCAGAGCATGGAAATCCCAGCTTTCAGCAAAAGAGTTCCATCACTTAACCGGAATTTCTCTTTCTTGAACAGGATACAACATA